>CAXITT010000248.1:332648-370919 GCA_964033795.1 Lymnaea stagnalis
ATTTATATATATATATATATATATATATATATATTTATTTATTTATTTATTTATTTATATATTAATAACGCAATAGCGTTTGGTGCGTAATATTTTCTTTTCTGAAATGAAATCGTATCAATTGAATTATTGTGTAAAAAAATATTCGGTTTAAAGTGGTTGGGACATGAGAATATTAATATAGTTCATGGGCGTGAAATAAAAAGTGTGCAGTGACGTATCTTGGGGGAAGGGGTTTAACAAATATTGGGATTCTTTTAAATGTGCGTTACTTGAGTTCATGTTTTGTCAAGATTACTAGATTGGAAGTTCACGCATTGCTGTCGCCAATATTTTGCTGAGCAAACACAGCCATAGTGTATTTAAGATCTGATGAGGCCGCTTGAGGTTCACTATAATTTAATACACTCCACCCAGGCCCGTCGACAGAAATTTCGGGCCCCTGGGCAGGGCTGTCACGGGCCCCCCCTGAGGTCTGAGCCTCTAAACTATCTTTAGGCTATATGAGAATTTAAAAAAAATTGACATATCGTGTGGGCGTGTTCAAAATAGAGACCGTCATGGGCTGAATTTACCAAGCCCGGTCTCTCTGGTCGTGTCACGGTGACTCGTGTTCAAAAATTGATGTTTATTTCAGCAGAAGAAAGTACTAAGACGACGGATTGACGGAATTGCATAAAAATGATAAAATGGTAAATAAGTACGGCAAAATTGAGATGCTTGAAGTTTAATCTGATTGTAATTAAGTTTAGTTAAGTTATATTTACAAAAGCATAAGTAATACATTTTTTATAGCTGATCATAATATTTTCAAAAGTTGATTGTGGGCCCGGGCCGGGCCCCTAAAACTCGCCGGGCCCCTGGCCATTTCCCCCCCCCTGCCCCCCCCCCTTCTCGGTGGGCCTGACTCCACCCAGGCCCGACATCTCATCATTTGATTTTTAAATTTCAGTTAAAATATATTTCAACGGTGTTTTAGTTTCAGATATTTCAGATGAAATGAAAAGTTAGTTCATATGCCATTGGATGAAATGTAGGTTAAGGTCATATGCCGTTGGATGCAATGAAGGTTAAGGTCATAAGCCGTTGGATGAAATGAAGGTTAAGGTCATATGCCGTTGGATGCAGTGCTTGATTAACCATTAGGCAAACAAGGCACGTGCCCAGGGCACCAAGCATTTGGGGGGACACCACAAGTCCTCAAGAAAAATGTGTATATTGTTCCGGTAGCGTAACTGCATGGCATAAGCAAATCGCAAATGTAATATTGGATCGCACATTATTTAATCTTGGTCCCACAACCCGGGGGTAAAATAACCCCCACCCAGTGTTTTTGCTATTTTTTTGTTATTTTTCTTCAAAGTTTTTTGTAGCTATTTTTATTTACTTTTCTGGGATATGTTTGTGTTACGTAACGCACTAATGCGTAGCGACTGCTAGTGAAAACAATTGTGAATGGGGTCAGTCAAGCTCTACAAAATGAGTACGTGAACTTGAAAACGTGTGCTGATTTGTATTCTTCACTAGCAGATCCCTTGCATGAATCTAGGAATGAATTTGAAAGACTTGAAGAAGCTGCAAAAGAAATAACATCAGGCGTGGATTATAAGTCAAATTTGACACGCAATCGTAAACGAAAGATAGTGGTCATTGGTGGTGATGACCTTGAGGTTCTCAGAATGCCAGAAAAAAATTTCGTGTATCTGCTTTCTACACCATTGTTGACAAACTTGAGACAGAGATGAGTAGACGAGGACATGTATATAATGATCTAGCAGTTCGATTTTCTTGTTTGGTCGATGTACCACAAACATCTCAGTGTTGTGAAGGACTGATAATAAATGCTTATCCTGAAGATCTGAACAATAATTTATATACTGAACTACAACAGTTCCACTCATATATTCACCACAAGATGCGTGCATCAAAATCTGAGAACAACACGTTCAGTCATGCAGAACTCTACGAAGTAATAGTTAGAGACAACATCGAGTGTGCTTTTCCAAATGTAGAAATCGCCTTGCTCATATTTTTAACATTAATGGTTACGAATGTTCAACTGAGCGCTCTTTTTTCTCACTTTAAACGTACAAAAAAATCAAGTAGATGGACAATGAAACAAGAAGGGCTTGATTCCTTATCTTTGCTGATGATTGAGGCAGACTTGTTGCGCAAAATTAACTGTGATTATGTATTAAAAAACTTTGCCAGACTTAAATCTAGAAAAAAGAACTTTAAAACGTAAATGTGTGCTCTCTCTGACTTTCTTATCTATCAAAAAAGTTACAGTATTTTTGTCTCCTATTATTACAAAATTTATTAACTATTAATTTTAATACAGAAATACCTTATTGTAGGTTTTATATGAGTGATAGTAGTACAAACATATGTGTGATAGTAGTACAAACATATGTGTTTACATTTCACAACTGTTTTTCTTTGTTAGTTTTTTGCTTAATATTGAACCTACCAGCAGTCGGTTTAGTATGGGGGCCCGGGGCAGTAGGGGCACGTATGTGGGCTTGTGCCTAGGGCACCAAGATGGCTTAATCCGGCCCTGGTTGGATGAAATGAAGGTTGAGGTCATATACCGTTGACATTGAATCGGACCTCGTTCTAGTGTTCCCTTTATCTCTGCTGCATCAACACCAGCTGATGTCAAGGTCAATCCAACCTATACCTCTTAACTATGCTAGATGGTCTACCCACCTTTGTACCTTTTCAAAATATTCTTCAGATCTTTGGCGGGTTTTTTATATGTGCAAAAAGTTCAGTTTCCGTTTGAGTCTGTTGAATGTATCAGAGCGAGGTACACATTCTGAATCCAACATGGCGTTGTTTGTTTTTGATATATCAGTCTTTAGCAAAAACAAGGAGTGCTGGACCGGGAATGCTAGTTAAGCAGACGTAGGGAATGGTCTCCAAGAAATTTTTGTCGGTCGGACATGTTAAGATTTCCTGATATGAAATTGAAGTTCTCAACTCTTTCCACAACTTCACATTGAGCGCTTAGTCGTGTTAGGGTATTGATAAATCGTCGAATAACGAAAATTTTTCACCGATGTTTTAAAATATTCCAAGGTAAATTCACGCTTGTGTCTTAATCAATGTGATCTCACGTTCACACATAGGTTTGTCTGGCGACAGATCCCAGCAACCCTGTTCATCATTAATTATGGTCGATGATTGTCAATTTACATATGAGCAAAGGTATTTTTATAAATTTATTGCCCATCACATCTAATCACCCAAGCACTAACATAAACATATCACTGAAACCATCACATCTTACCACACAACACACACTAACATAAACATATCACTGAAACCATCAGATCTTACCACACAAACACTAACATAAACATACTACTGAAACCATCAGATCTTACCAAACAAACACTAACATAAACATACTACTGAAACCATCAGATCTTACCAAACAAACACTAACATAAACATACCACTGAAACCATCAGATCTTACCCCACAAACACTAACATAAACATACCACTGAAACCATCAGATCTTACCCCACAAACACTAACATAAACATACCACTGAAACCATCAGATCTTACCACACAAACACTAACATAAACATACCACTGAAACAATCAGATCTTACCCCACAAACACTAACATAAACATACCACTGAAACCATCAGATCTTACCACACAAACACTAACATAAACATACCACTGAAACCATCAGATCTTACCCCACAAACACTAACATAAACATACCACTGAAACCAAGGAGTTTGAAGAAATCATCCATTGCTCAATACAAACAAAAACTCAATCAAATGTCCATAGCTATGGGCTCTGGTCTCACTTTATCATAACAATGCGACAATCTCATTCTTGCAACTGTTTCAGATTCTGAAATCAAAATCTCTGAGAACCATGTTCACACTTGTTTTTATTATTACTATTATTATTATTATTATTATTATTATTATTATTATTATTATTACTAGTATTATTATTATTATTATTATTATTCAAGATTTTCTCTCTACTCACAAATGCATCAGATTGTCACGCCCTTGTGTCCAGTGTAATTTTTATTATTATCACGTGACATCTCGTCACGTGTCATCCAAGGTACGTTTAAGTGACGTGACGTCATGCTACTATTTGCAGGCTTGCTCCAAGTGACCTGTAAGAAAGTCTTTTATTCCGCTTCGGAACATACTTTCAAAAATCAATAAGATGAATCCTATTTAAGTCTCTTCTACATTTAAGAAGCCACATTCTTGGGCTTCATAGAGTGCCTTACTGTGGCTTCATAGAGTGCCTTACTGTGGCTTCATAGAGTGCCTTACTGTGGCTTCATAGAGTGCCTTACTGTGGCTTCATAGAGTGCCTTACTGTGGCTTCATAGAGTGCCTTACTGTGGCTTCATAGATTGCCTTACTGTGGCTTCATAGAGTGCCTTACTGTGGCTTCATAGAGTGCCTTACTCTCCTTCTTTTCAGACTTTCTGGTACAAAGCATTTGATTTTTATGGTTATCTACTGTGTAAGAACATTAGTTTCTACTCTTAGTTAAAAATATTCCAGAGAAGAAATTATTTTTTGAAGATTTCTTTTTTATTTCATTTTAAAAAGTCAATCAATTTATCTTGGTAAATTTGGTCGACAAATGTCCGTGTTACATTTTCTGTGATGCTTGACTGCACAAGTTAAACAACTTGGTACTAAGCTAATGAACTATGCACAGATTATTGTTGTTACAACCGCCGACCACCGCCAGCCAATGAGTCGCTTGAGTAGAGCATCGAGTGCACAGTCTGTGAAAATAAAAGCCGTATCACACCGCACCCACGGGTCACAGGACAAAGGTCACGTACCATGCAGCTTATCAGATACGGAAGTAACGGTCCATGGCGTTATCGTCCTATTATTCACCACACGGAACCACACAGGTTTCTGCAACTCTAATCTCCCACTCACAAAATCTTACCACTTTATCGCGCCACACTAGAAAGTGGACGAACAATAAATTGATTGATGACGTGCGAACAATCAGTGGCGTATCCACAAATCAGACAGAAGGAATAACTTTCAGATTTCACGGATGTTACTTGCAGCTGTCTCTGTATGAAAGATTCTCTGAGCCCATAGCTTGGTACGATCCCTTTTTAGAAATTATATGGACCTATCATGGCCTATCATGGCTTATCATGGCCTATCATGGCTTGTCGTGGCCTATGTATTGAACAAACAGCCTCGGCTGTAAACAAAAATAATATTTTATTGTTAAAAAACATTTTTTTTTAGGAGAAACCCCTTTTCTTTAGAAGAACAACAATTGAAGCGAGGCTTTTAGAAATCTGCAATAAAGTAATTAGAAAACAAAAATATACAAGAAAAATTGTTTTCATCCTCCAGTCAGGCGTCGTTCACGACAAGCTAAACAAACGAGTTTTAGATACAAACCCACATTTTGTGACTTGATTCATGCATTTTCGTTCATCTACTTAGCAGCTTTTGGGGGGATGCACTTTTTACAGCATATCCTTTGAAATTAATTTATTGTAAACATTTGATCAATTCCAATCTTGTAGCAGCTACGGAGGTCAACGAACTGCAGCAGCCGTTACCATGGCAACGCGCGTACCAAGCATGCCAGGAGATGGGAGGCAGTTTGTATGTACCTAGGAACAGTAATCTTACAGAGTTACGTCCCTTTATCAACGAGAACCAAAGTTTATGGATTGGTGGTCGGCGTGCTGTCACGCCTTGGGCTTGGACAGGTAGAGTTGGCAGGTAGAACTGACAGGTAGAGTTGACGCGTAGAAGGGGCAGGTAGAAGTGACCGGTTAGAAGTGACAGGTAGAGTTGACAGTAGAAGTGAAAATTAGAAATGACAGGTAGAGTTGACATGTAGAAGGGGTAGGTAGAAGTGACCGGTTAGAAGTGACAGGTAGAAGTGGCAGGTAGAAGTGACAGGTAGAAGTGACAGATAGAGTTGACAGTAGAAGTGAGAATTAGAAATGACCGTTAGATTAGATAGGTAAAGTCGTGCAGGAAGAGTTGGAGCGGTAGAGTTAGACAAGAAGAGTTGTATTTAGACTGGCCAGATAGAGCAGGACAACTAGAGTGCACAGGTAGAATTGATCGATTGATTTGACAGTTATGGTTTCACAGGTAAGGCTGTACATTTAGAGTGGGACAGGTAGAATTGTATCATTTCAAGTAGCATTTATTACTGTCAACAACTAACATTTAAATTGATTTTGGTAAGATTTTCTAGTGAAGTTAATTTTTTTTTTAAATCGACACTTGATTTTTTTTAAAATCGACACTTGATTTTTTTTTAATTTAAGGGCTTCTTTCTAGCCCCATTCCTAACCCCAACCCTAACCCCGGTGAAAAAATGATAGGTAGAAGTGACCATAACACCAACCCTAACCCCAAACCTAACCCTAACCCCAACTGTAACACTAACCCTAACCCCAAAACGAACCGTAACCTTAACCCCAACCCTTCTTTTTCCGCAAATCTCGACACATTCCGATTATTTTTATATAGAAATTTGATGTTTTTCCAGTAATTCCTTTCTTCTAAGATTTTTTCTTTTCAATTCTTTGAAAAATTACGTGTATTTAAAAAAAAAGAATTTGCTAAGGAATACAAAGACCATCGCACAGGATTACTTATGTTGTTGGATAATTTAGCATCCACCAATCCACAGCATTGTCCCTAAACATTGACGAATGGTGTCTCAATCAAAACATTCGGTTTTTCAATTCTGCTGACCAAAGGAACAAATAAATGTTAGTATGTGCTAGCCATAGCGACGTAATGAGATGAAGAAGTTCCCAACTAATGAAGAAGTTCCCAACTAATGAAGAAGTTCCCAACTAATGAAGAAGTTCCCAACTAATGAAGAAGTTCCCAACTAATGAAGAAGTTCCCAACTAATGAAGAAGTTCCCAACTAATAAAGAAGTTCCTAACTAATGAAGAAGTTCCCAACTAATGAAGAAGTTCCCAACTAATGAAGAAGTTCCCAACTAATGATTGATTAAAAACGAAGCTGGTCGTTGTCTAAAATCCCCCCCCCCTACCCCCAACTCCTCGCCCCCCGTTCTGTGTAATGTAAAGGGCAATAATTGAATTCCTTGTTCCTGTTAGACGCCGATTTCAGAGTACTCTCTAAGCTGTTAATCTGGAAATGGTTCCCTCTACGACTCTTGTTGCCTATGTTGCTGCCTTGTCAGATTTGTTTGTGCCTAATGTAGATCAGGTTTTTTTAAATTAAAATTGAAAAATTAAACCTATTTTTTTCTGTACGCCAACCTTTACAGTGACCTCCCTTTGTCTAAGATAATGTGTTTATTAAATTTTCATGTTCATTTGCTCCAGACAAAACAGAACTGTATCGATACACTGGTTGTCATGACGACCGGTTGATACAGGAAATGTCAACGGAAAATCACTCTCAAATACTGCACGTGTCCGAATGCTTCTCCGTCTGCTCCACAACCCGTGTGGCATTGAAGGTGTGTGTCTTAACCCTAACCCTAGGCCACACACTAACCCTAACCCACACACTAACCCTAACCTACACACTAACCCTAAGCCACACACTAACTCTAACCCACACACTAACCCTAAGCCACACACTCACCCTAAGCTACACACTAACTCTAACCCACACACTAACCCTAACCCACACACTAACCCTAACCCACACACTAACCCTAACCCACACACTAACCCTAAGCCACACACTAACTCTAAGCCACACACTAACCCTAAATACCTGTGGCATTGAAGGTACTTGTCATACCCTAACCCTAAGCCACACCCTAATCCTAAAACACTTGGAGCATTGAAGGTATGTGTCGTTACCATTACCCAAACCCTAACTCAAACCTTAACTATGACCGAAATGTAACTCCTATAATTCTCACTTTAACTGTAACAGTAGCTGTGACCCTAACCCTGATCTCAACAACTTTAAATTTCGTCCACTGCGCTGTACGTACTAAACTCATCAATCCATTTATAATGGTTAACTAACACGATCTCTAGCCCTAACCCTAACCCTAACCCTAACCCTTTCACTTAAACTGCTACCGCAAACTATTACCTTACCATAGCCCTGATCCTAACCTACATGGGCGCCCGCAGAAAACTTTCTGGGGGGGGGGGCAAAAAGATCGATTAACTTTCCAGGGGGGGGGATTTGTTAGTAATGTTTTAATGTAGTTTTAATTTACTGTAGCGTATTTGTATGGTGAACGAACGGACAGGACATCAGCTTAGTTACTTTCTCTTTATTTTCTCTTTACTTTAATACATTTTTTATCTATTTTTGTCTAAACAATTTTATCCTATCAATCCATGCTAACCTAAGCCTAATCCTAACCACTTTACTTCTACAGTTACTTTAGCTAACGTAAGCCTATACCTAACTTTAACCCTTAACTAACCACAACTCTGTAGTTAACAGCCACACTCAACTCCTGCATTAAACACTCGTCATAGATAAATGTTTCTCAGATTGACAGTTGTCAGTGCCTTGATGACAGTTCCAAGCTCTTCACCCTGACAGATGACAGTTTATGTAACTATACATGCGCCGCCAACTTCCAAGATCGATGTGGTGGTAAAACATCATACTCTGTATACACTTCGGGTATGAAAATCTATTTTTAAATATTTGTTGTTACATACAAAGTAAGCAAAGCCGTGATTAAAATTATACTTTACAGCTTATATTTTTTAGCTTTAAATTTTTAATATTACCCAATTATTGATCATTTTATTATCAATTACCACTCACATTTTGCCTATCAGAGTGTTACATGAGTAAGAAAACTGTGTCGCCAGCAATGTTCCCTCTAAGGTTTGTTGGTTTGTGTGCACAATCCTACAGTTGTGTGAAAAGTTTTACAGCATCAATTTTTTATTTGCAAAATTTTACAGCCCACAAACGCAAATACACACTTACATGGATATTTGCTGCGCGGATACTCAAAACTGCTGCACGGCGTCTGTGAGATAGCTGCGCGGCCACGCAACCGCGCAGCTTAAAGGGAACATAGGTCGCCAGTTTCTAGTTTATTTAATTTCTAAGATACTAAACCGGTAAAACTAAATTCTGGTGGTGGTAGTGTTCGTTGCTGCATCCATATACTGGCATCTGTGCAACGGTTGGGGGGAATGGTGTTGCTAGTCTAACAGCTCCTAGCAGGTTGAAGCTTTCGACCGATGTCGAGTTCACGTCGGCATTGTCCAGGAGCTTCCAAGCTATTATTGTACGTGGGAAGAAAGATTGTTTATACTGCACCGTGTTGCACCGTGGCATGGTAAAGCATTTGCTATTGTTTCGGGTGTAATTGTTTATGGGGTTGTCAATTGTCAGTAGTGAAGTCAGTGTTCAGAGAGCGTTTTGGTGTGATCAATCGACCCGGCTTCTGTAGGGTGAGGTACGTGCCTGCTGGGATGGCCGACATCAGTCCCATGACCACTTTATATAAGAATATCAGGCGGAGTCCCTCTCGTCTGTCTTTAAGGGAGAGGATGTCAAATCTTTTTAAGAGGCCAGTGACGAAGCCAGAAGTGGGGGATTTGTAGTCTCGTGCGATGAAACGCAACGCATTACGCTGAATTCGCTCCATCTTGTCCACGTCTTGCTTAAGGTGTGGGTCCCAGATGATCACACAATACTCTAGTCGTGGACGGACGACTCCGAGATAAGCATTTCGTTTGCAGGTATACCCGTTGGGCAGTGGCGCAGATTTTTTCGAATGAAACCTAGGGTGGAGTTGGCTTTTTTTTAAATTTTGTTTATATGGGGGTGACCATTTTAGGTTATTTGAGAAGAGAATTCCAAGGTATGGACTATAAGAGATACTTGTTGGAGAATGGTTTTGTTTATTGAGTACATATAGGTTGATGTTTTTTTTTTTCTTGAGATGCTCATTGTGTAGAATTTGGTTTCATTAAATTTCATGCCCCATTTCTGAGCCCAATTCATAAGGCACTTCAAGTCTGCTTGGAGGTGGTTATGGTCATCGTGGCCGTTTATCTCGCTGTAGACAAGACAGTCATCTACAAACAGTCTCACTTGACATTTTACGGTATCTAAGAGCCTTGAACTTGAATTTGATGCACATGCCACAAAGTGATCACCCAAATGGGCCAGATTTTTATTTTTTTTTTTTATTTTTGCTAATATTCAACAAAATTAGAGAAAATTAACGGCTTAATGCATCACGCCTGACTAAGTGAATATTCGAATGGTGATTGTTGAAACACCTCCATCGGTGGAGTTCATGTCGGATATATTTTAAACCGGGATCGTAATAAGGGAGAGCATCACGCGACAGTAATGCGCGCTAAGTGACTTGCAAAAACGTATCAACAGTTCTTGAGAGGAGTTGCCGATCTTTAAAACGGTCAGCCACGACATGGGCAGCACAAAGCGTTCTTGAAATCTGTTAGTAGCGTCCGTTGAAATGTAGCACTATTCTATTCTCCATGCGCTGACTGACGATCTTTGAAATGTAGCACTATACCATTCTTCACGTGCTTACACGTGCTGACTGATGATCTTTGAAATGTAGCACTATACCATGCTCCATACTGACTGATGATCTTTGAAATGTAGCACTATACCATCCTCCATACTGACTGATGATCTTTGAAATGTAGCACTATACCATTCTCCACGTGCTGACTGACGCGGAACAAACTAAATATTCTTCCAATGCTACTTCGAGGGTTTCAAAAACATGTAGAATGTAGAAATAGAGTTTTTCACAGTGTTTTATTCTGTATTTACTATTGTATTTATAAAATATAAATTTCCCCACTTAACCCTAAGTAGTAGTTATTCTCTCCCCTTCTTCAACCATGGTTGTGCTTATCATCACAAACATTTTTTTTTTTTTAAATTACTATCCAGATGGTCCCACGTGGTACAGACTGTCTTTAGCTGACACACCTGGATCATTGCCACCTGGAAATCAGTGTGGATACCTGAGATATGATGGCGTAGGAACAAAGGAATCTGCTTCGCAATCACCCTTTGATCTTCAAATAGAGAGTTGTGACGTAGCATATCATAAAGCGATGTGTCAAACTTGTAATTTTTTTTCTCTTCAATTAAAAAAAACTACCCTCATAAACACTAATGTTTAAAACACCAATTAAATGGTCACCATGGCAAATAACAAAACACACACAAAAAAAATACTTTATTTATTAAAGTATCGACAAGACTAAAATGATGTCAAACTATTTTAAAGTTAAATCACTTGATAACAAATTGGAATTGCAATCGAAGCATTGTATCGGATTTTATGACCATTTTGTTTTAAAACTATTTTTTTAAATTCATATTTGTTTTAACTTTAATCCCAAAATCAATCAGCCTTTGATTTTACATTGAATTCATTTCGGTGAAGAAAAAGGCGTGAAGTTGTTGAGTTTTATAAGTTAAGTTGTTGTTTTTTTCAATCCCGTCATAAAAATGTTGAAACTATTATTTGCATCACAGGCCAACCTAATAACACAAACTGCCAGATTGCACTAACAGAGGCATATAATGACTGGCGGAGTGGCCAACAAGACTGTCACAGTAATGGAATGAGTTTATTGTGGCCAACTGACGTGGACCCCAGACTGTGTTTTAACTTTCGCCAAGGGACAGAGGAAAAGTATTGGGTTGGTCTCAAAAGAGAGACAGTCGTGGCCTGGTTAGACGGTACTGCAGCATGTTCTTATTTGAATAGTTATTTTACGTTTAAAAAGTACATTTTTATGACCTTAATACAACAAGGAATTAATTAATGTCCACACTTTTGAGTCTGCTGAACTTGAACTAACTTCTGTAAGTCATTTTCCATAGCGCTCAGCCGTCTGGGTCTTAAAATTCTACAGTATATCTAATGAAGAACTCTCATGATTGGTACCTTTAAAAAATTCTCTTTAAACTGCTTTAAGGCTTAAAAGCTACGACCGATATAATAAAGCGGTAGTGGCTTACGGTGGCTGTCAAATGACGTCACTTTCGAAAATTAAGTAACATAAACTTTGTTCCACCAATCGGCATTCAGCTTATAAAAAATCCATCTCAATGGTTGTGATGACGCAACTATTTAGTGGTCCTTGTGAAGTGTTCGAGATTACATGCTTTCAAATCTGTCTTTATGACGCAACTATTTAGTGGTCCTTGTGAAGTGTTCGAGATTACATTCTTTCAAATCTGTCTTTATGACGCAACTATTTAGTGGTCCTTGTGAAGTGTTCGAGATTACATGCTTTCAAATCTGTCTTTATGACGCAACTATTTAGTGGTCCTTGTGAAGTGTTCGAGATTACATTCTTTCAAATCTGTCTTTATGACGCAGCTATTTAGTGGTCCTTGTGAAGTGTTCGAGATTACATGCTTTCAAATCTGTCTTTATGACGCAACTATTTAGTGGTCCTTGTGAAGTGTTCGAGATTACATTCTTTCAAATCTGTCTTTATGACGCAACTATTTAGTGGTCCTTGTGAAGTGTTCGAGATTACATTCTTTCAAATCTGTCTTTATGACGCAGCTATTTAGTGGTCCTTGTGAAGTGTTCGAGATTACATGCTTTCAAATCTGTCTTTATGACGCAACTATTTAGTGGTCCTTGTGAAGTGTTCGAGATTACATTCTTTCAAATCTGTCTTTATGACGCAACTATTTAGTGGTCCTTGTGAAGTGTTCGAGATTACATTCTTTCAAATCTGTCTTTTAAATTGATTGAAATCGTCACAAGTAGCGACTTGACATTCTCTCATCGTCCATTTTCGAACGAAGTTATGACTTTATAGTTCGATTGACTCAGGGCCAACAAAGGGTCATTCTAAAACCAGGGCCGGCTCTTTCGTTCGATGACGTCCCGGGCAAGCTTATCTTTAGCGCCCCTTTTAAGTATAATCATAAAATTTGCGCAAGGAAAACTGGAAAATGTGTGCATTCGTCGGAGCTAAATGTAAATTATGTGCCCAACATGGCTTCAAGTTTTCATTCGGAGTATTATCAAATCTTTGCATGGTAATAATTTTTTCCCACGACCTGATGTTTGATCAATCTTAATACTGACCATAACATATTGACTGATAGATTTTTAGTCTAAAATGTTTTATAACTGAAGTTATTAATAAAAAAGAAGTTGAAAAAAATATTCATCATGCTCTCCATATAATTGTTTGCAATTTATTCATGTATAAGACACTCCACTGTAAAGCCGTGCTCCGTCCCATAGACACTCCACTGTAAAGCCGTGTTCCGTCCCATAGACACTCTACTGTAAAGCCGTGCTCCGTCCCATAGACACTCCACTGTGAAGCCGTGCTCCCTCCCATAGACACTCCACTGTGCAGCCGTGCTCCGTCCCATAGACACTCCACTGTGAAGCCGTGCTCCGTCCCATAGACACTACACTGTGAAGCCGTGATCCGTCCCATAGACACTCAACTGTGAAGCCGTGCTCCGTCCCATAAACACTCCACTGTGAAGCCATGCTCCGTCCCAAAGACACTCCACTGTGAAGCCGTGCTCCTTCCCATAGACACTCCACTGTAAAGCCGTGCTCCGTCCCATAGACACTCCACTGTAAAGCCGTGTTCCGTCCCAAAGACACTCCACTGTGAAGCCGTGCTCCGTCCCATAGACACTACATTGAAAAGCCGTACTCTGCCCCATAGACACTCCACTGAAAAGCCGTGTTCCATCCCATAGACACTCTACATAAAAGACGTGTTCCCTCCCATAGACACTCCACAGAAAAGCCGTGCTCCGTCCCATAGACATTAGTCCATTGTAAAGCCTTGTTCCGTTCCATAGACACTCCACTATATAAAGCCGTGTTCCCTCCCATAGACACTCCACTGTAAAGCCGTGTTCCGTCCTATGCTACAAAAATATAAACGATATTGGTCCTAATACTTAAAATGGCGGGTTTACGGAAAGCCCAGGGTCAAGGATGATTGTTATTTGAACAAGGGAACTAGGCGCCATGTTTTAAATATAGGTGGAAGGAAGGGGCTTGGTTGCCCCTTCACCACCCCCCCCCAAGACACATGATATCTTAGGACAACCTTTATTTTTGATATAAACATGTATAGATAAGACAAATCGCTTGAAACAAATCGTATTGTCAAAAGTATTAAACTAATACATTTTAGTGTATAATTTTAATTCGACCATCCTTTCAAAAAACTTAAAATTCAAATGTACTCATCCAGCCTTGATTATTGAATTTCGATTAATCCATAGGCACGCCACTGTCCATAACACAATTTGACCTAACTGAGTCAGGGGATTGCCTGACTGTGGTTGATGACGAAGGTGGTGAACTCGTTCTGTCCTTTGGGAACTGCAGCAAATCCAGGCATTTCCTCTGTGACAAAGGTACTCGCTAGAACCTATGAAAGTTCTGTAGTTTAATACTGTAGAGACAAGACTATTTTTTTCACCTTTAGATTTTGAGTTCATTATTTAATGAAAGGGAAAGCAGGAATGTGTATGCAACTTGTTCTTTTTACACATTACAATTTCTTTAAATAAAATAAATCTCGCAAATTTTCATCACAACTTTGGTCTGTGTAAGAGTTTAAAATAAATTTTAAGTACCACATTTATTATTTCTTATGCTATAAATATCCTAATTGTAGAATGCAGAAATATGTCGTTCATGTTTCAAAATATTTGACCAAAATGCTGATTGGTGGAAGGCAATTTAATTTCTACTTGTAGGACCTCACACACTGAGTACCTGGCAGCCAGATGTGACACGGCACAATCAACCGACTCTCCCCACTACACAGCGGCCTGGCTACTGCATCAATTATCCAAATGTTACTTCACCAGGGACAAGGTCAACAATGGCAATATCAATGGTAAATACTTCAGAATCTACATTGGCTGAACGTGATACAATAAAACCAACGATAGTTCAAAGAGATACATCAGAGCCAACAATTGTTCAAAGAGATACATCAGAGCCAACAATTGTTCAAAGAGATACAACAGAGCCAACAATTGTTCAAAAAGATACAACAGAACCAACAATTGTTCAAAGAGATACAACAGAACCAACAATTGTTCAAAAAGATACAACAGAACCAACAATTGTTCAAAAAGATACAACAGAACCAACAATTGTTCAAAAAGATACAACAGAACCAACAATTGTTCAAAAAGATACAACAAAGCCAACAATTGTTCAAAAAGATACAACAGAACCAACTATTGTTCAAAAAGATACACCAGAGCCAACAATTGTTCAAAGAGATACATCAGAACCAACAATTGTTCAAAAAGATACAACAGAACCAACAATTGTTCAAAAAGATACAACAGAGCCAACAATTGTTCAAAAAGATACAACAGAACCAACAATTGTTCAAAAAGATACAACAGAACCAACAATTGTTCAAAAAGATACAACAGAACCAACAATTGTTCAAAAAGATACAACAGAGCCAACAATTGTTCAAAAAGATACAACAGAGCAAACAATTGTTCAAAAAGATACAACAGAGCTAACACTAATTCCAGAAACAAAACTAGTTTCCCTCACTGGCCCCACAACGGTTAGTTTAGCAAAACCCGATCTCCATGAGACCAGTTCTAAGATTCCTCTGTTCACAGTCAATATTTCAGCTGATAAACTAACCAGTCCTAACCCAACCGATAAACTAACCAGTCCTAACCCAACCGATAAACTGACCCGTCCCAACCCAACTGCTAAACTGACCAGCCCTAGACATAGTCCTAACACAAACGATAAACTGACCAGCCCTAGCCCCACCACACAGTTGCAGGGGTCATCAAACTGCCAGTCGTCAGCATGCAGCCACGGAGAAGTGCACGGCGAGACGTTCTTACCCGTCTACCTGTCTATCGGTATCATAATCCCTCTATCCACTGTTGCTGTAACTGTGGCTGTCCTGTGCCACAGACGCAGATCCTTCATGTTGAATGATGTGTCAGATAAACCCCACCAGTCACAGAAGAATATTGCTATTAGCAACAGTTTAGTTAACTTGTACGTGACTTGAGGTAGACGTTATTCATCTAATTTTTCATAAGGTAAAGGAAAAAAGTTTTTGTATTAAGTCCAGTTGGATTGCTGAGAAAATGAACACATCTACCATCATATTAATATTGGTCTATTGATGATAAAATTGTAACACGCTGCCTTGGAATGTGGACCCATTCATTTTTTATTTATTTTTTATTTTTTTTGTACTTTGAGACACACAAAAAAACACATTTGTCATCAACTTATTTGTTCTTTCACTGAATTATGTGCATGAAATCGATTGTGTTGTCATGGGAGGTCTGAGAACCCTTTTGGGAGGGGTCTCAATAAATAGGATTAATAAAGGTTGCCTACCAGGTGATCAATTATTTTGATCCTATAATGGAGCAATTATCGGGTTGGTTCTAAACAAACAACAATAAGGATTGACAAATATATTTCTTAAATCCAATGTAACAATATATTAATGGAAAACTTTGGTTCGAACTTTACAAAATCGATCACCTTTCCCACAAGACACCATAAGTGCTTTTAATTCAACTACAACACACCTGCTAGTACTTCTTGTCAAGGTCAGTGGTTCCCAAACTTTTTAAATAGGTAGCCTTGCCTACAAGACAATACTAACTAGTGTTCGTTTAGCTAAGCCCCAACACACTTGTAGAGGTCTTCTTGTCTAAGCCAGTGGCTCACTTATTTGTTTAAAAAGGTACCCTTGCCTATCAAACAAACCCCGATATTAGATCTTTTACAATGTAGCCACAGAATGACACTTGACGGGTTCTTCTCATCCCAACCAACAACACATGAGAATTACAAGAACACTTTGTAGTGTTTTCTTCATTACTTTTATTGCCTTGGAAACAAAGTTTCATTGCCAAAAGGAAAAAAGTCCATTTTCATGGAATGTTTTAAATATTTTCTGAGCACTTATTTGTCATTAGAGGCAAACAATATATTGTAATTTTGTAATGTAATTTAAAATATTATTATATTGCAGTTGTATGAATAAAAATCTATACATTTGAAATAAGTCTAAAGGATAAGAAATTAATTGCTTACAGTTACTGTTAAAAGTTTGCATGGCTTGGATGTGTTCAAGTTAATTACTAGTTCTATAAATCAGGAACATGACAGACATTCTTCCAGGGCAGTGGTTCTCAACAGTCCTAATGCTGTGACCCTATAATACAGTTCCTGATGTTGTGGTGACCCCCCAACCATAAAATTATTTTCCCTGCTACTTCATTTATGTGTTTACCGAGGGGTCATTCAACCTCCTAAAGGGGTCGCAACCCACAGGTTGAGAACCACTGTTCTAGGATTAAGGGGGGGGGGGGGAGGGGAAAAAAACAAGAGATAGGCAATGTTTATTACATCTTTATTACAGTTGATTGTTTCTTGCCTAAGATTTCATTATGTCACATGTACTGTAAAAAAATGTCCAAAAAAATTCAATGGTGGAAATATAAAATGAATTTTAATTCTTTGAATCCCTATTACAAACTTTCTATTAACTTCATATGGGTTGATGTATGTGTATTTAGATACATACTTATTCGGAAATAAAAATGTAAATTTATTTATTTCTGGTTCAAGGAATGCTACACAACTAAAATTGGGTACACATAATAAGGGCTTTTAATCCACGGTTAGGGTTCTTGCTTTCAATTTTTAATGGAGGCCAAAATAAGTTGGTAACATAAAAATAGTGAAGCAGTGGGGGGAAGATAATTCTTCCATCTTTATTTCAGAAAAAGTTGGAAATTAAAAATATATGGTTTTTACATTTTTCTTGTTTCTACTTGGCCACTTAAGTGAGAGCTCAGGAAGGCAATCAAACTAAACATACCAAGGGACACTAAAAATAACATCTGTATAATTTCTTGACACAAAAATACCCTCCTCCTTTTCATCTTTTCCCAAGATGAAATTATGTAGAATGAGAGCAATTACTGCAGAGACCCCTAATAATTGTCATGAATACCTGAATTGCTTACTAAATATTCATTCATTCTCTTGCTTTAAGTTTAAGACTTTAAGCTTAGCACAAGGAGGTAAAACAAAGATTTCAACATTTGATGAAGTAATAGTAATGCCCCTTATGCCATGGATTGCTCAAACAGCTCCAAAACTCAGCACCATGTACAATTTCACCATGTACACCAACATTCACCGACTAAAGCCTGGTGCACACAATAATGACAATAAGTGTGTTTCTACATGTCCTGTCGGCTATCTCAAACAGTCCTAAGTAATACTGTGGTGGACTTCATAAATGTCATTGTTACAACCAAAATCAATTCTTTCTATTTGTCAAGGCTTCAGTAGACTGAAACAAACAAAATTACCACTCAAACTCCAAATCTATGACTGAGACTCATGATCAGTCAATGACTCAGACTCATGAAACATCTATGACAGACTCATGATAAATCTATGACTCTGAAATTGATGCATGTATCATACAAGTAAGGTTAAAGAAAGAGACAAGTTCTAAAGGCTTATGACATCAAGCTTATTGATCAAACTTAACAGTAGTCGCCAATATCTAAATATGCTTGGATCGTTCTTAAAAAGGTGATGGATGCTATGCACAGTGTTTTAAAAGTGTGGACTTTTTATAACTATAAATGATATCATCTCAAATATTTTGACACTTTACAGAAAGTAATTCTGGAGTTTCATTTTATTTTAAACTAAGAGTAAATTGAGAATAACAAAGAATACATACAGAAACAATGTTACTCTTGGTTTAAAATTTGGATGGTTTAAATACTGCTGGCATTTGCCAATAATATCGTCCTGTCTTTTGATTCAAGCTTCAACACACCTTTTACTGTTTCATAGGCATTTGCCACAGGCCTTATACAGTATAATACAACCATCTCAAAGGTTCTTGAATAGAAATGATTTAGTCCCTTTAAGTATGACCTAGTTACACCACAAGTCCTCCAAAAACTACAGTTCCTGATTAAATGCAACAATTGAAGCCTTGGAATTCACAACTGATGAAAATATTAGACTCATTAAAAAAACATAATGAAGATGACAGGATCATTTGAGACAGGAAACACAAAGTCCATTAAATCAACATAGTCAAATATATTTATATAATAAAAAACTATCATGTTACACTTCCTTCCCTTAACACAATTCAATAGATTTACTGATGATAAATTAAACTGAACAAATTTCTATTCGTCAGTATTTTATTTTTTGACAATTTTTAACTGATTTCAGTTTTATAAGTTACACCACAACAATTTAAATTCTGACATGAAAGTATTGAAAGGTACATAAAACTACCAGAGTGCTGAGCCAGTGAAAAATGTCTATCAATGTCTTCAAAATTGACCAAAAACTTGTAAGATCCAGCTTAGAATCATTCATTTTATCAAACTGATGGCCAGAAATGACATGAATTTTTTTTTACAACCATTCTGACACAGTATGAAGACATGTTTATTTATTTGAACCAGATGGTGAAGAGGGACTTGTCGGTTCCCTGGAATCACTTTCTCCTTCTGCACCTGGAATAGATAAGTTGGTTTTTTTTCAAAATCAAGAATAATCGTTTTGGCACAACTAATAAACAATGCAATGTTTAAAAAATTATTAAGGGATGATTCATTATAATATACCAAAGGAGATAGTACAGAATATCAATGGGGATGGTACAATATACTAATGGTATGGTATAGTAAAATAAAGGGGGGGGGGGGGGAATAAGAGAAAAAAAGAACATTATGAAATAATTAGTAGAACCTGCTCTCAAGCACAAGGCAGGTCAGTATTTGACCAGTACATAAGTTGATTACTACAAGTTTAACAAGATATCCAACTAAGTGTTTTTTTAATGGGATATTAAATAGAGCAACCACTGCTGCAATGTTCACACAATAAACATTTGTCATTATAGGCTAATGAACTAAACTTTTTAAGCCATAGTGTAAAAGATAAAAGTATGATTATTACGGCTTTTATAAACGTCCACTTACTTGCTGTGCTAGGAAATGGGATTGGTATTCTTGAACTTGCAGGGAGGGGAATACCAGAGTGGGGCTCTTGTTGGTGAGGGTACTGGCCAGGGAACTGCTGCATCGGTGGGTGTGGATAGGGGCCTTGTTCATAGCCTGGGTGGCCTTCCTGGGTTAAAGGGCCTCCGAACTGACCCGGTGGCCCACCAGCAAGATGTGGGTAGGGAACTGGTTGGTTCATGAAACCACCAAAGTGACCATGTTGTGGTGGATTACTACCAGGAAACTGTTGAGTCGGTGTTTCTCCTTGGATCATACCCATTCCAGGATGGGGGTGGAAGCTCTCCGGTTGGGGTCCAAGAGGCTGATGGGGTGTGTTTTGAGGATATGGGCCATTTTGTGGTGGAGAGGGACCTATATTAGGGTACACAACAGATTGAGGCAGGCTCATGTGGCCTGACTGTGCAGGATGGGACTGAAGCTGTTGTTGGAGGATTGTTGAATGCTGGAGGACTTGATGCTCTGGTGTGGGAGTTCTGCTAGGGGCCAGGGCAGTGTGAGTTTGGCTAACAGATGATGTACTAGCTAAAACTTGGGGGGTGGGAGGCTGACTCAATGAGGACACAACTGTGTCAGAGAAGGTGGAGGACTGGCTCAGGGAGGGAACTGTGTCACAGCCGCCAGAGGGGGCTGAAGAGGCAGGGAATGTGGTGGCTGTGAAGGAAGCTGATGATGATGCTGGTAGGGAGAGAGCGGTGGAACTTGGCTGAGGTGTAGGTGAGCCATGTAAAACTTGAGTTGCTTGCACCTGAGGGGAAACAAAAATTTTGAATGGTAAACTTTTGAGAAAATGTAAGATTAATGAACAAGTTGCTGACAAAACAAAAATTAATGAAAAATAAATTATTGTGATTGCTTTTTAGGTTAAAAAAAATATGAACTAATGTTCATTTCTGGTAAAGAGAGAAGTTGAAAGTTCAATCAATTAGTTGTCATTGTTTTACTTGTTTATTAATAATTAATATACTCAAATAAATAACCTTAAAAAATACAAAATTTGAATGTTCCATAATTTTAAAATTTTTAATCTTGAAAAGCTGTTATGGCTACAAATTTTAGATAGTGATGATCGGGTTTTTATCTAAATACAAATTTAATAACCAATTATGTTACTTAACTCCTATTATGGAATGGAAAATTACTTAGTCACTTTAATGTGTCATAATTTAAATGGCCCACACATGGTCACAAGTTATATTTTTCTAAGTATATCTGATACAACATTAAAACAAATAACTTAACAAAGGAGTAGATTAGGGCAAATAACCATGAACATTTCAGCATTTAATGCAGGGCATCACTAGAGAGTGAAAAATATACTCTAAAAAGTGTAAATAGCACTAAACCATAAAAAGTCTCTATTAAAAGGCAGGAGAAAAGAAGTGAACACGTTTTTTTTTTACTGTATTTAAAACCAGATGTGAAAGTTAAGCTCAGGAAAAACAATCAAGTCTTTGTTGCATCCAATTATAGTAGGGCCATTTAAACATATTGGGGCCCTGTTAATAATTTTGTGTTATTAATTTTGTGCTTGAAGACCTCCAATTACATTTATCTTTTAGAGCTTCCAATGAACTTGACAAAGAAATCCACTAGATTAAAGTTAATTTTTTTTATTTCTAATATTTTAACACAAAATTATTTTCAGTGTAAAAAAAAAACCAACCTTGTTCAGTTCCCTCTATTATTGATAAACAATAGCAATCTATTCAGGTGTGCCATTCAATTAGTCTAAAACAATATTTAACTGAGTTTCCATGTGTTGCCATAAGGCAATACAGTTTTAAAATACATGTATATCCTGTGATTTTATGTGATGACTATGTTACATAGCGATCAAGCAGACAATAAAATAAAAAATAAACAATGAATTTTAATGCGTCAAAGGTCACTAGCGTGGTTCATTGTCCTGCTGTCAAATTGCCCATGTTAAATCCATAAAATTTTAATGACAATTTAAAGAGAAAATTGAAATTATTATAACTTGTATACTTATTTAAATTACTTTAAAAAATGTGTTAAATTGATTAATTAAAACTAAATTCTTCCTCAACACTAAAACAGTTGGAGTCTGAGTTAAATATAGGTGCAAGTTACTTTATGGTACCTTGCGTTGCTCAAGAATCAAGTGGTGGGTAAAATGATAAAGTAACACCTAAAAAATGAAGCATTTCCTCCATCAAGAAAATGGATGCCCAAAAATTTGTATACCATGAAAGCAAAGTATGAGTGAGATGCTAAAATAAAGCATTTAAAGAAATTGGAAGGTCAGCCATTGTGGAGAGTTCAAAGTGGGTTATGCAAGCTGAGACTAGGATGCATACCTTGATGTATCCAGAGGATTGCAGAACACTGACTAAACAACCAACAAACCCAGGCTGTTGCATCTTTCAAGCCAATGAGAGGCCAGACATCTAAGTCAGATAAAAAGCTGATAAGATGGCCCATGGCTTCTAATAGCTGGTCTTGTCATTTTAACATTTAATTACTGCTGACTTTTGAGATGTCTCCTTTTTTACTTCAAAACATTTCTTCTTCATTTTTTAACAAAATGTTACCACTAATTTATTGCACTGCCATTATAACAGCAATGCTTTATGATGTGAATACATTGAAAATCCAATTAAACACCCACCTGCGGACCTTGTGGAGGCATGGGTGACCCATGCATAGAGTAACTTGAGGTTTGGTTGACCGCTATGGTCAGTTCAGAAGTGTGTGCTGTGCCCAAGATACCAGCAATGGAGTGAGGAGCTTCAGAATGCTGCTGGGTGACAACTGGCTTGTTGTCCATCAGTTGCTGACTAGCCAACTGCCTGGCTCTGTATTCAGCTGCCCTGATTTGCTCCAAGTGGAACTGTTGTCTCTCTTGTAAGAGTTGTTGACGTTGACATTCAAGCTGAAGTGTAACAAAGATATTGTCATTAAATTACATCTCCATCGACTTAATTTTTACAGGAAATGAGCGAAACAAATATAGGAAAACTTGGAGAAAAAATAGGGACGCAACAAAACAAAAAATGGGACAGCAAGAAACCTTCTTCAGCGAACAAACAACTGTAGAAACAATATAAAATTAAAATAAACACTTAGCTGAAATGTAGTGTCTGAGAGGGGAGAAAGAGGATATTAACAGAACATATAATTTGAGAGATTGAATACAGACAAAATGGAATGACAGAGAGGAAAAGTCCAGCTCTCTTTTTACCTAACCTGATGGCAGTCTCTCGCCTTTATTACCATTTATTTCTACACAATATTTAACTTTGATTCACTAGTGAAAAAATTTTTACTAGTTACATCAAACATTACTTTCATTATTGGAGAAACAAATAATGGTTAGATACCTATGACTTACTTAAAATGAGGTGCAATAAAATAGAACTAAAACTCTGGGCACTCCTGATCTTTCAATGGTCTATAACAACAATGCATCATCACACATCAGCTTAACATACTTATCCTTCATCAGCTTAACAATTCATTCCCTCACACAACTTGTTATGGAACTGCTACATTTCCACCTTATCTTAATGAAGATGAGATTGCTAAGGAGATTCATGCGTTTTGAAGATGGATGACTGCCAAAATGACAGAACCATTAGGAAAAATGCATCATCTCGTGCGAAAATTAACTCTTTCTCTCTGGATCAATGCCCATCATCGATTTTAAATGAGGTTTAAAAACCTGTTTATTTCGGTTCTTTTCTTAGCTATTGGTTTTTAATTTATTTTAATCAAATCTAGAATGATTTCCCTTTGATAATCATCTTTGATAATCATCGGGATTTTCTTTATTTCAACGAGTTTTTACATAGAGCAAAGTGTTTGAAGCGGTTGTTTTGATTGTCCATTTAAATTTTGTTTACAAACATGAAATCTTGACCTGACCCATCTGGTGATCGATCAAAGAAAGGTTGAAAATATTACTCTGATGACGATTCAGACAGTGAGTTTATGATTTTGGATGCAGAGGCTGATTCTGATAAATCTTATAATTATAATCCTAGTACTAGTAATGAAATAATGAAATTGATAATTCATCAGCTGATGAACAACAAGCCCCACCCCCCAGCTAGAGTGCCTTCTAGAAGAGCTAATACTGTTCCCACTATAAAAAATGTAGATTCTAAAACTAAAAAGAAAGCTGCTGATCTTAGCACTTAAACTGAGTGCGATTTCAGATTTTTACCGGAGAGAAAGAGTTAATTTAAGAGACAATGGCAGCGTCTAAGGTTGAAATATCGTAAAATTTATTAGGTCAGTTCGGGAAATTTTGTATCCCACCTCAGATAAGACAAAAACAACCCAATGTGTTTTCAGGGGAAGAAGATATGATTTTTGGAAAAGAAAACTTCAAATAAGACAAGTCTGAATAAATGATAACATTTCTCAAAAATGTTATGAGTTACTTAATATATTTTGGTGAATTGGTCAATTCGTTGGAGAAATAAGCGGATGAAAAATTACCTCATAACTATTCAAAGTCCTGTAAAAATATTTTAAAAGCATAAGTAAAAAAACAATAATTTAAATTGACTCACAGATTCCCTCTCTCTATCCATTATGGCCTCAATCTCCTCAAAATGTCTGAGTTTGATCTCCAGCTTCTTCATCTGAGTCTCCACAAGTAGTGCTACGAGTCCCTTGATCTTACGCTCTTCTACTGCTGCTAGATGCTGAGGACATTCAAGTCATTCAGGTTAGATAACTGCTAACATATATTTAAAGTTCAGAACCAATCCCTTGATAGAAGCTGTCCAAAACCAGCTAACAATAACAACAAATTTAAGCCAAAGTATTAATGGAGTAAGTTGTGTATTTTATGAACATCATGTTCAATTTGTGAAAAATAATTCATCCAGTTCTGCATTTTTGATACCTCGCAAGGACTTATGGATACAGGACACAAACCTTTAATTCACATTCTATAAAAGTATTCAGTACCTTGGCTTTCACAGCTGCCGAGGCCAGCGCTGCAGCAGCGGCGGTGGATACAACTGTAGCATTGTCATCTGGGACTTCACTCAATTTGTCTTCTGTTACAGTTTGTTTCTCTGGAACTTCCTCAGTTGCTTCAGACTCCTTTACCTCAGTATCCTGAACCATGCAGTAATTAGAAAACATTGAGCAAATTGAAAATATTTTTCTAACATTTAAAATGAGTAATGAATTTTTATTATTTGAGCAAACTGAAAGCCAAAACAAAGAACTAACTAAAATTTACTTTAAGTCACATGGCTAGGAAACAGCAATTCAATTGGTATGACTTATTTCTCTGTCCTTACCTTGACCTTTTTATTTTCTTTCTTGTTCTTCCTTTTCTCCTTTTTTTCATCATTTTCATCTTTTTTTTTGTCTTTAGATTTCTGGTCCTTACTATCTGTAGCACTGACATCCATAGGCTCATCCTCCTGGAAATCAAATTATAAGAGATGTAATGTTAGGAAGATGCATCTTAATATATCATCAAACTACATTAATAGTTCCTCGAATACACATAAAATGGATATAGAAAGGCTATTGTCGTGTTTAAAAAATGACTATTAAATTGCCCTAGATTAAAATTATCTAATCAGAATGTTCTTTTATTGCGTTATTATATTATATTCTGAAAATGAATATGTACAATGACAAATATACATTAATTTGGATCAGAAAAGAATCGTATCTTATATTACTGTTTAAAAGACTTCACATAGTTTTTTTCAGAAGGAAATTAAAAATAAAGATAACTAAAAGAATTCATAAACACAACCAAGAAAAAACTTCCTCCTCACCTTTTTCTCAGTACTTTCCTTTTCTTCCTTATTTAAGTCCATTATCTCTTCAGTGATAATTTCTAAAAAATAAATGTCGTAGCACAGTTGACTTCTTATCTTTCATAATCTCCAATAAATAAAGTATATCAAAGTTCTCAGTTGATTAGACAAGACTAAGAATGACACTGATAAAACATAAATTCTTTTATGTAAGGGGATTCTTTTAGACTGTAAAAGTCTTTTCTACATCAATTAAGCTCAAGTTAATATAAATGATTTTTTTTATTACAAAGATTAGTTTTCAAGAACTGTTACTTTAATTATTATTCATGGTCTCAGATTTGTAGAGTAAGGCTAGGTATTTATCACATAGAATGAATTTCCACCCTTTTCTAAATGTAAATATCATATTAAATACTAAACAATACCTGTCCCAGCAATTCCACTCTTTTCAAGACCAAAAGTTGGTTCCACAATCTTCCCTTCTCTTGTAGCATTGATCACTACTCTAGTGTGAGATTCAACAATAGATGGCGGGATTTCATCTTTAATTTTAGAAAATTCCTCTGGAAATAAATAACACGGAAGATGTCATTAATCTGGAATCATAAAATTAAATTGAGAAAATTTCAACTATGCTTTTTATTTATTTGAAATACTAACCTAGAGCTGCTTTTGCTGCTGCACTAGCCACCCTTGGATCAACCACAGAGGCCAGAAAAGCCACAGTAGACATGATTGGGTTTCCACTTTTAGAAAATGGAATAGGTTGGTAGACAAGAGGGCCTAAAAAAACAAATTTTAAATAATGTTACCAGGCAAGAAATATTCTTAAAACATGTTTCTAACAAAAAATTTCTAAAAAACACATGAAATCAGACATGCAAATGTAACATAATATTAAATCGATTGTTTAAGAAAATGACTTACCTGGGTTGTCATTGACATCCAAAAATGGGTCTTCTATAGGGAGACGAAGAAAGTGTAAGATGCATTCATCTTGTGTCCTGCTGCCAACATGTTCACAAACCTTGTTCCAGTCATCCTTGTAGAGCTCCAGAGCTTCCAGCATGAGAAGAGTCTCCTGGTCATTCCACTCTCGGCTGCGTGATGAGGAATTCTTGTCCTAAAGTGAAACAAAAATATAATGGGTTAGAATTTGGGTTGCTATTAACAGAAATAACGTAACTCATAAACTATCCATTTTGAACACATCCCTGACTACCTTGTGTGACTTTTTAGTATATATGTCAGTCTTTAGTCCCAAAGCACCCAAATCTTTTTTCTCCTCGCCTTCCTGGTCTGATTTCTTCGCTGAGCCAAAATCACAGATTTCTTGTGCTGCTGATGGCTGAAATGGTAATTTTAAAACTTATTAAATTCTTAAACTAATTTTTTTTAAATTTATTGAAGTAATTTTATTTTTAAATGCAGGTAAAATAAAACAATTATATTATATTGCAAATTATGTATCCATTAATTCTATCACCGCAGTTTTTTTTTTTAAAGCAATGGCGAGATTTTAAAAAAAAACATCAAGACATTCAACAAAAGAATTCTAGGGTTAAAATAAACAAACTAAATAAACCAAAATGCTTATTTTTGCTATTATTTGAAATGTTGTTGATCAAATTACCTGATTGATCTTAGGTGGATTGATAGAAGCAATGCCAGAAGGTGTGTCAGCTAAGATATGGAAGTGGGAGGTAGTAGGTGGGCCCATAGGGGTGGGATGGCTATCTGGATCCACCTGGTAGTTGAGAAGTCCCCACTGCTCCAGAAAGGCATGAACTCTGATGTGAAATTGTTAAAAATACACATCATGTTACTCTGGAACTCCCAAAATAGTAAAATATGGTCTCAGAGTAGTACTATACCATCTCAGAATAGTACAATATTGTCTCAGAGTAGTATTATACCATCTCAAAATGGTACAATACCTTATGATAGTAGTAACTAAATATACAGTACATTGTATAAATAACTACTTCCATCCAGCAGTGTAGCCAGGTTTTGACACTAGGAGAAACAGAAAAATATGAAATGGGCCCACTGCCCCCCCCCCCCCCCCCCCCAATGCTGTCTGCCTGCTACCCCTTTCATTAATAAATATTAAAATATTTATATATATATATATATATATATATTAATATATATAGTGCTTTTTAAATAAGAGGGAGTTTGGGCTTACTTTAATCAGAGCGATTTGTGGGGAAGGGAGGGGGAATTTAGGGAGCCCATTTTTCAAATCTAACCAAAAAACAAAGACTACATTTTTTTTTAAAGTGCTTTGTTATATCATATAAAAACAATGATTAACACAAGACTTCCACACATATAATTAAGAAGACATTTCAAGGCAAGGCGAGTGAATATTTATTCATTTGAATACTTGGCGCAAATAAAAAGTGATCTTGAGTTGTTACATTTGTAAATGGAAAAGAATTTTTACAGCCTTTTATTTTTACTTCAACATAGGGTTGTGTCAATCACTCCTCTGCCACTTTTATTTTGATATTGACGTCACCAGTTAAATGTGTAGCACAATGCCTAATCGCACCCCTCCTTTGATTGGGAAAAGTTTTGTTTACGCTCTATTGTTCTAAAGCAGGGGTCTCCAAACTACAGCCCGCAAGGCCCTTTCATCCAACCCGTTGAGACCTTTTTGTCTACGGAAAAAAATTACAGACGAGTTGCAGAAATTGTGAGTCAAATAGTGAAAAATGAAAGCAAGTTTAACCAATTTGTAATTGCAATGGATGAATCGCTGGACAGCTTTTCCACCTCTCAACTGCTTGTGTTTGTTAGGGGGGGTGTGGATGATGGCATGAACATAACACAAGAGGTAGCTTCCCAAATAGCATGTACGGAACTGTTGAGTTGAAAAAATATTTGCTGATTATAACTTGGACCCGACTAACCTCAGTTGCATGACTGTTTACGGAGGTAATAACATGAGTGGCTTAAAGAAAGACTTGATTGGACAAGTGAAATGAGAAAAAAATTCTGCAACCAATGTTCTTGCACTGTATTTTTCACCAGAAAACTTTGTGTGCTAAATATGTGGACAATAGCAGTGTACTGAATCTTGTGGTGAAGAGGGTTAATTTAATAAGGTCACATGGGCTCAACCATAGACAGTTCAGAGACCTGTTAAAAGATACAGACACAGAATCGCAAATTTTACCATATTACACCGCAAAAAGATGGCTAAGTTGTGAGAAAGTTCTGAGCAGAGTATTTAAGTTAAGAAAGGAAATAGGTGACTTCCTAGAAAGTAAAGGCAAGCCACAGCCATTAGTGTCTGATGAGAGTGGGTATGGAAATTAGCCTTTGCTGCAGACATTACTAGTCATTTAAATTGTCTGAAACTAAAAGTACAAGGAGAGGAAAATCTAGTTTCTGATCTATGCACCCATCTAAAGGCCTTCAATCCAAACTTGTCTTGTGATATCATAGTCGTTTACTGAGGAATTGAGCTTAGAAATACTAAGCTACTAACTTTAGTTGTTACATTCTCACTCTAAGTTGGCTATTGCCTTCTACTCAAGGTTTATGATTAATTTATTTACCCATATTTACCCAGCAACACCTTGCCTCATTTCAACCAGCTAACTTTAGTTGAGAGGCAAAGAGCATTAGCATTGCACTAAAGGGCAGACAGCATATATCAATAATTGACTAAAAATCAAAATGTATACCGCAGTAAACAGCAGACATCACCAGCCAAATTTCTCCTGACAGCTGTTGAGGTTAGGTACTCTGTCGGATTCAGCCGATAAGTGTCTATCATAAAATTCCGATATGCCAGATATCTGGGGACATAGAAAATATGAGGAATGGCTTGCACAATAGTTGGAATAAATTAATGTTTGTTTAGTTCCTAACTAATCTACAATGCTTTTTACTTAACTAACCATACTTTTATTCTGACAATAAAAATAAATGCTCTAAACTATGATTAAACCAATGTAAAATTATGAGTTAGTTAACTGGTTAACCCTTTCATTACCGCTGGTTTTGCCTTAGATTTTTGCGGACTCAGCAATTTAAAAACGTACAGATAAAACTTCCCGTATTATTTCATTCTCTATCCAATTCACTTATTAACTTCTCTATAGATTAACGAATAAAGAAATATATAGCATTGGAATATGACGACAACATGACGTCCTTGGTAATTGAAAGTGGATGATTGTGAAGTCGCGTCGACTTCATCTGTAACGAAAAGGTTACGCCAATGTGAAGATGAGTTAGTTGCATATTTAATGTTGCTATGACTAAGTTGATGGTTTGTTACATCTTCTATTGTGTAGCACAAGCTCATGAAGGGATATTTTTGTCACCTTCAATTGATAATTATCAGCCTACACAGAACACTTACATTTCTGGTGTTTTAGATTTATTTTTCCCATTAAAGAATTCTGGTAAAGCTCTCCTCTCAATGGCATGTACAGAGTTGTAATCAAACCAGGCAGAGTAACTCGGGACAATGATGTGATGGGTTTGTTCTGTCAAAGTATCATCCCCTGCCTCATGTGACAATCTTTTCTCTTCCTCTTCTTTGGCAGCAGCTTCAGTATTTTCTGGTTTGTCTGGTTCCTCCTGGAAAACAAAATTAGAATTAGCAAATTTAATTAATAGCTCAAGCAAAAGATGCATATATTTACAGTTTTATATCTTTGATGCAGAGGCAATCTTGGAAATCCATGGTTTTTCCTATGGCAAGGGAATGGGCTTCTAGTTAACACTAAAAAGAATTAAAGAGAAAAAGTGGTAAAGTCTTACTTTTGAATCTTAAATTCAAAGTCTGGAAAATGGAACACTTACAATGTAACGAATCCAAATATTAACATACCTTCTCTGCTTGTTTTTCATCTAAATCCATGATGGTACCACCTTTTAAGGGAGTAAATTCATCTTTGGTTCCTTTAATTACCACTCCTACATGAACATAAGGTGTAACAATTAGACACATTTTTATTAGTACATGTGGCATTATTGCACTTTAAATTAAACAAACTGCTGACCCCCCCCCCCCCCCTAAAAAGGCTCAAATTATCTCTGTAAACTTTTTTAAATAGTTTCTAAAAAAACAAAGCATGATTGTTAAAAATCTGAGGAGTTATTATTTTTTCTTATTGATTTTCTGAAATGATTACCTGGCTTAGGATTATGTACTTCTTGAAGACTATTCTCAGACTGGATGTCGTCCATGTCCTTTGTGCTATCTTCATCATCTTCCTCCCACTTTTTTTTCTTGCTGGCAACAATTGCTGCAGCCCTGGAGCTATAAATAATTTTTATATTGCAAATTAAACCAAATGAAAGTTATGTAAGCCATTTAAAATGGGTAACTGTAAAATGTTTTAAAATGTCATCAAAATTCTAAACATGCCATTTACAAAAAACACAAATAATTTATGAAATGTACCAATTTGACCTTTTTATAACGAAACAAAACAAAAACCTGTATAAGCCAACACTTTATCCTTTTCTTTTAACATTAAATCAGTTCCAAAATACAAACCTTTTTCTCTTTTTTTCTGGAGGAGGAGAGGGAGATCGTCTGCTTTTAGGATTGGAAGCTTTATTTTTGCTACTACTGGCTTTTTTGGAACGACCGCCTTTGTCAGAATCACTAACATCACGCATCTAAAATATATCATTAATATGGCACAAATTTAAAGAAATTATGGTAAAAGTCAAACAAAAAAGTCATTGTTTATAATCTGAAGCATAATTTAATTACAAATTCTGTGGTCCATAATTGCCTGAACTGCATCTTCTAAGTGTACAATGCTGTGACTTTTGACAAATTAACTAGTAATGTTGGATTGTTTCCAGTGCTTTGTTAGGAGCGCATAGGCAGTTGATTTTTATCCCACGTCCGGCCCCGCCAAGTTGACTACTCGAGGTGTCCTCCGCACATTGCAGGATTAGGTGCATTGTTTGACTGACAACTCCACCCCTCCCCTCAATTTGTTTGCTGGAGTTTTCCTTTTTTACACAGCTTTCTTCCGTAGACAATATAGCTATTTGTATACTTGTAACTAAAATAATGGGTAGAGTCTCAGTTACATTGGAACATGTAACTTTTAGTTTTGGAGTCAGAGCCTCTTAAGTTGTACCAACAGGCATCACATTATTTCAATTTGAAAGCTGTTTATGATAATATGAGGAGGACTGCCTTTAGGCTGAGACAATAAAATCTATTAATGTTGACTCGTGAATGTTTTACTTTGAATAAGTGTTACTTGTCAGACAATTAATACTATAAGAGTATCCCTTTATCCAAAAAAAAACCTGCTTTTAGAAATCCAAGCTCAATATGCCCAGGTCATTTTTAATTGACTGTCTTTAAGCTGCAAATTGGGTCTACATGAACATACTCCATGACACTCTGAGTGGTGGGACTAGTCAATCTTGGATGATGGTTCATAATCTAAGGCAAGGGTTACGCTAAAAAACCTCTGCTGCCTTGTGGGTACAAACCAATTGTAAGGACTAAGGGAAACAACCCCAACATAAACTTCCAGAGATGAAGTCCCATAGGTGGTATGACATCAATGAATTTTTGGGCAACTCTTGCGACAGCTTGGTGAAAAAGCTGCATCATTCACATAATGTACTTCCGGGGCGTTGCTCTGCAGGCGACTTGATTGCATTTGTACATCTATATCAGCGTTTTTACACCTTTTATTTAATTGCGTATCACTCAAGTAAAAATGGAGGTGATGCGGATGATTTTTTTGTGAGCTTTGTGTTTTTCTCTTTGCGTGACACAGCTTTAATATCGACTTTGGATATCAAATCACACAGACTAGCATAGAAATGTCACTTCCACCATTTTTGTAAACTTCCTCCATGCCAACAACAAATAGAAACCGATTTCAGGACTGAGAGGAAGAAAGCGGGGCAGAAGGGGAGGCATTCGTGTGAAATGCAGAAACAGAGGCTTTCTTCCACCTGTTGTTTTGGGAAACGTTGGATCACTATGTAACAAGGTGGATGAACTGGATTGTTGCTGTAAGCATTTCTAACATTTTTGCAAAAGCTGTTTCTCTTTAATATGTGTGACTGAAACAAAAAGGTACCAGATTCGGCAGTGGCACTGGACGAATTTAACATTTTCCGTGCCGATAGAACAACCAGCAGCGGCAATTCCAAGGGAGAGGAATAGGCAATATATGTTAACAAATCTACTGTAGCATCATCAACAGTACAGTGAAACATGTAGCTTGTACACCCGCCATAGAACTACTCTGCATCACTTAATGGCCATTTTACCTACCTAGGGAGTTCACCCAAATATGTATCATCCTCACTTACATTCTACCTAATGCTAACAAGCTGCAGGCTATTGAGAAACTTTTGGATGTAATCCATGAAAACTAAGCCTCCGAAAGTCTGGCATTCAGCGTGCTCCCACTGAAGTCACAAATCTTAATGAGAACTAATATGTCCCTGATATGGCTAAGAGAATTCACTGAATGGCTGTTTTTTTTCTTCTCACTAGTGAAATAATTTAATGTGGATGTCTCGTGTTTAAATTGTTTTACTAATGTGCTGAACATGCACAATGCAATCAAAAAGCATTTCCATTTGATTGAATCAATAAAACAATTTTATCTTATCTTATAATGTTTGTTTGGGTTCACCAGCTCCTTGACACTTCATAGATATATGATATCATACAGGGCATAGTTACAAAAAATATTAATAATGTGGGTTACCAGGTGTCCGGTTCTAAGACTTAACAGCAGATTGAGCAAAAAAGGGATAAAGCATGCTTGATTGGGTCAGAAATTTCCTGCCATAAGCATTTACTCCATGCCGATGACTTGCTATGGCTATAATTTAGATTGTGGTGTTGTCTTCAACAGTTGCAGTACAGCTGGTGATGTCGTCCACAGTATTTAGGTCATAGAAGTTCCTCAGGTGAACTACCAACCATAGTTCCATAATCAAAATATTTCAATTTTCTATTATTTGCCAGACTTGCTATGGCTATAATTTAGAGTGTGGGGTTGTCTTCAACAGTTGCAGGACAGCTGGTTATGTCGTCCACAGTATTTAGGTCATAGAAGTTCCCCAGGTGAACTACCAACCAAAGTTCCATAATCAAAATATTTCAATTTTCTATTATTTGCCAGGGGGGGGGGGAATCTCCTCTTCCCAGCAATGCCAAAATGTAGGCCTATCATGACGACACTGCATAAGTGGGAGACAACTCATGTCAAAACCCATGCCATAAACTTAAAATTTACCCATGATATTTTAGCATATCATATATCAAGTCTCGGGAGGCTGATTTTGGGTTAGAGGTAAGGGTGACAATGTGTTCCATAGTATACAGGTCACAGAGGTTCTCCCAGGTAAACTTACTTCTATAGGGCCATATTCAAAATTTTGTATTCTTATGTTTGTGTTCACTTAATGCAAGTTTTGTTCTTCATATTTTCTAGTTTTGAAAGAAGATTACTTTGCTTCTTACCTTGGCATTAAAAGTTGGAGGAAAATTATAGTGAAATTACCTGTGAAATTATAGAAATCTTTAGGCACTTTAGTATAAAAAAATATTTTAAATATTCAACTTTTGAACATGACTATTTAATTAATTAAAGCTTTCCCTGACCAATTTTTTAATAGTGTTTGTACACTGCAAACTCTTATGAATGAAACTCTTGAGTTTTGCAACAGAAAATTAGATCTATGAATTGATAATATTGACTCTACTTGGTTTTTTAAACATCAAATGAAAATATTCCGGTTCAAAAGACTTCTAAATTTATTCTGAAACACAAGTTATCAAATATTTCCTAAGCTATTGCACAGACACCCATTTCCAATACAATTTAAGAAGTAGTCTTCCTTTTGTTATTGAACTTTTAAAGTACAGGCACTTCGATTATCAAATAATAAAAAAATAGCACGTTTAGCGCACATCTTTTTTTTTTATTCACTGGTGTTGGGTATTGGGGTATCGGCAAGGATGTACTCTTTTTTTCATTTATTTTGAAACATGTAGTAAGATGAATTTTAATACAAATTTAATGCATGGACAATTTCATTATAACATTATTAATATAACTCGTATTAACCATATTGATAGATTTAGTTTATGAGATGATTGTGGGGATTCCCCAAAGTACAGTTTATTGTAGTTAAACTTAAGAAGTCAGTTTACAAACGTATAGTCCATTGAATTATCCTTCATTTGATACCAAATTTTGTCTTAAAAACCCTACAGCCTACAATAATTTTTAAATTATCTTTTTATAAACCCAAACTTCTGGGATCCAGGTCAGAATAGCCGCAGCCTAAGAAAATAAAAATAAATATTTCGTTACTTCGCGGGCCGCAAAGTGTGTGCTGGCGGGCCGTATGTTGTGCATGACTGCTTTATAGACTTCATACTTCAAGCCGGGTCAGGAATAATCACTGGACTCTGACTCTTAGTAGTGTAATCAAATGCTATTAAACATTAATAAAAAGCTTCATGAAATGAACTTATAAATAGTAATACTAACCTTTTTAGAACTCTTAGAGTTACTATTTCCTACGGGACTAATCTGAGGGGTTGTTTCCTGTGAATGAGAATCAAATAATTTTCCATCATGACTCCCGTCTTTCTTTCTTTGTAACGCCATTTTATGAGCAGATTGGTATCATTGGTTGGTTGGGTCGGGAACATCACATCTTACCTCCAACTGACGAGAGCAGTTAAAAGTCGAATCATAATTATGTATCACAAAACAATCCTTGTCTCCCACAAAAAAAAAAAAAAAAAAAAAAAAAAAAAAAAAAGAAATTAAAAAAAAAAAAAAACAATCCTTGTATCCCAAAAAAAAAAAAAAAAAAAAAAAAAGGCTAAAATGTTTATTTTAAAAAAATTGTGCTTGGGCCTCAATCGTGTTATATAGCCATAGCTATAGGTAACTGTACCAAGAGTTTATTTTTTTTAATAACATGAAACATATGTTCTTCGCACAGTATTTGAATTTTAACAAATAAATCGCTAAAGAGAATTAATCTTTAAGTCCGCCGTGCCCTTTTGGTCGCGTCTACTTATATAGTATAGTCTATTGAAATTTTTAGACAGAGAAGAGACACTGTTGATCTTTATTAAAGAACTAGAGCGAAGGAGAATTGGATTCTTCGACAATTCGCATAAATGACTACTCCACATTTTTAATTTATGCTCAGTTCACACGGTCAAATTTGCGTCGAATTTCTTTTGTGTTCAAAAAGAAATTTGACGAAAATTGGACGAGAATTTGGACGAAAATTTATTTTTGAACGCATTATTTGTTTTAATACATAGTACAGTGCGTTCAAATAGATATTTGACGAAAATTTTAACGTGTGAACTGGAAATAAGATTCGACCAAATTTCTGTTCGGTCAACTTTCCATCGATCAATTTTCCGTCGACTAAATTTCTTTCAAACAAATTTCCGGTAACCAAATATTACACTAAGGCCAGAAAATGCATTTCCATGGCGTTGCACATTGTGGGCACAGTTACACACATACCTTACAACCAGTGTTTCTGTCAGAAATTTTCCCCCAGGGGGAACTTCAGATTGGGGGGGGGGGGGGGGGGGGGGCAGTGTCAGTGTCCAGAGGCGTAGCTAAGGCAGATGGGACATACGTCCCGGGGCGCTGTCAAGGGTATGAGAATCACTGTTGTTATGTGTAGACTAGCGGGAGGGGAGCAAAAACGGGCTTAGATGGTATTAATTGGTTGAAAATAATGTTTTTTAGAGTTGAAAGGGGGTGGGGCGTAAATATGAATCTTGTCCCCTGACGCCAAACACTGTAGATACAACCCTACTAGTGGGATCGAAATTGGGCGGATTATTTGGCTGCCTATGGCGTCACTAATAGTAGCTTCGCCACTTGGCAGTGTATCTATCGATACCAAAATGGGCGATCATTTTCATCGTGACGTAGGGCTGAAATCGAGGGCGCATCTGAATCGAGATCAGTGGAGGGGTTTGGGGTACCTGCTCCCCAGAAAAAATATAACTAAAAATAGTTATGTTGCTTTAATATTTAATTGACCTTATTTTTAGGGATAGCTACAGAGTTAATAAATGAAATGAAATTTCAAAAAGTATAATTCAATTAAAAACGGTTCCATCGATAAAATGACTACAAACATTATTTTGTATGCTGAACGCAAATTGAAATAAGACAACTTACTTATAATAATAATGTTTAGACTACCCTATCTAAATATTTCCTACTTTTATGGGAGTAGAAAAAAAAAAAACAACCAACAGGTTTAATAGAAAGGTCTGCACATTTTTATGGGTTTTGAAAACTGGTCATTTTTATAAATTGTAAATGAATGGTTTATTATTTTAAGAAGACAAAAGACTCATGCGTTATTGCAAATTTCTTTCGCATTTTAAATGCATCTTCACGAAATGATTACAATACATATTTTAATATAAACATGTTGCTATTCTGTACTCATAAGTATGTGACCAAACCATATCCTCTACCCTGAAATGTTAAGTACGATGTCCTTAGTGTCAAAGAAAATCTTATATGTTCCCCTTTACAAGTTCATTCAATTGTAAGCAGGGCTTCTTTCAGCTTTATCTCAGAGGGGGGGGGGGGCAATACCCCGGGGAAAGTCAAAAGCGCCCCCCCCCCCAAGCAAAAATACTTATAACAATCCAAACAAAATATATATTATTAAAAACAACCAAATTGTAATTTTTTAAACAATTTTAAAAAAAAAATCTTTTATTTTCCCCTTTACAAGTTCATTCAATTGTAAGCAGGGCTTTTTTCAGCTTTATCCCAGAGGGGGGGGGGGGCAATACCCCGGGGAAAGTCAAAAGCGCCCCCCCCCCCAAGCAAAAATACTTATAACAATCCAAACAAAATATATATTATTAAAAACTACCAAATTGTGATTTTTTAAACAATTTTAATAATAATAATTGCTGCTGTCATTAAACGATTACAATTAGTATAATCTACGAAATATCGCTATGCTCGATATATTTGATTATCCGTATATTTAAGGCCAATCTTCTTAGAGCCTTACATTATTCGATTATAAATATCTCAATGCTTGGAAAATTTGCCGATTATGATACGAAGTATTATTTCCCATTCGCTTTTATCTGTATTTGCTATTTAATTATTTTTTGAAAAATCACAAGTTTAAAGACTTTATTAACACTGTATTAAACTACATTTGTTTCACTTTTAAGGTCAATCATTTTTATAGAGTTCTCACTAAGTATCAAACGTGAGCGATCTTTTCATGTTTTCAAATTATATTTATTAAAAAAAAAGCATTTACTTAGTAGGGAATGGTGTTAATTAAAAAGTGAATGCTGCCCCCCCCCCCCCAACCCCCCAAAACAAAAACAAATGTTTACAACAAAAAAAAAAA
>CAXITT010000248.1:371710-394708 GCA_964033795.1 Lymnaea stagnalis
TAAATGTACATTTAAACTTTTCAAAATAAAACACATAACAGTTAAATGTTTCTAAAAAATTTGAATTTTTAAAAGAGAAAAAATAAAGAAATGTATACATGAGGCATACACATATGAAATTATTATTAAATCTTGTTACACACAACAATTTGACAGGTTCACTACTTAATAACTCTTTGATTGACAAAAAAAATTAACTTAGATATACACTTTCTTTGGCCATTTAAACTACTGACAGATATGATTCAGTATGGTAGTACATGTAATTATTATAGCCATTATGGCTAGGGAGATACACTAAAATATCAAAACTATTTGTAAACTTTCGTCACAATGTTTAATGAAAATACTGCCTTTCATTTTCACACTTTCCATAAAGCAAGTCACTTAAAAATATATTGAGTTATTGTTAAAAAATACTTTTCATCTGAACATTTGAGAAGTATTCAATAACAAATAAAAAGCTAATAAATTTTAAATCTAGTGCTACAAACTCTTCACATTGTCATTTAATTGACTTATTGGCAAAGAGTCCTTAAAAATCATTCCCCCCCCCCCAAACATATGTGTTTGTCTAGAGTCTACTATACTAATACTTAACTATTACAGAATTAATGAGGAAGCACTAGAGCTTACTTAATAGCAACAGGTATAAAAAAAAAAATTTGAACTGAAAGAATATTGCTGGACATTATAATAATATATAGAATATAGAGTAGTAATGACCTTTAACTTGAAGTTTGCGTATTGTTCTAATGGTAGTTTAAATCCTAATTGCAAAGTTATGTGTTATAAAATATCAACAGTAATTTCATCATTCAATTAGGACTTCCTTCTACACTATAAATAACCAAGATTATGTACCTAATAAATCTGCGGGTTGAAAGAGGGGTTGGAATAAAACTACGTGTTAATCACTAATCAATTTTTTTCAAATCGGTTGCATGAATGCATGTTTTAAAACGTACTTTGCCTTTAGAAACGTGCAATGCCAACTCTTATTTTAAGACTAATATTCCTCTTTCTTTTATTAAAAAAAAAACACAATTATTTTTAGTATAATGTATAAGTATACGTCTTATTTTCAACTATATGCTTAAGTAGTAGTACTGCTGTTATTTGTTTAATAATCATTTTACGAGCTTCCATCATACTACGATGGTTTAACATGCTGATTAAGACTTAAATATCCAATTAAAATTTTTGAAATGACATCTCTTAAAAATTATGACGTAGCAGTACTACTAGAACGAACATTTTATTACTATACTATTAGTCTATACATTTAAAAGTTAATTTTTTTAAAAATATGCATACAATTATTATTACATTTATTATGATTATTAATATATTGTTAGCTTTAAACATGATGTATTTTGGCTGAAAACCAACTAAGACTAAATCCATTATCATCTTTAAATTGGCGATGCATAACTTGCTATTTGCGCATTTGTCGGTGTGCGCTTATATAGCCGTTCGCATTTGTCACTGTGCGGGATTGTCGGTGTCCGCATTTGTCGGTGTGCGCCATTGTCCGTGTGCGCAACTATCGGTGTTCGCGTTTGTCCTGTGCGCATTTGTGTCATTGCGGGATTGTCTGTGCGCGTTTGTCGTGTGCGCAATTGTCTTGTGCGCGTTTGTCACGGAACCATTTATAGCTCTGTGAGTAACAGTGCCTTTAACCGATTAGAATGAGTGGAATCTATAAAATTTCGCTAGGCTCGATCTATTCGATGATCCGTGTATTTAAGGCTAATCAAGTTACAATATTCGGTTATAAAAATCGCACTGACCGTTCCAGTCTTTCTTTCTATTGTTCGTTTTTTTAAATTCGTCTATTTTTATTTATTTATTTTTTGCAACTTCACAACGTTAAAGACTTTAATAACATTGTAATTAAAATACATTTACTTACCTATAAAGGTCTACAATTTTAATAATAGTTTGTTACGTATTAAATATGTGCAATCTGTTTTCAAATTATTGTTCATCGTTACAGTTAAAGCTTGACTAAAAAAATAGGTATAGGTGTTAATTAAAATTGTATGATGGCATCATGCTTTTCTTATTTAGAATTGAAAGGGCGCTTACAAATAGTGCACTTTCATAAATTATTATTAAATCGAAATTCTTTTTGTTTTCTACAGAATGCGCTACATTTGTTACAAAGTTTCCTGAAAAAACATTTTTTTTAAAAAATACTAAGCCTAAATTTATTATTATTATTAATTTCCCAACTGCTTTTCTCTTTTTTATGTCAGAATAATAAACAAACTGCCCCATTCATTAGCATTACACTCTTATTTTTATATTATTAATTATTTTTAGACGAGAATCCAGTAGAAAGCTGAGATAAAATGTTTTTGTGAACTAGCATTTCGATTATCATGCCAATTCCATTTTTGGTACGTGTCTTAAAAAAAATTGTATTCCCAATTCGTCAATTTAAAATAGACTCTGTGGATTAAATTTAAAATATTTTAAAGTATAGCGAAGAGGCAATTTAAGAAAATTATAGTTGTTTGAAATTCAAAATAATAATTTCAATCTACTGCATATTAGGAAATTTATGCTTTATTTGCATACAATTTCCCTTATATAAAATTACACAGTAATTAATATAATGTCTTTTGATAGGCCAAGCAGGCCTTAACACAAGGGGACATAACTTCACTTGATTATGGGTCAGAGAGGAATAAGGGGTCTCAGTGCTGTAATTTGACTAGGGCCGCAAGTTCTGTAAATACTGTAAAGACGGCCCTGGTTTCATTTAAAGGTTGGGGGGGGGGGTGATTTTTACAGATGCGATTGATTATTTGTTCTCACCTGCTGTCCAATATTTCCATTGTTATTTACGCCTCTGTCGGGCTGGAGATGGTCACACTTCACTAAGGAAAGATAAAAAAACAACGGAAACAATGGGGGGGGGGGGGTGATTTTTACAGATGCGATTGATTATTTGTTCTCACCTGCTGTCCAATATTTCCATTGTTATTTACGCCTCTGTCTGGCTGGAGATGGTCACACTTCACTAAGGAAAGATAAAAAAACAACTGAAACACATCAAGCTCAAACCACTGGGTAACCCATAGGGGAGGTTGGGGAGGGTCACATGATCTTCACTACGAGAGAAGGGGCACATGATCTTCCATGCGAGGGGGAGGGGCACATGATCTTCACTACGAGGGGAGGGGCACAAGGTCTTCTCTACGTTGGGGAGGCCACATGATCTTCACTACACTACACCAAAAACACAATCATTTTTATTGACATCATTACTTCCCTATACTAGAATCCCACAGAGTATCTGAACAATATGGCGCTTTTCGCTTAACTTCAAGTTAGAAGCAAATGAAACAACAACAAACAAACAGGTCCATGTTGGTGATAGAAGGGGGGAGGAGTGACTTTCACATTAATAAAAAGTTTAAATTTAAAAAAAAAAAAAAAAAATACATGTAAAAAGTAGCAAAAGAAAACACAAACTATTTTTTCATAAATAAATGTTGATATAATTGTAATTATCAATTAACAGTGTGGTAGTATTCTACAGCAAGACGTTGTAAGGGTTAATAAGAAATATAAATATATTAATTTTTAACTTTTTTGGGGTTAGTTGATTTTCTCTTTCTATATAGAAATTGATCGTGGGCCCTTAAGATATAGAAGAAGAAGAAGAAAACTAAATGAAATAATGAGAGAGTTAGATTCTTTATTAAAACGTTTCATGAATGGTAACAATATTTTTACACACAGAAGATAAGAAGTAAAAAAAAATTAAACATTGTTGGGAAATAAAATCAATGAATTTAAAAATTAGATCTAATTAAAAAAAAAAAAAACTATAACAAAATATTACTTTTGCTCTCTAATAAACATGTAGATTAAATAAATGTATTGCTGAATTCATAACCTTGTTTACAGATATTGGAGGCCGTAGATGTCAGATCAGTTTGTGGTTGAGTCAGAACAAACTCACGACATGGTGAAGATAGTTTAAAATTCTAATTACGTCCACCATAAATTAGCATAAGTCGAGGATAAATTAAAGCACATTAAACAGGCAGTGTTACACCACACTAATACAATAATGCAGGAGAGAGAGAGAGAGAGGTAAACTTGACTGAGTTCCAGCATTCTTTCTTTGACACTAGTGACATTCTTTCTTTGACACTAGTGACAGTCTTTCTTTGACACGAGTGGCATTCTTTCTTTGACACTAGTGTCATTCTTTCTTTGACACTAGTGACAGTCTTTCTTTGACACTAGTGACATTCTTTCTTTGACACGAGTGGCATTCTTTCTTTGAAACTAGTCACAGTTTTTCTTTGACACTAGTGGCATTCTTTCTTTGACATTAGTGACATTCTTTCTTTGAAACCAGTCACAGCCTTTCTTTGACACTAGTGACATTCTTTCTTTGACACTAGTGACATTCTTTCTTTGACACTAGTGACATTCTTTCTTTGACACTAGTGACATTCTTTCTTTAACACTAGTCACATTCTTTCTTTGACACTAGTGACATTCTTTCTTTAACACTAGTCACATTCTTTCTTTGACACTAGTCACATTCTTTCTTTGACACTAGTGACATTCTTTCGTTGACACTAGTGACATTCTTTCTTTGACACTAGTCACAGCCTTTCTTTGACACTAGTGACATTCTTTCTTTGACATCAGTCACAGCCTTTCTTTGACACTAGTCACAACCTTTCTTTGACACTAGTCACATTCTTTCTTTGACACCAGTCACAGCCTTTCTTTGACACTAGTGACATTCTTTCTTTGACACTAGTCACATTCTTTCTTTGACACTAGTGACATTCTTTCTTTGACACTAGTGACATGCTTTCTTTGACACTAGTCACAGTCTTTCTTTGACACTAGTGACATTCTTTCTTTGACACTAGTGACATGCTTTCGTTGACACTAGTCACATTCTTTCTTTGACACTAGTGACATTCTTTCGTTGACACTAGTGACATGCTTTCTTTGACACTAGTCACATTCTTTCTTTGACACTAGTCACATTCTTTCTTTGACACTAGTGACATTCTTTCTTTGACACTAGTGACATGCTTTCTTTGACACTAGTGACATGCTTTCTTTGACACTAGTCACATTCTTTCTTTGACACTAGTGACATTCTTTCTTTGACACTAGTGACATGCTTTCTTTGACACTAGTCACAGTCTTTCTTTGACACTAGTGACATTCTTTCTTTGACACTAGTGACATGCTTTCGTTGACACTAGTCACATTCTTTCTTTGACACCAGTCACAGCCTTTCTTTGACACTAGTGACATTCTTTCTTTGACACTAGTCACATTCTTTCTTTGACACTAGTGACATTCTTTCTTTGACACTAGTGACATGCTTTCTTTGACACTAGTCACAGTCTTTCTTTGACACTAGTGACATTCTTTCTTTGACACTAGTGACATGCTTTCGTTGACACTAGTCACATTCTTTCTTTGACACCAGTCACAGCCTTTCTTTGACACTAGTGACATTCTTTCTTTGACACTAGTCACATTCTTTCTTTGACACTAGTGACATTCTTTCTTTGACACTAGTGACATGCTTTCTTTGACACTAGTCACAGTCTTTCTTTGACACTAGTGACATTCTTTCTTTGACACTAGTCACATTCTTTCGTTGACACTAGTCACATTCTTACACTGAAGTTTGAAGAAGAAAAAAAAGAAAGCTGGAAATAAATAACAAATTGAATAATGGAAGGATTAATGTCTCAATATAATATCAAACACTCTATTCTCTGCTAACCAACATTATATTATCATCATCACAGAATCGTTGCATGGATAAGGGATTGTATGACAAACTAGATATTCTATAAATAAATTCAAAAACCTTTCTTTAATACTTTAATAATATTCAAGATTGGAAGCTAATGAATACTTTAAGCACAACACACAACTTCTGAAAGCTGTAGACTTATTTTTGTCCACTTAACCCTTCATCTCCCCCCCCCCCCTCCATTTCTCAATTAAACTATAACATTGCCATCAGTTTAAGCAAAGGGATAAACAATTAAACATCCTAGATTAATAAATATATTAAAAATAAAGTAAGAAACATGATGCATCAAACACATTATTGATTAAAGTGAAAACATTAAATTGGATATTGCAAAATAAGACTGGCAAAGCACTTTGTCTTCTTTCTCTTCTCCTTTTCCTCAGGACACATAAAATTCAATTGTAAAAATTAAGAGTAAGGGAAAATAATCTGTCAGCTTATTTTGAAGAGCAAAGCTTTCTGTTTTAAGGCTTTTAATACATAAAACATATAAAACATAATGCAACACATGCAATTGTCCACCACCAGAAGTGCTTCGATTGGTGAATTGCAAATTTGTTTTTTAAAAATTAAGTTTACACTTTAACAATCTTTTACAGTTTTTCTTTTTCCAATTTTATTAGATTTTATGAATTAATTATATATTATTTATATGTGTATTTTCATGAGAAAATATTTTATTTTAAAACAAGCCTTTTCGTGATATTTAAATTTGATTTTTCTCCAGTTTTCTTGGTGTCGATAGTGCTGTGACTCATGGCCAGGGACACAAACACTAACGATAAGTTTTAGATTTCTCCAGTACCATGCCTGATAGAATATTTAGAAATGTAAGCAATCTTAAAGAAAATCAATTGACGTAAGCATCTCTTAAGTTTTCACCTGGTGTGGTACACACCATCCTAGTCATGACACAGGCTTATAATAAGGCAAGCAGCAACACCTGTTGCAACTCTACCATCTTTGTCAATAGATAAATTCTAACTAATCAACGCACCTTGTCATGATCTCCTGTTGCAACTCTACCATCTTTCTCAATAGATAAATTCTAACTAATCAACGCACCTTGTCATGATCTCTCCATCATGTATTAGAACTACAATTTAAAGAACACACATAAAATCTAAAAGTATTTAAACATTATCAATACAAGCCACTGGCTAACGGTTAAATAATATAATATATACCTAAGTTATTCATACTGACTACTATTTTAGGCATCTACCTAACTCACTGAATTATCAGTAATAGATATTTCAAAGGGCTACAAATAACTTATAAAATTGTTTCCTTTCAAAACAATGGACATAAAAATAATTAATACTGATACACTAAGACAATAATTGACAGGTTGGTGGCTAATTTTCATTTGTTTTTGGAACCTGAACCAATTATTAAAAAAATGTCCTGGCTCAATTTTTTTATTTACACCTTAAAGTAATTGCCCTTAGTGTCAATAAATTAATTAATTTTTTTAAAAATTTATAATCTATAATTCAATAAACTAATAGCAATAATAAAAAAAATATTTTGAATTTTAAAAAAATATGAACACAAGTGATCTTTTGATTGAGATGGTAGGGACAGATAAGTTTATTTGATATAGAGCTGTTTCAATCTGGATGGCATTTCACAATTGGTAATGGTGTTGAGAGTAACATTATAACAAACAAAAAACAAAACAACAACATGATGGCTATTTTGGAAAAGAGTTTTTTTAAAAAAAAGTACATATTTAATGTTATATACTATTATAAATATTAAATTTCTAAGATAAATTTATAACAAAGAAGGTGGTCATAATTGAAATTCAATAAATCATTGCTGTAACACTCTAAACGCTTAAGTCGGGTTTAACAAATTTTAAAGGAGACTTCAAAACCAACTTTTAAAACATTTGGTTAGATAACGTGACAAGAAATGTTCTTTCAATTAATGGATTTTAGAAAATATTTTTACAGACATGGAGAAGACCTAGATCGTAAAAATTTGAAGCAAAAAAAAAACAAAAAAAAAAAACCCATTTGAAAAATTTGGACTACCCATTTAGAGTGTTACAGTGACAATGAAATGTATTAATTATAAATGGAAAAAAACAACAACCGATGCAAGAAAACTGCAGTTATATTTCCCTTACACCAGAACAAAAACAACAACTGAATGCATCACATTGTTTTTTTTTAAATATTCATTTTAATATCATTAGATTTATATTAGCTTATTTAATTGTGAAACATATAATGCACTTCTGACTTCCTCTCCATACAGATTTCATACAACAGCAAAACAAAACAAAAAAACAACAAAAAAAAAAAAAAAAAAAAAAAAAAAAAAAAAAAAAAACAAAAAATAAATATTCATTTTAATATAAATAAATTTATATTAGCTTATTTAATTGTGAAACATATAATGCACTTCTGACTTCCTCTCCATACAGATTTCATACAACAGCAAAACAAAACAAAAAAACAACAAAAAAAAAAAAAAATACAACAGCACTGCCAAAAAAAATCTAGATTGGTGAAATTGTTAGTTTTACTAGTTATTTAGGAAATGGTTTAAATTTTCTCGCCTGCGAGATTGCATGAAGAGAGATTGAGCACATGAATGTTGTGACTTACACACATATTAGTTAATGTAAATTGTAAAAAATAATCCTTTAAAAATATTTGAAGCAGTTAAAAGTGATTGAGTTCCACATATATACCGGGTATATATATATAAAATAAATATATATGTTTACATATTGCCAATTTAAACAAATGAACTGATGATCATATGTGACATCATGGACAGGAAGAATCACTTTTTGTAAGTAACGGCAATTTATTTTCTATGGAGCGTTTTTGATGTGATGATTTGGGAATTTAATGTTGGAACAGCTCATTTGAACTCTATTAACAACAACAGCAACCCTTGACTTTCTTCTTAGACACCTATAGCCATTCCAAAATCACATTCTGAAATTATCCTATACCGGTATATGATAATTTTATTTATATTTGTTCTTTTGCATTATCCCAGCATATAAGATAAATCCTATTTCGAGTGACAGCCAATTCAAGGGACAATCTTAAAAATATTTGACTTCAAAGATGAAATAAGCTCTGTTACTTGGACTCACTTGCAAAACAGATTATCCCACCAAGAGTAACACAGTCATTATGCTGCCTCAGTGCAACCCAAATGAAATATTCTTCCATAAAGAAGAGTCATGCAGATGGATCACAAATAATTCAATTTATTGAAAATTAAAAAACAAAAAAACTATTCTCCGCTAATAATTAATTTGCATTAGCAAACTTGCCATGTCAGCAGTTTTAGTTTGTCTAGAAACTGAACAAGGACAAAAAAACACTCTTTTAAACCTCTAAAAAACTCCCAAAAAATTCTAAGTGGGGTCAGAACCCTGTTCTTGTGGGTCACTGCATTAACCAATTGAGGGGCACACATTTTAGGTTTTCTATGGACGATTCCTGAATTATAATACTGGGACTTGGATCTGCGGGTAATAATTGGTAGCATGACAAAAACCTGCACCCAACACAGCCATATTAATGACAAGGATTACATAAAAAACAAAAAATAGGGGGAGTACTACTATTACTAAAAATCCTGGAAAATAGCTGTGTCATAAACTGAGGTCTGGCTGTGTCATAAACTGAGGCCTAGCTGTGTCATAAACTGAGGCCTTGCTGTGTTATAAACTGAGGCCTTGCTGTGTCATAAACCGAGGCCTTGCTGTGTCACAAACAGAGGCCTTGCTGTGTCACAAACTGAGGCCTAGCTGTGTCATAAACTGCTGTGTCATAAACTGAGACCTTTTTTAAGTGAATAATTTTAAAGACATTAATATTGATGCAACAGATAATTCGATTAGAATAAATAATAACTAGTATTACTAGACTAGTAAGACTAAATGTCTCAACATTAAGCTCACATAGTAACTGACACTAATATGTAAGTGTAAACAGAAACTTTATTAGAAGTTAGAAGTAAGGAAATGTTTTGTATGAAACATAATATTGAACTTGGAATAAAGGCATTTGAAATTTATAAAGTCTGCATGAGAAACGTCACTAAATAATAGTGAATCTAAGACAGATAACTCATTAGATAATATTAGTAGTAATAAGTTAGAGTACCGGTACTCAACAAAAATATTGGATTTTAAATTTGCAAATAAAATTAGAATTAGATGGATTTAAATTACTCCCTTCATTAAAACCTTTTCAATTTTCATTTGAAATAAAAAATATATTAATAAATATTATAACTACATGTACATTGGATGCAATAAAACTAGGATACTGAAAACTTTAAAAAATTAAATAAATAAGTTTTATAGTTTTTCTTTGTTCATTGTTCTTGGAGTACTTGGACCACTTTCACTTTAAAACTATCTGTCACCATCAGAAATGTCAGAAATACAATAATGACAGAAACTTATTGTGTTTGGCATTTAAGAAACTTATAATGAATCTAAAGCATGTACATAACTTGATATAGAAAGGGAAATAACCTGTGATCTCAAATTTTTTCAGTGTGTAAACAAATTTTGGCTTATTTTGATTAAATGCTAATTGGGGCTCAATCATAAACTTATGATTTTCCCAACCTTCACACATATATAAAGCTTTTAAGATCAATTAATAAAGTAATCCACAGGACGTTAAACCCACAGTAACACAAAAGCGCCCTTTATGCAAGCTTGTGAACTAGAGTTTCTTAAAATGACCAATATGATGTAGCAGGTACATAAAAACTTCTATTTTGGAATATTTAAAGAATATGGTTGCCTTAAAAAAAGAATCTTTGGATTAAAATTAAAAAATTATTTGAAGTACGTATTATTTTGAAAGCGCCACGTTCTATAAACATGGAATAAAGCCTTGAGTGCATAAAACACAAACATACCAGTGACTAAATCTTCCCGGGCAAACTCCCTAAAATTCTACCTATACATACATTTAATTATATGTCCTTTTTTTATGTATCGTTCAAAGCACACTGAAAACTTTCTATTTATTAGTTTGAAAGCACACCATTCCGAAGAAAGGCTTATTAAAAATGCATGCACCAAAAATAACTTATCATCTTGAATGATCCAGATTTCTATAGAGTGCATTTTTCAAGTCACTTGAGTACAATATTTGGTAGTTCACTTTTCACTCTAAAACTTGACTATTTTTTAACTAAATTTAACTACAGCTTTTTCAATCAAAGAATTTTGATCAAATTTTCCAGGATCCCCTTGCAGTCAGGAGGTATGACCATGTCAAATTTGGTTGCGATCCATTGTTTTGTTCTCTCTGTATACAGTAGCAAAATAAAATAGAATTTAAATAAATAAAAAACATAGTCACACTGAGCTTTGTATAGTAGATAGATGAAAGAGATTCCTTATGTATTATGGGATGATAGTTTAATGTGAAGAATCTAACAGAAATTATATTATGTTCAATAATATATCATCCCAATATGACCAGGTTACTCCAAATCCCATCTAATATAGAACTCAATTTTTCTATTTAGGGCCCATATATTATTTCTCTGTCTTTTCATTTTATTAAGAAGCAATGGATTGTATCCTGCCAATGTTAGGGGTCGTAAAAAGGTCATTTTTAGCGTGACGTAATTTACAAACGACCCTTTACTACAATATTTGCACGTAGTACCTTTAAATAGTTAATTTTTTTTATATATGTAATTACTCATTAATATGCATCATTTTATATATATATGTAGGTACTCAGTAATATGCACCATTTTACAATATATACAGTTACTCAGTTATACACACCATTTTATGTCCACATGACAACAAGGACTCTGCTAGCAGCACTAAATTAGGATCAACAGGAGGAGCTGACGTGTGTCCATACTGCAGATTTGTGTTTGGCCTGGAGCGCAAGTTTGTTGATTTGATGCAAAAATGATCATTTGAGGCACTTAACCTTCAAATATGTTGTTATTGTTTTGGTAAAATATTTAACATTTTTTTCTTGGACCTCACTAAAATTAGCCAATATTTTTCTCAATACTTCTATGTTGTTTCAAATCATTTTGGTTTAAAGTTTTAATGTGTCTTGACATATGAAGTATAAAGATTTAAAACATATGGTCATTAAAAGAATCATGCAAATTTATACTCAAACAACTCTAAAGAAATACAACCAGGGAGCCATTACTATGTTGCAGTAGATGAATAGCTATCATTAAGTTCAAAATCGTTTTAAAAAAAAAAAACAGATTATAAATCAGATAGTTTTAAAAAGCTATTGGCACAGTTGGTTGAGTTGGCAAATGGGTGACTTAAAATTAAGAACAGTTTTGATGAAAATAACTTTATCAAGAACATAGAGAGAGCTCTACTGATGCAAATAGAGGACTCAAGGTTTACTTTCTACAAAAGTAATTTAAACATATGTGGCACAAGCCGGTGGCTAGAACAAATGTGGTACCAGCCAGTACACAGTAAACTTTTTTTTCAATACATTTAAACCAGATTTGGTACAAAGTGTATCAGCTGTCACAATCAAAACAACAAATAATAAAGCAAATAAAATTAAACCTCTATGCCAATTACAATACACTGAGAAAGAAAAGAGCACAGAACCACCTTGATAAATGTGAACACACTTAATGACCCACAGAACCAACTTGATAAATGTGAACACACTTAATGACCTACTGAAGCACCTTGATAAATGTGAACACACTTAATGACCCACAGAACTAACTTGATAAATGGGAACACATTTAATGACCTACTGAAGCACCAAGACACAGCACTAGACATACACTGAGCACCAAATGTTTAATGTTACTTTTCCCAATATGTTTAAGAGTACATATTATGCTGCAATGGGTTACACAGATGACTGATTTTCTCAGAACCATGAGCCAGCTTAGTGCAGTAGAGGTTATGTAATTACTTTTATCAGAACAATGAGCCAGCTTAGTGCAGCAGAGGTTATATAATTATTTTTATCAGAACAATGAGCCAGCTTAGTGCAGTAAAGGTTATGTAATTACTTTATCAAAACAATGAGCCAGCTTAGTGCAGTAGAGGTTATGTAATTACTTTTCTCAGAACCATGAGCCAGCTTAGTGCAGTAGAGGTTATGTAATTACTTTTCTCAGAACCATGAGCCAGCTTAGTGCAGTAGAGGTTATGTAATTACTTTTCTCAGATCCATGAGCCAGCTTAGTGCAGTAGAGGTTATATAATTACTTTTCTCAGAATCATGAGCCAGCTTAGTGCAGTAGAGTTTATGTAACACGAACTCATTTAATAATGGTAACTACCTTTAGGAACTTCCAAGATTAAAAAAAAAAAAGCTCAAACAACTATCCAAGTTGCGATATTGTGATTTTTAATTGGCGAGATTCAAATTTCATAATTTTAAACAAACTTTAAAAAACACAAAAACCTGTAGTATGCAAAGATTTTTTAAAAAATCACAAAATGGCATTTAAACATTAAATAATAATGTGAATATAATAAAAGCTGAGATACATTCTAAGCAATTTACCAATATATCAAATATTGAAAATGTATTGCGTTACTTTTTAATTTTATTTTTAAGTTGGGGTGTTCCTGCTCACCACCTGATTTTAGAATGAATGAAGAGTGCAATTTGCAATACTAGACACTTATATTATATTATATGTACTGGTAGATGCAAATAAATAAAAATGACATAATATTTAAGCTAAATCTAAGTGGGCAACCAGGCCCTTGCAAAAATGCAGAAAACAAACAACAAAATACATCAAAAGAAAAGGACATAACTAATCAGATGCAGAGTGAGGCATTCACTCCACAGCAGGTCACTCTTTAAACAAAGCTGTTCACAATGGCTCGGGGCGGGGGGGATGTTTTTTGTTCTTAAAACTTAAGAGTATTATATAAACACAAGGAATCATCTCCCTGCTGCTGTGTCTTTATGAAAACTGTCACGGCTACAAAATAAAGTTGCAACCCACGCATCTAAATACAAAAGAATGTAACAATTCACACATTAATTTATATTATTGCGATTAACAGTATTTTTTTTTTTATCTCAGCTCTCTACTGCCTCTGTACTGAACACTTGCAATAACATAACAAATTTGACATTTCTGGTGATAGAACCTTTTTTTAGGGTCTTGCCCAGTTTTTCCTTGAATGTTTCACTCCCTCAAATAGTCATCACCGCACATCATGTGAGCCACAGAGTTAATCCATTGACAATCTCATCAAATATTCATTTCAGAGCCACAGAGTTAATCCATTGACAATCTCATCAAATATTCATTTCAGAGCCACAGAGTTAATCCATTGACAATCTCATCAAATATTCATTTCAGAGCCACAGAGTTAATCCATTGACAATCTCATCAGATATTCATTTCAGAGCCACAGAGTTAATCCATTGACAATCTCATCAAATATTCATTTCAGAGCCACAGAGTTAATCCATTGACAATCTCATCAGATATTCATTTCAGAGCCACAGAGTTAATCCATTGACAATCTCATCAAATATCCATTTCAGAGCCACAGAGTTAATCCATTGACAATCTCATCAAATATTCATTTCAGAGCCACAGAGTTAATCCATTGACAATCTCATCAAATATTCATTTCAGAGCCACAGAGTTAATCCATTGACAATCTCATCAGATATTAATTTCAGAGCCACCGAGTTAATCCATTGACAATCTCATCAAATATTCCTTTCAGAGTCACAGAGTTAATCCATCAACAATCTCATCAAATATTCATTTTTCAACTAGATATTTTGACACTGCTTCCTGTTCAAAGTGATTTTTATTAAAAACCTGAGATGTGACTTTTATAGGTCGCTCATGAATAGACTGTAGCTGATTACCCTCATCATGTAGCCTGACAAGTGGATACATACTTTACAAAATTCCATGGCCAAGAAGTAGCCCACAGATGGTCACATGTATCTGTATACATAGAAGTATAGATAGAAACAGAAGGCCAAGAAGTAGCCCATGGATGGTCTTGTCTGTATCCATAGAAGCATAGATAGAAACAGAAGGCCAAGTTCAAAAGAACATTGCAAGGAGGAGTGGGTTAACCTGTCTTTTAGTGTTTTATAACAAATTAAAAAGATTAATTATTAATTAAAAGAAACAAACTTGCATGTCAGTGGTGCCACACAATCCTTCCTGTATTAGCATCCATGGATTTAACCTCGTTTTATTCACAGTAATCACATGTTGACCAGTTCTACTCTGCAATTAAACTCTCATTCAGTGGTGCTACCAACCATGTCAATGTAAAGGTTGTTCTTGACAAGACTGCCACATTTACTCTTCATTCACTAAATTATCAAGAATGAAAACGGGAAATTTCAATAACCCTTAAGGCAGTCCCCAGCCAATGGCCCAAAAATCCTTATAGTTGAATCTGAACCTACTGAATGCTTCAGCCTTTTAATTGTGTATGAATAATTTCAAAGCTTAACATGAATATTATATGATAAAAATGTGTCTCATCGTCCCTTGTTTATCGATTCAATGCAACCAATGTCTCCTATATGAGGGGATAACTTGATGCATAACTTTTGATTATTATAGTTTCATATTGAACATGATCCTTAGCTCCAAGAGGAAACTGAACCTAATAAAATATATTCTGTGGACTTCAAAGAGGTAGAATAAGGTGTTAGACTTGTTTGATTGACTGTAGAATTACATAAATTAAGGTTATGGTGGTGGGTCGATGTAAAAGATTTTGATCTGTGATGTAATTCTACAGGGCTGATGAAGTAGGTCAGAAACACAAGAAAAGTCTGTTGGGCTATTGAAAGTAGTTCAGGAACACAGGTCAAGTAAACTGGGCTGGTGAATTAGGTGAGGAACACAGGTCAAGTAAACTGGACTATTGAAAGTAGGTCAGGAACATAGGTCAAGTAAACTGGGCTATTGAAAGTAGGTCAGGAGCACAGGTCAAGTCTGTTGGTGGTGGATGAAAGTAAGAGGTTTTGATCTGAGATTTAAGTCAACTGGACTTAGGAAAATAGGTCAGGAACTCAAGTCAATTAAGGCACACCAGCGAAGAATAAGATATGGTCTCACAAGCTGGTAAATATACATCACTGAGATGAGCCATACTCTTTTTTTTTCTTTTGTGGCCTGGGCTATTGCTTTACATTCACAAGTCCGTCTGAACTATCTAGTCACTACACTTAAATATTCAAACTGATTTAAAAAAGAAATTGTTTTAAAATAGCCCATGTTATAAGTCTAGTAAATGATAAGTCTGGTAAATGATAAGTCTGGTCAATGATAAGTTCGGTCAATGATACATCTGGTCAATGATACGTCTGGTCAATGATAAGTCGGGTCAATGATAAGTCTGGTCAATGATAAGTCTGGTCAATGATAAGTCTGACGTCACTGCATGAGAATACTTACCGTCCTAGAATGAAGTGACATTTAAACATCATAAAACCAGAAAGCCAGGCAAAAATTAGTTTAAAAAAATAGAATTATATTTGAGATGAGAATAGAAAAAGACAGTTCACAAAGACAGGGTCTAGCAATTGCAAGGCCACACTGACAGGCTCTTGCAATGAAAGGCCACATAGACATACTCTTGCAATGAAAGGCCACACAGACATACTCTTGCAATGAAAGGTCACACAGGCTCTTTCACGGAAGGGCCAGACAGTGCTTCAAGTATCCTGGCCATAACGCTTCTAATGTATTTTTAAAACCAAAGTCAAAAACAATATATTCTTTTTGTTTGAGAAGATACAAATTTTACATCAATGGAATTCAACAATTATCTAGCTTATAATTTTGTAACTGGACAGTTTCAGTTTATTTATTTGTATGAAAGTAGTAGAGCACTGGTAATAATGTCTATATTACAGAACATCTCAGTCTCATTCACACAAAACATGGTGTGTTACCTGGCCAACACTGTTGGGATATTGTGTCAACTGGCCAACACTGTGGGAATATTGTTACCTGGCCAACACTGTGTGGATATTTTGTTACATGGCCAACACTGTGGGAATATTGTGTCACCTGGCCAACAATGTGGGGATATTGTGTCACCTGGCCAACACTCCCGGAATATTGTTACCTGGCCAACAGTTTGGGGATATTTTATTAGGACATTTATTTGATCATGACACTTCATTTTAACAAGACACTTATTTAAAAAAGACACTCTATCATGAATTGTAAATACTAATATTCTATCATGACACTTATATTCTATCATGAAATAAGTTTTTCTGAGATTCTCAAACCACTTTATGTAGAAGAATTAATTGCTGATTAGAGATATAAAATAAAATACAAATGTAAACACCACAGCAAAGAAAGCAACCAATGGATCATTGTAAGCCATAATACAAAAACTAGTGGACGCACACACTCATTTGTAACCAGTTTAACAACAAACAAAACAAAAACATTTAAAGAAAAAAGTCTTCAAATATAAGCTGAGTTATAAATGTACTGATAAAATTCAACATAAACTGAGTTATAAATGTACTGATAACATTAAATATAAACTGAGTTATAAATGTACTGATAACATTGCAATCACTGGTGTCCTTAACAACAAATAAACTATAAATAAATGGAGACTTCGCTCAGGAGTTTTGTAGCTGATCAACGTAACATTGGTATTCGCATCCCATTAATTAATTATAAATTATAATTATTTATATTTATATATTTATATTTCACATTTCAATTCATATAAATTTAAATTAAATTTTGTATAACAAAAAACCCCAAACAAACTGGATTTGGAAGAATTTTACAGGCTACAAAAACATTTCATACTTGATCATTTTGGCAGATTTGAATTCAATACATTGTCTTTAATTCAGAGAATGGAGAAGTCATTCTAGTGTTTAAGGGAGCTGGGTGAAAATATTCACTTAAGCTACTGAGGGCTAAGGAATTAGCTAGCTGTTCAGACAGAGTTCTCAAACAAGCATCAAAAAAGTCTTATCCAGTAGCCCATCAATTATCCAGTAGCCCATCAAGTCGTATCCAGTGGCCCACAAATTTTTATCCGAATTGATAGACTCTATGTTCGCAAGTGTTGATTTCAAGTTGAGTTCCAAATTTTGACAATAATTTAAATAACTTTATTTTACTTTAGGCTTAAAAAAATAAAACAACATATGCATTGATGGTAGTAGTATTTTCTCACTTTGAGCATTGTCTCTGCAGTCAAGTTAACAAACTGAGGCCATGAGGGTTGCGATGGTCCTGCCAATGGTGGAGCAAATTTGGGTGGCGTGCACAACATGGGAATGGCAGCCATTTGAATTGATTAATTTCCAAGTAACAGGCACTGACAATAGCTGGGGTAGATTTAACATTAAATGCTTGGAGACATTAAGGACAGAGTTCACCTAACTTAAACTTTGACAGTGAAGTTGCCAGATTTCTTAAATTATTTCATTTAGCTCTATAATTGTTCAGATTGACTTCTCTGCATTGATTTGTACCCATTGAAAGAATCATAGAAGGAATAGCTTTCAAGTAAAATTTAAGTAAGCATTTCAAAAAAATGTTGCATAATGTAAGTGCTTCCTTTTCTCTAGTGACTAAAAATATGAATATTGAAAAGTGAACGACTTCATGAGCTCATTCAAATCATGGATCTTCAAAACTCTCGCTTTGAAACAATTAGAGCTTTATATATTTTTTATAATTTATTTTGGCTCTCGGTTCTACGTACGGTACATTTAAAAAAATTTAAGTTCATTTTATTATTTTTAAAACAAAGAACTCATCTAGGTGATGGCCTCTTAATTTTCAAAATTAAAATTTCCCCAAGTTACCAGTAGGTGATCGTTTGTGCAACAAGTACACAGACACATAGACATTAAATAGTAGACAGCTGATGAGATCAATGAAGTGGGGATTGAAACAAAGCATACCAGTTTGATGACAACCATCATGTGTGACGTGGGCACACCCCTTGCATCAATCTCAAAGTCTTACATTCTTGTCTGATCTTTCATAAACTAGGTCAACCAGGTACCATGGTCTAACCTCACGGACCCCATCCCACCACAAAGAGGCCCTCCTCAAAACACTTTATTACTTCGGTTAAACCTGGCCATCCGAGACCTGACAACCTGACTTTCTTTCATGCACATCAGAACAGCTTAGTTCAAATGTTAAATTTGCTGTATTCTATCAGAAGAAGTTTATTCTATTACGTCTTATATGAGTCTTTACAATTTGTCTTCTGATCAGATCAACAGGTTCTAAAATTGGTATAGAATGTGACAGGACAGATTTGGCCACTCCCCTTTCCTAATTTAACTCAAAGCTACAACATGAGTGCTAGAGTGAATCTTATGTACAGCCCCCATTTGTCGTGAGATCGTAGTTGGAGGAAATAACAAAAATGGTAAGAACTTAAACAAAGGAATATTTCAATATACTTTTCTTTTAAAAGTAAAGGCTGCCCTTCTGATGACTTGCAACTGGGAAAGATCTCTCATTGAAGTGGAAGATAGCTCTAAAACAATGTAGCTATAAATAGCAACTATTATTATGCATAATTTGTTAAGAAAATGTCTAAACATGAAACAGTTACACATACAGTATGACAAATTAAAAACTCTATTTTCGATTATAAACAGAACTAAACGGTTTTCCCAGCTCTTTGTCTATACCGCAACATTCTGAGCTTTACAGTAACTTTTAATAACATGTTTTAATTCATAGAGAAATTGATGTATAAAATTGATCAGGTTTTAAATGATTCCTTCTAGAGGTGCTGGCCCACAATCAATCTCAGGCAAAGGTGTAATATAGGGATGGGTGAGGGTAGCGGGGGCTCAGGGGCCAGTCATTTATAATGATGTATTAGCTACGAGCTTAATACTGATAGAAAAAAAGAAGCTATTGTATGGCTAACGACGGATTGGGGAGGCAATACAGGTTGGGGAGCAAAGGGAATGCAATCATGGAAAAGGAAAAGTTAACTTTGACAAGGGAGCTGCTTCTTGATATCTTACTGACCGTGGTTAAGATTGGGGTAACGTGGTAGTGCTGCTTTTTTAAAAAAGTAAGAAAAACATCAAAGAATAACATTTAAAAAAATCAGTTCATGATGACTGTGATGGATGATAACAACAACAAATGGTCGCCACTGATGATGTAGACGATATCTGATGATGACTGTGATGGATGATAACAACAACAAATGGTCGCCACTGATGATGTAGACTATATCTGTTGGTGAGATGTTCACCACTGATCATGTAGACTATATCTGTTGGTGAGATGACTGATCACAATTTGAAGTTCTAGGCATGGCTTTGCTGTTTAATTCCTTAAATCTTCCTAAAAATCATGAATAAATTCTGTGGAGAAGAAGAAAAAAGTGGTCATTTAGTCATTGCAGTTTTGCACAGCTTCAACATAGTTTCTGGAGCACACCCCTACACAGCCTTGATATGTCACTAAATGTTTATGAATGTATTTTTTATCTTTTGTTTGCCATATAAAGCTGCTTCCTTTTATCAAGCACTTTGCCCAGTAGAATAACTTTGCCAAACAACTACCAACCAACATTAAACTATTCACACTATTAAAAATAACAAGAAGCACTCCCCAAGGTGGCAGCTGCTCAACATCATTAGTTACAGACTAAAAGGATGATACAAAAATAACAACAAATAAAGAACTAGATATTTACCTGCTATTTTTTAAATATTTTAAATAGTTTAGACTTTTTACTAGATGGCGGGGCCATGAGCATGGGAACTTGGTTCTTATGGCTGATGTATATCTGTGAGGGAGGAGTCATCATGTCAGTATTACAATCAATGTAGAATTGAAGAGTTTTAAGGTTGAGAGTAAGCTCAAGAGAGAGCATGTGCACACATGGATAATAATACAAGACAATATGCAACCCCCAAATTTTTTTTCTCTCTCTTTTTTTTTTTTTTTTTTTTTTTTTTTTTTTTTTTAAACTTGAAACTCATGACAAGAAATTGTTTTTGGTGATTACAGACCTGCCAAGAAAAAAAAAATGGGGGTGGGGGTTGCGGCGCCCGGAAGGGCAATGGTTTAATATCTACATAGTAATGTACAAGCCTTTTTGGTAACTAAAGAAATTTAAAGTTAACTCCTTTGTCTTTGAAGAGTCCACAGATATATAGAGAACAGAATATCCATTTTATTTAGGTATGTACTCAGGCTGCTAACTAAGAGTTCAGTTTTCCAGCATATCCCTAATGACCTTTTGCATTTTTCCAACAGCTCTTTGGACAACTGAAGGTTAGCACTGCAACTGATTTTAGTTACAAGCAAGTTAGAAAGAGTATCAACTTTCATGCTTGCCCTTGTTTCATTGTAATTTTTCTTCACAATCTTCTAGCCATCTAAAGAATTTATTCGTCTGATTGCCCAGTGGTGTGATGTATTCTTCTAGCGTATTCCCAGTGGTGGAATGTATTCTTTTAGGATATTCCCAGTGGTGGGATGTATTCTTTTAAGGTATTCCCAGTGGTGGGATGTATTCTTTTAGGGCTTAGCCAGTGGTGGGATGTATTCTTTTAGGGTATTTCCAGTGGTCGGATTTAATCTTATCAGCAACAGAGTTGGACTGCTAAAGTTTTCTATGGTAATAAGGGGGAGACTCTGCAATCAGGTTAGCAAAAAAGTAAATGAGCAAAATATAATATGGGAAAACCTGAAAAAAGTAATGCAGCAAAACAACGAACGTCAGGTAATACTTTGTTTTACTCATTTCCTTTTTTAAAGTTTTCTATTCCAATACTCACAGTACAAGGAGGCTGCATCCAAGGCTCACCATCTATCTGCATGGGAACACGTTTCCTAGTCCTGAAAAACAGAGACCCACATTTAGTTGATTTCTATATCTTAGAGAACTTGAACTCTAACTCTCAGCTGTAAATTTTTAGTTATTGTAATTGGCATTTGCTTGTTGGCATTGGATGATTGAAGGAGAGAAAATAACGTACAAATTTATATTCACACATCTGGAGATCACTGATTTTAAAGCAAAATTTTCACCAAGACCAATCGAGAAATCAATAATGCAGTAATTTGACAGTTGGGATGGGTATACTTTATGCTAATTGTGCCACATTTTAAGGTTTTCAACCAAATGAATTAATCCTTAGGTATCATGTGAATTTGGGCCAAGCAATATGCTTTTCACAGTCAGTGGACTGCAGTAGCAGTGGACATTGAAACTCAGGTGTATTTGGAGCTTTATCCTCTACTATACCTGATAACCACTTGTGAACACTGGGCCAGACGTTTCCCAGATGACCTAAGGCCAGCGTACACCTGACCAACATGGAAGATATTCTCCAAGCCAACCACTTCTATCATAGCATCTCCAACATCTGAAATAAAAAATATATGATCATATCTGGCACAAAACTAGAAACCACATTCAAATCAATTTTAAAAATAGCATGTGGAGAATTTTTACTACAAGTGAGATGAGACCTTTTATATAAATCCATCCAATTAAATACTTTGATAGGATGTTGCTCCTCACCATGACACCCTCTACTCATTTTTGACACCTTGAATGGTAGGCAGTAGAATTTAGAATTTTAGTAATTATTTGTGTGATAAAGTTTTATAGGCTGTAGCCATAAAAAACACTTTCAAGATTAGGTCCAGCCAAGTTTCCTGAGTGCACTCAACTTACAAGATTAGGTCCAGCCAAGTTTCCTGAGAGCACTCAACTTACAAGATTATGTCCAGCCAAGTTTCCTGAGAGCAATCAACTTACAAGATTATGTCCAGCCAAGTTTCCTGAGAGCAATCAACTTACATTATTAGGTCCAGCAAAGTTTCCTGAGTGCACTCAACTTACAAGATTAGGTCCAGCCAAGTTTCCTGAGTGCACTCAACTTACAAGATTATGTCCAGCCAAGTTTCCTGAGAGCAATCAACTTACAAGATTATGTCCAGCCAAGTTTCCTGAGAGCAATCAACTTACATTATTAGGTCCAGCCAAGTTTCCTGAGTGCACTCAACTTACAAGATTAGGTCCAGCCAAGTTTCCTGAGTGCACTCAACTTACAAGATTATGTCCAGCCAAGTTTCCTGAGAGCAATCAACTTACAAGATTATGTCCAGCCAAGTTTCCTGAGAGCAATCAACTTACA
>CAXITT010000248.1:394815-424024 GCA_964033795.1 Lymnaea stagnalis
AAGACCAGGCCCAGCCTAGCCACCACCCCCCCCCCCCCACTCTGCACTGCCAAGCAACCTGAGATAACACCCCACTTACTTTGTACTGCTATTGCAAGTTCTGCTGTAGACAAGAACAGGCTCATCCAAGCCACCCAAGACAGCCCCCCACTTACTCTGTACAGCAATAAACTCCACTTACTTTTTACTGCTATGCTCTCCACTTACTCTGTACTGCAATACACTCCACTTACTTTGCACTGCTATTGCAAGTTCTGCTGAAGACATGCTGCTAGTGGAGAATTCTCTGTCCTTGTCCTTCTTTGCTTTCTGAGCCTTCCGTCGCTTCTTTTGGCTGGGGTTGTCTCCCCACAGGTTGGTGCCGCCGTAGATGGAGGGGATGTTGAGGATGGCGATACCCTCGAGGCTTGGGCCATTGGCCAGATCAAGGGAACAACCGTCACACTGTGGCAAAAATAATTAACGTTGTATCTTTTCTTTGGTGTCAATTTACGTGTGAGACATTGCAAAACATTTTCAAAATAAGAGTCAACACTAGGGTAAGATAACTTGATAATAGTGACTTTTTGGTTCGGGTGGATTAATGGAGCTCATGGTTTGACACTGTGTAAACAACATTTAAAATATAATAAAGATTGGCTTTCTGTAGACTCAAATAGGGTTGAAGGTGTCAGAATAGGTCATTTTTAAATCCTTTATATTAACTTCGCTTTTGTGTGTTTAGGGCAAAATCTTCAGATGGCTAGTTGATCTACTTCCCATCAACCTATCTAGCTGAAACTGGGCACATTGACTTGTTGCAGAAGTCAACACATTCTATATAATTATAATTTTCAGCCCAACCCCCAAAAATCAGTTTTTCCTGTTTTTCAAGGGGAAGATAACGGAAATATGATGCCATTGATTTCACAAAACACAATCCAAATAAAATGTTATTCTTTAAAAAAAATAGAGAGAACGTGCATTTGGTGCATAATATTTGCTTTTGTTTATTGAAATGGTTGTTGAAATAAATCAGCGGTGTTAAAGTTGGTGGGTCATTAGAACATTAATACAATTTTGGGGTGTAAAAACATATCCGTTTGCGAGCCTTTGAGGGGGAGAGCAATAAGTGGTATACTTATAAAATGCATTACATGCATGCACGTTTTGTCAAATTTCTAGCACAACCCCCCCCCCCATTGCTCGTTATTACATTTTATAAAGGATGTATTGAGGGGTTTGTTTTATTATGGCTCAATAATGCTAATTCTGACGGACTTTGTACATTTACAAACTTATCTTCAAGACATTACAATTTGTCTACAGTGTCTATTTGGCTACAGAGTCTATTTGGCTAAAGTGTCTATTTGACAACAGTGTTTATTTGACTGCAGTGTCTATTTGTCTACAGTGTCTATTTCACTACAGTGTCTATTTGTCTACAGTGTCTATTTGTCTACAGTGCCTATTTGTCTGTCTTGTGTGCATTTAAACTTTTTTACGGATACCAAGCTAAATGACCAAAGTCACTAAAAATATGTAAGGCATTAAAGAAGAAACAATTCATTTCCTAATGCTCAGAATGTATTCTTTGAGTCACAGAATTTAATCTTTGAGTCAAAGAAGGTTTTCTTTGAGGTCCAGAATATATTCTTTGAGTCACAGAGTGTATTATTTAAGTCACAAAATGTATCCTTTGAGGCCCAGAATATATTCTTTGAGGCCCAGAATATATTCTTTGAGGCCCAGTGAAGTTTAGAATATAATTGGTCAGACTGACAATGACAATGTGTAGTACCTACCATAATGTCAATATCTTCGTGCAAGTTCTTACAAGTTGAAGAGAAGAACTGCTCCGATGTGCTGAACTCAAAGTACCACAGCTTATTTTTCATTCTGAGGAAAAATTTGTAGCAAGTCGAGGGATGCACTTTAATTTTTTTAAATAAGCATAACATGTGAGTTAATATGTCACCGTTTGTTTGGTAAAGTACAAGTTTGTTTGATAAGGTACAAGTTTATTTGATAAAGCACACATTTGTTTGATAAAGTACAAGTTTGTTTGATAAAGTAGAAGTTTGTTTGATAAAGTACAAGTTTGTTTGATAAGCACAAGTTTGTTTGATAATGTACACGTTTGTTTGGTAAAACACAAGTTTGTTTGATACAGCACAAGTTTGTTTTAGCCCACATTGAAAACAAAGTTAAGTTTCGTGACAGCTATATAAGGATAATATTTCATTCAATAAAAGGGAGAGCACTGTCTAACCCTTTCCACCGCAACATATTGTATACCCTGTCCGTCACGACTGGGTGTGGCACACCCATACACTTATTAAAATGAGAAAAAGTGTTTCTGGTGATTCTTGGCAACTGGGTGAGTTACACCCATAGTCTTATATCACAGTAAATGGCTCTCTTTATGTCATTTTCTTTTTTACTATGTGGCATGATTTAGTTGCCTTGTAACCAAACTTCGCTCACAGATCACGTAGTTTCTCTCACTGAAGCATTTCTTCTGTACATTAATGAAAAAATGATACAAACAATAGCTGACCGCACCAAAAGTCAAGGCAAAGAAAGTAAAAGAAAACCAATGGCACCGGATTAATTTGACAGAAGCTTTAATTGGCTGCTTCCTACACACTGACGCTCTTCACCTCAACAGGATTTCAGTGGAATTTTTATTCAGTCCTGTTGATGGAAATCCTCTTTTTAAGGCATCATTTTCAATGAAGAGATTCAGCAAATTTCTGATTAATTTTGTCTTTGACAAAAAGGATACTAGATCAATCATTTCTGGCTTATGACATCTTTGCTCCAATAAGAGATGTATGAGAAGCATTCCTGAGTAATTTGGTAAGTTACTTTGTTCCTGGAGAGACATCTCAGTAGATGAGCAACTGGTTGGTTTCAGAGATGGGTGCAGATTTATTCAATATATGCCAAGCAAGCCCGACATATATGGAATAACAATCTTCTAGGCCTGTGAATCGTCTTCCAACTATCCTCTTAGAGGCTGCCCATACCTCGGCAAAGAAAAAGCAAGTGCCCTGCCAGCAAAGAGAAATGTTGGAACATCCCCAGCGACTGATTTCCCTCACAACGGATTTCCATGGAAGTGGTAGCAATTTCAGAACAGAATATTATTTCATTCCCTATAATTTGCAGAGCCAATGGCCAAGAACAGACTCAACCTAGTTGGACAGTACAATTGAACAAGATGTTCCTACCCAAAGACGTTCGAGCAAAAGAAGGCTCTGCTCCTCCACACATCAGTGATTTTGTTCAGACTAGACCTTGTCAAAAACCAGAACCCGAAGCAGAAACTGTATTGCTCCTGAACACAATACACAATCGTCCAGATATAGAAAGTGAAACTGAACGCAAGAGACCAGAGATTGTGCTCTATAACAATAAAATCAAGGGAGGCATTTTCGCCACACACCAAATGGCGAAGGTTTTCTCTGTGACTACAAAAAACTAAAAGAAAATGATGTCTTTTTGTTGTGTTTTTCAACATTCTTGACTAGGCATCAATTGTAGCAAGAGTAGCATTTAAATATAAATATCTGACTAACTCACTGTCTCATGAAGACAACAGGCAGTCAATATTGACATTGCACATTTCCTCAACTCTCGGCAAGTAGAAGCGATTCGCCCTCACGCACCAAAATATTGTGAGGCACAACATCGCCAGTGATTTGAAATCTTTATACATACTTCAAACAGCACGTTTTTTTAGACATATTTGCAAAGACCATTCTGTTCTATTATGTAAAAACTGTGCAAGCTGAGCTGCAAAGCCCCTATCTTCCATGTATACATGTGACAGGTATGGTTTGTCAAGTTGAATACATGTTATTATTGTCGGAACCCTGGTTCCCCAATCCATTCAGAATATTTATTTATTGTCAAAATTTAAAACCCGGAATCTATTTTATGGATGACACAGACTCAAATAATCAACAAACATAAACATTTTATGGATGACACAGACTCAAATAATCAACAAACATAAACATTTTATGGATGACACAGACTCAAATAATCAACAAACATAAACATTTTATGGAAGACACAGACTCAAATAATCAACAAACATAAACATTTTATGGAAGACACAGACTCAAATAATCAACAAACATAAACATTTTATGGAAGACACAGACTCAAATAATCAACAAACATAAACATTTTATGGAAGACACAGACTCAAATAATCAACAAACATAAACATTTTATGGAAGACACAGACTCAAATAATCAACAAACATAAACATTTTATGGAAGACACAGACTCAAATAATCAACAAACATAAACATTTTATGGAAGACACAGACTCAAATAATCAACAAACATAAACATTTTATGGAAGACACAGACTCAAATAATCAACAAACATAAACATTTTATGGAAGACACAGACTCAAATAATCAACAAACATAAACATTTTATGGAAGACACAGACTCAAATAATCAACAAACATAAACATTTTATGGAAGACACAGACTCAAATAATCAACAAACATAAACATTTTATGGAAGACACAGACTCAAATAATCAACAAACATAAACATTTTATGGAAGACACAGACTCAAATAATCAACAAACATAAACATTTTATGGAAGACACAGACTCAAATAATCAACAAACATAAACATTTTATGGAAGACACAGACTCAAATAATCAACAAACATAAACATTTTATGGAAGACACAGACTCAAATAATCAACAAACATAAACATTTTATGGAAGACACAGACTCAAATAATCAACAAACATAAACATTTTATGGAAGACACAGACTCAAATAATCAACAAACATAAACATTTTATGGATGACACAGACTCAAATAATCAACAAACATAAACATTTTATGGAAGACACAGACTCAAATAATCAACAAACATAAACATTTTATGGAAGACACAGACTCAAATAATCAACAAACATAAACCAAACAAGTCACAAGCCAGATGAGACGCTTTTTTCTTCTATTCAATTATGCCCAGGTGTGTTACACCCAGTTGCTAGGGACTGTAGAAAACAAGTTTAGACCCCAAAAAACAAGTCACTTTCGCACGCTTTATACAATTGCATCCACCAAGGTGTTCATTCCAACTATCTTTTGGTTAAGGTAGAGTATGAGAAAGATTATTAAAAGGAGACTCGAGTTATCAGCAATCAAAGCCTCCCAAACTTTAATGTTCTTCTTTCCTTTGAAAACATTTCAAATTTCCAAATATCAAATGATCCCACAGATTATATATATTTACTATTTATTATTTTTAGAAATTGACATTTTGCGACAAGAGATCACTGGGTGAAGCAATCTTAATAAATGAAATTTATTCTTTGGAAACTAGACAGTGAATACTGAATGACAAAAGTGGCATATTGCGTGATCGGCTGAGACAAAAGGCTGTTTTGGGGGTTTCACAATAAACTAAGAGATAGTGGTTTTTTTTGGTGGGTTAGATTCTCATTGTGCAGTTAACATAATTTGTGAATAATTTGACCCAATACATACCGACTATTGAATTTTTCAGGATGTTTCTCTCTCATCACATGAAACCTATGACAGATGGAGGCGTCCTGCAGACAAAATTATTTCAGGTATAAAAAGTGTTTGCCTAAAGAGTGCTTACAAAATGTACAGTAACAAAATAACATTTTGTTTTTCATTAGTTAATGCCCTTTCAAAGTAGACTTAAAGAGACATTTTTCATATCATATTTAAATTGATTTTCTTTTCTTTCTTTAAAATTTAAATACAGAACTACGATGAAATTTTGTCATTGTAAGAAACACTGACTAAATTAATGCTAGTATTCTGTTCATCCAAATGACTAAATTAAGTTAAAATTCTGTTCATCCAAATGACTAAATTAAGTTAGTATTCTGTTCATCCAAATGACTAAATTAATGCTAGTATTCTGTTCATCCAAATGACTAAAATAAGTTAGTATTCTGTTCATCGAAATGACTAAATTAAGTTAGTATTCTGTTCATCCAAATGACTAAATTAATGCTAGTATTCTGTTCATCCAAATGACTAAATTAATGCTAGTATTCTGTTCATCCAAATGACTAAATTAAGTTAGTATTCTGTTCATCCAAATGACTAAATTAAGTTAGTATTCTGTTCATCCAAATGACTAAATTAATGCTAGTATTCTGTTCATCCAAATGACTAAAATAAGTTAGTATTCTGTTCATCCAAATGACTAAATTAAGTTAGTATTCTGTTCATCCAAATGACTAAATTAATGCTAGTATTCTGTTCATCCAAATGACTAAATTAATGCTAGCATTCTGTTCATCCAAATGACTAAATTAAGTTAGTATTCTGTTCATCCAAATGACTAAATTAAGTTAGTATTCTGTTCATCCAAATGACTAAATTAAGTTAGTATTCTGTTCATCCAAATGACTAATTTAAGTTAGTATTCTGTTCATTCAAGTGACTAAATAAATGCTAGTATTCTGTTCATCCAAATGACTAAATTAATGTTAGTTCTGTTCATCCAAATGCTGACTCTTGTAGTCACATGAAGTCAATGGCATGTGGACCAGGCACCAGAAATTTGTCATGGGCTATTTATTGGGTAAAAAAAAGGGGGAGGGGGTGGCATTAATGAAACAAACGTTTAAGTCAGACGTCCTTGGGGAAATACCTGGGACACATGTGTTTTAAAATTATTAACTAGATAACTAGCAAGACTTACCACGCCAATAGAGAAATAGTTGTTAATGATGTTATATGGTATAGGATCCCCTTCCTGCTCATCTCCGTCTTCAGGCTTGCTGAATTCTATTTTCCACCTGAAACATTGGTAGCAATGGATTACTCAAGTAACACTAAAAGTATAGGATAAGTGAAGTAACATTGATAATGATTGATTACTCAAGTAACTCAAATAACAATGACAGTGATAAGTTACTTAAAAGTTATATTAATAGCAACATATTACTCAAATAACTTTTATAGTAGTGCATTACTTGAGTAGATTAATAAGACACGAACAAATTGTGTCAATAGAACAATATGAGTTACCCTTTACTAATAATTATACATTATACACAATTAAACGTTTCGCCACATGCCTTCATCAGTACAAACAAACAAAACACATTTAAATAAGTATAAATTAAATTTACATAATATCAATATACATATCCTACCTAAAACAGAAAAAATATAGGAGAGGGCGCTAAAACCAGACAAAAACAAAGTAAAGAGAAGTAGAAAGGAAGTGATTTTAAAAAAATTGGAAAAACCAAACAGGAAAAAGACAATGAATCAAAGGATTACTCAAGTAATATCAATAGTAATTTAAAAAAAGACATTCTATCAAAAACAGTAAAAATGCATTGAAAAGTAGAAAATAATTAAAAATTTCTCAAGATGCATTACGCAAAGAAAGACTGTACAGAAGTGTAGATGTGCACTCTATAAAGGATTTGAAATGAATGCAGACCAAACTTAAATATGTTTAATCTTATTCATTTTTGTTTTAATTTTCTACTTTTTAGCATTAAATTGTAATCTTTGAACTATGGACAAAAGTAGAGTTGTAATCTTTGAACTATGGACAAAAGTAAAGTTGTAATCTTTGAAGTATGGACAAAAGTAGAGTTGTAATCTTTGAACTATGGGCAAAAGTAGAGTTGTAATCTTTGAGCTATGGACAAACGTAGAGTTAATTACTTTTCTTAAACATCAGAAGCTTACAAAATCCCACTTAACTGACTTTACCTTTGTATAAAACTACAAAAATGAGATTTGAGCTCACCCACCCACCCCTTACTCAACCGCCAAAGAGACAAGGTTAACTACGATAATTTGAGCAATAGTAACAACCCCTTCTGTCCACCCAGTTTTCGAGCCGTTCACCAGGTGAACACTGCACGAGGATTCTTAAAATGTCAAGTGTGTAAACCTAAAATACAAATAATGCTTGATCCACAGACAAGATGAAAATGTGAGTAGAGAGAAAGTCTTTGAAAAGACTTAGAGACCACAACAATGTGATGCTGCCTTGGTTGAATGTTTTAGGACTGGCAGTGGGACTTGTTGGACTCCAATGCAAGGCTATTGAAACATTTCCTCACCTGTCTAACATAACAACCGTGCTAGTTTCTATCTTTTTGAGCACCTTGAGCAAGTTCTCCCCTTCATAACCCCCTCCCCAACACAGACATCGGGCCAAGTCGTTGCCTGTACCGAGAGGCAAGACTGAAACAGGTGGTCGTTGAGCAAAGTTAACTTTGTCTGGAAATAGAAAAAAATATATTATAAAAAGCACATGAAGATGAAATAGAAAGATATATTATGAAAAGCCGCTTGTTGCCATCACAAAACTGCTATCATAGTTCTTGTTTTTGTTTCACGACTGCTATCATAGTTCTTGTTGTCACACGACTGCTATCATAGGTCTTGTTGCTGTCACACGACTGCTATCATAGTTCTTGCTGTCACACAACTGCTATCATAGTTCTTGTTGCTGTCACACAACTGCTATTATAGTTCTTGTTGCTGTCACACAACTGCTATCATAGTTCATGTTTTTGTCACACAAGTGCTATCATAGTTCTTGTTGCTGTCACACAACTGCTATCATAGTTCTTGTTGCTGTCACACAACTGCTATAACTGATATCATAGTTCTTGTTGCTGTCACACAACTGCTATCATAGTTCTTGTTGTTGTCACACAACTGCTATCATAGTTCTTGTTGCTGTCACACAACTGCTATCATAGTTCTTGTTGTTGTCACACAACTGCTATCATAGTTCTTGTTGCTGTCACACAACTGCTATAACTGATATCATAGTTCTTGTTGCTGTCACACAACTGCTATCATAGTTCTTGTTTTTGTCACACAACTGCTATCATAGTTCTTGTTGCTGTCACACGACTGCTATCATAGTTCTTGCTGTCACACAACTGCTATCATAGTTCTTGTTGCTGTCACACAACTGCTATTATAGTTCTTGTTGCTGTCACACAACTGCTATCATAATTCATGTTTTTGTCACACAAGTGCTATCATAGTTCTTGTTGCTGTCACACAACTGCTATCATAATTCATGTTTTTGTCACACAAGTGCTATCATAGTTCTTGTTGCTGTCACACAACTGCTATCATAGTTCTTGTTGCTGTCACACAACTGCTATAACTGATATCATAGTTCTTGTTGCTGTCACACAACTGCTATCATAGTTCTTGTTTTTGTCACACAACTGCTATCATAGTTCTTGTTGCTGTCACACAACTGCTATCATAGTTCTTGTTGCTGTCACACAACTGCTATCATATTTCTTGCTGTCACACAACTGCTATCATAGTTCTTGTTTTTGTCACACAACTGCTATCATAGTTCTTGTTGTAATCACACAATTGCTATCATAGTTCTTGTTGCTGTCACACAACTGCTATCATAGTTCTTGTTGTCACAAGACTGCTATCATAGTTCTTGTTGCTGTCACACGTCTGCTATCATAGTTCTTGTTGTTGTCACACAACTGCTATCATATTTCATGCTGTCACACAACTGCTATCATAGTTCATGTTTTTGTCACACGACTGTATCATAGTTCTTGTTGCTGTCACACAACTGCTATTATAGTTCTTGTTGCTGTCACACAACTGCTATCATAGTTCATGTTTTTGTCACACAAGTGCTATCATAGTTCTTGTTGCTGTCACACAACTGCTATCATAGTTCTTGTTGCTGTCACACAACTGCTATAACTGATATCATAGTTCTTGTTGCTGTCACACAACTGCTATAACTGATATCATAGTTCTTGTTGCTGTCACACAACTGCTATCATAGTTCTTGTTTTTGTCACACAACTGCTATCATAGTTCTTGTTGCTGTCACACGACTGCTATCATAGTTCTTGCTGTCACACAACTGCTATCATAGTTCTTGTTGCTGTCACACAACTGCTATTATAGTTCTTGTTGCTGTCACACAACTGCTATCATAATTCATGTTTTTGTCACACAAGTGCTATCATAGTTCTTGTTGCTGTCACACAACTGCTATCATAATTCATGTTTTTGTCACACAAGTGCTATCATAGTTCTTGTTGCTGTCACACAACTGCTATCATAGTTCTTGTTGCTGTCACACAACTGCTATAACTGATATCATAGTTCTTGTTGCTGTCACACAACTGCTATCATAGTTCTTGTTGCTGTCACACAACTGCTATCATATTTCTTGCTGTCACACAACTGCTATCATAGTTCTTGTTTTTGTCACACAACTGCTATCATAGTTCTTGTTGTAATCACACAATTGCTATCATAGTTCTTGTTGCTGTCACACAACTGCTATCATAGTTCTTGTTGTCACAAGACTGCTATCATAGTTCTTGTTGCTGTCACACGTCTGCTATCATAGTTCTTGTTGTTGTCACACAACTGCTATCATATTTCATGCTGTCACACAACTGCTATCATAGTTCATGTTTTTGTCACACGACTGTATCATAGTTCTTGTTGCTATCACACAACTGCTATCATAGTTCTTGCTGTCACCACACAGCTGCTATCATAGTTCTTGTTGTCACACAACTGCTATTATAGTTCTTGCTGTCACACAAATGCTATCATAGTTCTTGTTGCTGTCACACAACTGCTATCATAGTTCTTGTTGTTGTCACACAACTGCTATCATAGTTCTTGTTTTTGTCACACGACTGCTATCATAGTTCTTGTTGTTATCACACAATTGCTATCATAGTTCTTGTTTTTGTCACACAACTGCTATCATAGTTCTTGTTGTTGTCAACAACTGCTATCAAAGTTCTTGCTGTCACACAACTGCTATCATAGTTCTTGTTGCTGTCACACAACTACTATAACTGCTATCATAGTTCTTGCTTTCACACAACTGCTATCATAGTTCTTGTTGCTGTCACACAACTGCTATAACTGCTATCATAGTTCTTGTTGCTGTCACACAACTGCTATCATAGTTCTCGTTGTTGTCACACAACTGCTATCATAGTTCTTGTTGCTGTCACACAACTGCTATCATAGTTCTTGTTGCCACACAACTGCTATCATAGTTCTTGTTGCCACACAACTGCTATCATAGTTCTTGTTGCCACACAACTGTAATCATAGTTCTTGTTGCCACACAACTGCTATCATAGTTCTTGCTGTCATACAACTGCTATCATAGTTCTTGCTGTCACACAACTGCTATCATAGTTCTTGCTGTCACACAAATGCTATCATAGTTCTTGTACTTGTCAGTCACTTTCACCCCCCCCCCCCCACTCCAACACTTTAACTTTTTACTTGTGTAGAGTTCTTTTGCCCATTTTTCTTCTGTTTCTTGCGTGTTAAAAATTGTGCCACTAGCTTTACATAGTTCTTGCTGTCCCACAACTGCTATCATAGTTCTTGCTGTCACACAAATGCTATCATAGTTCTTGTACTTGTCAGTCACTTTCACACCCCCCCCCACTCCAACACTTTAACTTTTTACTTGTGTAGAGTTCTTTTGCCCATTTTTCTTCTGTTTCTTGCGTGTTAAAAATTGTGCCACTAGCTTTTACTATGGTTCATAGATAAAGTATATTTTACATATATTATGTAGGCTGAAGAAGGCCTTAAGCTGTAATGTAAACTTATTATTATTTTTACACATTACATAATAATAATGGAAGAAAAAAAATACATTAATTAAAAATTTAGAATATAGAATACTACTATATTACTACAGAGTACGTTCAAAAAGAAATTTAACAAAATTTTCAAAGTGTGAACTGAGCATTGGCAAAAATAAGGAACCTTTAATATACAACCAAACCAAAAAACACATAAACAACTTCGTTTCGATCAAATTTCTGTTACGACTAGACGTCCATTGGATCAAATTTCCGTTCGACCAAACTTCCCTTTGCTCAAATTTCCGTTCTACGAAACTTCCGTTCGATCAAATTTCATTTCGACCAAACTTCTTTTCGATCAAATTTCCGTTGACGAAATTTCCGGTAACCATCGGTACCAGGTAAACAAAGAAACCTCCCGAGACCATGGTAGACGGGTTAGGGTAAAGTGAAGCTGTGTCACTAGGGAAGGGAATTTGTTTTCATTTGAAAAGAATAATCTCTTTTCAGTTGTGCCCCGGACCCCCCCAAGGGCCAGTTTCCCGACTCACCCATGGTATCCAGGAGCCAGCCTACAGATCCATCGCCACCACACACCAGCACCCGAGCATTAGGCACATCTTTAAAGAACTGCAACCTGTGGGGAGAACAGCCAACCTTAAAGCAATCGATTATATCTGGGGAGAACAGCCAACCTTAATGCAACCGATTACATGTAGGGAGAACAGCCAACCTTACAGCAACCGATTACATGTGGGGAGAACAGCCAACCTTAATGCAATCGATTACATGTGGGGAGAACAGCCAACCTTAATGCAACCGATTACATGTGGGGAGAACAGCCAACCTTAATGCAACTGATTACATCTTGTCATCCGTTTAGGAGAAATCCATTGATAACTAACTTAGTTGGAAGTGGTGTTTCTGACAAATCAAATAAAATAATGACTGGTTTATGTCACTCATATGTTGATCACACATCTGAATATCTCCTTTTGACGTAAGAGACTGAGGAAACTTGATGTATTTACATTTGAACAATGGTAACAAAAAACTAATAGCATTAAAATATAAAAATAAAACCAATGCAAATAATGTACTAAGATAACTTGAACATTCTATTCCATCTGTATATTAAATTTATGAATTGCCATCCTTTCAAAAAAAGACCAGCTCACTGAGACCATCTTGACCATCTTACTGAGATCATCTTACTGAGACTATCTTACTGAGACCATCTTACTGAGACCATCTTACCCCACTAAAGGTCCTTCTTTCACCATGTTGTAGACCTGCCGTGGGTTCAACAAATATTGGAATTTCCGCAAAAGTCTGAAATCATATCCATGAACAGAAATGTTAATCTCCAAAATAAAGCTTTTAAAACAAGAAAGAGAGATATTTATACTTAAGAAAACAATGATTTGAATTCTTTATGATGGGGAATCCCCATTTATGCCTTTTCAGAAATCTGATCAAAGCTGACAGATTTTTTCCATGGCTAAAAAAAAAAGAAAAAAAAAGAGCTCAACTGTCACTGCCACAAACAGAACTGTGTTAATCAGATATGATAACTGAACATGTGCCACAAGCGGAAACCATTATTTGAAAAGTAAATATTTACACAACCTTATCTTTAAACAAATAAAGTTACATTATTCATGTCTTGGGGAAAAGCCCTCCAGATTTGTTTTACAGCGATCACCCCCAGCCAATGCACAAACACTACTAACGTGTGCTCCCGACACGTTGCATAGTGATCCCCAGTCAATGCACAAACACTACTAACGTGTGCTCCCGATACGTTGCATAGTGATCCCCAGTCAATGCACAAACACTACTAACGTGTGCTCCCGACACGTTGCATAGTGATCCCCAGCCAATGCACAAACACTACTAACGTGTGCTCCCGACACGTTGAATAGTGATCCCCAGTCAATGCACAGAAACTAAAAACATTTCAACACTGCTACCCACCTTGCTCCTTGTTTACCACCACTCTTTGGGTTGATGAATATCAGCAAGGGATGAGTTGCATCCAATGGTGTGATCTGAAATGAACTCTGACCCTGCATTGATTAGGAGAAAAAAAATGATTATGAAAATGTGCTCTTTTTCAGTGTATAAGTGCTTGCACATTGTGACCTTTTAACCCTGGAACTGTGGCATGGATCATTCTGTAGTGTGGGAGCTTTTAGCCCTGGAAATGTGGCATGGATTATTCTGTAGTGTGGGAGCTTTTAGTCCTGGAACTGTGACATGGATTATTCTGTAGTGTGGGAGCTTTTAGCCCTGGAACTGTGACATGGATTATTCTGTAGTGTGGGAGCTTTTAGCACTGGAACTGTGACATGGATTATTCTGTAGTGTGGGAGCTTTTAGCACTGGAACTGTGACATGAATTATTCTGTAGTGTGGGAGCTTTTAGCACTGGAACTGTGACATGGATTATTCTGTAGTGTGGGAGCTTTTAGCACTGGAACTGTGACATGGATTATTCTGTAGTGTGGGAGCTTTTAGCACTGGAACTGTGACATGGATTATTCTGTAGTGTGGGAGCTTTTAGCACTGGAACTGTGACATGGATTATTCTGTAGTGTGGGAGCTTTTAGCCCTGGAACTGTGACATGGATTATTCTGTAGTGTGGGAGCTTTTAGCACTGGAACTGTGACATGGATCATTCTGTAGTGTGGGAGCTTTTAGCACTGGAACTGTGACATGGATCATTCTGTAGTGTGGGAGCTTTTCAGGGCTTTTTGAGTACCTTTAAAAATAGCATTAAATGACCTAGAAATATTGTTACAAGACCCTGATAAGTATATATTTTTATAAAGGTAAATGGATGGGGATAAAGTGGCTATGATTGCGGTTAAATGTTGGATTGGAATTTGCTAATCGGGCCGTGTTTTTTATCGGCTGATTTTTTCAGCCACCACAGCATAGAACAAGAATATTGGCTGACTTTTTCGGCCGACCACAGTTCGAGGGTTAAATCCTTTATATTAATTTCACTTTTAATCTTGTGTTAATGGCTATCAAAATCTTTGGATGGCTCATTGACCCACTTCCTGTCAACCTATTGAGGTGAAACATGGCACATAGACTCACTGCCGATGACAACACATTTTTCAAATTTTAGTCCCCCCCCCCACCCTATCTTATTCCTGTTTTCCAAGGGGAAGTTGAAGGAAATATGATGCCACTGATTGATCAAAATAAAATTCCAACTAACAGTGCTAAATGAGATTCTTTTTTTTTAAAAAACTATGTGTGTTATTATAATATTAATATAGTTCAGGGGTGTGAAAAAAAAAGTGCAGTTGTGAACCAGGGGGAAGGGCACTACATTGGGATCCTTATTAAGAAAGTATGTTACTTGAATGCATGTTTTGTCAAAGTTTCAAGTTACTTGAATGCATGTTTTGTCAAAGTTTCAAGTTACTTGAATGCATGTTTTGTCAAAGTTTCAAGTTACTTGAATGCATGTTTTGTCAAAGTTTCAAGTTAATTCAATGCATGCTTTGTCAAAGTTTCAAGTTACTTGAATGCATGTTTTGTCAAAGTTTCAAGCTACTTGAATGCATGTTTTGTCAAAGTTTCAAGTTACTTGAATGCATGTTTTGTCAAAGTTTCAAGTTACTTGAATGCATGTTTTGTCAAAGTTTCAAGTTACTTGAATGCATGTTTTGTCACAGTTTCAAGTTACTTGAATGCATGCTTTGTTAAAGTTTTAAGTTACTTGAATGCATGTTTTGTCAAAGTTTTAAGTTACTTGAATGCATAGTTACCGGACTGACAGGTCCATCAAATTGAGCATTTTCTGACTGGGGTGTTAAAGATGACCCATCTTCACTCTTCTCTTTGTCCTTCTCTAGCGTATTTCTACCACTGCCTCCCCCACCTCGTCCTCGATCCTAGAGACCAAAGAAAAAGCCAACTTTAAAATAAAGAAATGAGCACATTTTTTAAAAGTTAAAAGTTGAGATATTTTTAGAACTTGTAGAAAAGTAGTATGCTAGCCAGCACTGTAAAATAACAAAGGTCAAAGGTTGTGAAAAACATCAAGTATAAATTTCACCATACTCCTTTGAACACTTGACCATTATATCTCAACATTATAAAATAACGTGACATCTTATCACATGACATCTGTTAAATAAGCAAAGGAATGTAAAAAATAAGAATATCTCTTTGCATTATCTTTCTTTAATTCATTTCTAGATAACTAACGTGTCATTTCCAGTTTTAGCTAAGGAAGAATAATATTATTGCCAAATAATTAAGACCTATGATGTATTAATCTTGTTAAAATAAATCATAAACAACGACAAGCAAACCCAAAAAAAGCAACTAAACTACGACAAAAGTTGCAAATTAGAACTCAAGGCAAAAATTTGAATTTCAATAATTAAAAATAAATGAGTGGAATTTTTAAAAAGTTTCAATTCCTTAAAATGAGCAGAGAACTGAGTCACAAAATACTGTCGAATTAACAAAAAATTAAAACTAAAAAATGTTTAAATAAAGATTGCTATAAATATAAAAGTTTAGCAGATAAATTAAACATTGCTACATAAGCTTCAGTGAAAAGTTTAAAAGCTGAGAATAAAAATAATTGCAAGTGTAAGTATAATGAAAGATTGCAGAAGGTGTGATAACAAAAGATTGCAGTAGGTGTGATAACAAAAGATTGCAGTAGGTGTGATAACAAAAGATTGCAGTAGGTGTGATAACAAAAGATTGCAGTAGGTGTGATAACAAAAGATTGCAGTAGGTGTGATAACAAAAGATTGCAGTAGGTTTGATAACAAAAGATTGCAGTAGGTGTGATAACAAAAGATTGCGGTAGGTGTGATATTGTGTAAATGTGTGCAGTGATTTAATTTAATTTTCAAGGGTTGCTAAGATTCTATAATCCAGAGAATTAGCTATCAGTTCACAGGCTTTGAAGTTAAATTAAATATAGTTCCTAAACAGAAAAAATAATTTAGATATAACATGCTTATTTTCATACTCCACAAATGAACTCAACGAGAGAATACCTTTTACTTGATTTAAAAAATTGTGCATAGCATACATCAGTGGAACAGTGCAACTCTCCATCAGTACAGTCATAAAAGTAAATGAAAAATTTTAACCCTACCTCCACCATCACCAAGATTTTAAAACGCTTGTTAATTTAAAAAAAAAAAAAATTAATAGATTTAAAGCAGTGCTTTCCGAACTTTTCATGTTGGCGACACACATTTCAGCCCCCCTTTTAACCAGCCCCCTTTAAGACCTACGGGCATAACGTGAAATAACACAATGTGAGATGTTACAATATATCTTATGAAATTCTTACATTTATATTTATTGAATGCAAATCAAAAAGTTAAATAATTCTCTCCATATAAGATTTGAACAGATTCCAGTCATTGGCTATTTCAGGTTATTCTTACTCTTTAGTGTAAAGTTGATTCCAGTCATTGGCTATTTCAGGTTATTCTTACTCTTTAGTGTAAAGTTGATTCCAGTCATTGGCTATTTCAGGTTATTCTTACTCTTTAGTGTAAAGTTCATCACTCAGTTAAAAGAAATGGATTCCTCCTCCAATCATAGACTTGGATTATAACATTTGGGAACAAGGGATCAATTTTCTCTTGGAGCGGTGTCAAATGGTCAACATTTACCCAGCTGTCTTGCAATTATTTTCCAAAGTGTCTTCTTTCACATTCCATTTCCAAATCACTATCTTGTCTCCCCACCCCAGAAGCACAAAGAGGATATAACGATGTATTTTCTCCTTTTCATTGCATGCTGGAGTTTATTTTTTTTGGAATATTACGATAGGTCAGCATGATTCAGATAGCATGATTCAGATAGGTCAGCATGATTCAGATAGGACAGCATGATTCAGATAGCATGATTCAGATAGGTCAGCATGATTCAGATAGGTCAGCATGATTCAGATACGTCAGCATGATTCAGATACGTCAGCCGGATTCAGATAGGTCAGCCTGATTCAGATAGGTCAGCCTGATTCAGATAGGTCAGCATGATTCAGATAGGTCAGCCTGATAAAATAGGTCAGCTTGATTCAGATAGGTCAGCCTGATTCAGATAGGTCAGCTTGATTCAGATAGGTTGGCATTATTCAGATAGGTCGGCATGATTCAGATAGGTCAGCCTGATTCAGATAGGTCAGCATGATTCAGATAGGTCAGCCTGATTCAGATAGGTCAGCATGATTCAGATAGGTCAGCCTGATTCAGATAGGTCAGCCTGATTCAGATAAGTCAGCCTGCTTCAGATAAGTTGGCATGCTTCAGATAGGTTGGGATGATTCCGATAGGTTGGCCTGATTCAGATAGGACAGCATGATTCAGATAGGACAGCATGATTCAGATAGGTCAGCCTGATTCAGATAGGTCAGCCTGATTCAGATAGGTCGGCCTGATTCAGACAGGTCAGCCTGATTCAGATAGGTCAGCATGATTCAGATAGGTCAGCCTGATTCAGATAGGTCAGCCTGATTCAGATAGGTCAGCCTGATTCAGATAGGTCAGCATGATTCAGATAGGACAGCATGATTCAGATAGGTCAGCATGATTCAGACAGGTCAGCATGATTCAGATAGGTCAGCATGATTCAGATAGGTCAGCATGATTCAGATAGGTCAGCATGATTCAGATAGGTCATATTTGTGCACAAAGATTGATTTGAATTAATCACAAAACCCAGTTTTACGCTTTTCCTAAGAATAAAATGTAAGCAAACTTGCCCTCGATTTCTATAAACCACATGTCCAGTGAACCCATGTGTATCAATCAGCCTCTAAAGTTTGATCCCCTTCCTTCACAAATATTAGCAAAATAATCTTAAATTACCCACATTCATTGAACCACTTGGTCTGTAGCTTTTGTTACCCTTATTCATTGAACCACCAGGTCTGTTACTTTTGTTACCCTCATTCATTGAACCACTTGGTCTGTAGCTTTTGTTACCCTTATTCATTGAACCACCAGGTCTGTAACTTTTGTTACCCTCATTCATTGAACCACATGGTCCGAAAGTTTTGTTACCCTCATTCATTTCTACCAGTTTTTAAGGTTTTAAAAAATGTGTGAAAGTTGTCATGGCTAATTTCCAGACCTACACCATTCAGGTGACACAGTGCTGTGTCACGACACACAGTTTTGAAAGCACCAATTTAAAAGGAACAAAAATGTATTTTAAAAAAAAATCAATGAATCTAATGTTACAAAATAATACAAGTGAAAAGATTAGTCTTTACTTCTACCACAAACGTGCAGTGACTAAATGTCATTCATTGACAATGTAATTTATCCATCTTACATTGACAGTGTAATGTGTCTGTTAAACAGTGACATTGTAAGGTCTCCATTATAAGTCATTCAGTGACAGTGTAATGTTTCCATTAAGGTCATTCAGTGAGAGTAATGTCTCAATTATAAATGTCATTCAGTGACAGTGTAGTTTCTTCATTATTGTGATTCAGTGACAATTTAATGTCTACACAATTGTTATATCTAGAACTGTTATAACTAGAGTTGTGTCCCCCTTTCATGTTATTCCAATTCCAACCAATTAACAAAAGACTTAGATATAATTATTGAGCACTTTACATCTTGGCTTAATAAACCGATTTTTAAAGAGTCTGTGTTCCACCTTATAGAAATAATTGTAGATGGACTTAATAAGCAACAAGATGATCTGAAAATTATTTCTTGTCATCATTCGTCCTACTGCAGCAAGACAGAATGGATTGGACCACATTATTGGTCCTACTACAGCAAGATAGAATGGATTGGACCACATCATTGGTCCTACTGCAGCAAGACAGAATGGATTCTACCACATCATTGGTCCTACTACAGCAAGATAGAATGGATTGGACCACATCATTGGTCCTACTGCAGCAAGACAGAATGGATTCTACCACATCATTGGTCCTACTGCAGCAAGACAGAATGGATTGGACCAAATCATTGGTCCTACTGCAGCAAGACAGAATGGATTGGACCACATTAACACTTATTTTGAAATGCTGAATAACAATAGATTTTTCCTCATATGTCTAAGTCACAACAGAAATGTTCTTGGTTAGAATCGATAGAGTTAAGATTAGGGGCTATTTGAATCCAACAAGGCCACATCATTGTTATTTTATCCCTGAAACCAGGTCAAAGGTTATTTGATCCTATCCTATTCTAAAGATCAGGTGAAAGTTATTGTATTCTAGTTGAAGGTAAATCGATCTACTTCTTATCAGACAATGAAACATTTCATAACTTGCTGGCTGAAAGCAACTAAGGGAAAACATATTTTACTTTAATTGTCAACTAAATGTTAGCTGTCATCAAATGTTGGTTGTCATCAAATGTTAGTTGTCATATTAGTACCAAAAGCTAGGTAAATAAAATATTGATTGTAATTTCAATAAATTAAATGGACCAGTGACTAAGTTTCTGGATTCATCATATTTTGTTTTAGCTGGGTGACAGACTGATTTTAAACACATTTTTTTATATGAAGCCAAATTTCATACTTGAACTTCATGTCTAATAGCTTCAATAAGGAAATTGTTGATTGCATCAAGATTGCAAACAGCTGCTTTAATTCTGCAGAATCAACTTCATGGCCTCTATAGTTAAGTTTTGCAACGCTCGGTTAAGAGAAGCTGTAATAAAATATCATAATAACTATTGAATACAGGCAGCTGGCAGGGTAGCTCTTACCCAAACAATGATATGAACAAATTTGTAAGATTATTTAGAGATTTAATATTACAAGTCTGAGGATGAGCTGCAAACATTGTGCATTTCTTAAGAAAGGTCCACAATTTGAAATTTCCAATTAAAATTGAATGTTATAGCAAGCTGGGTTAGAGGGTCAGTCTTAATGGATTATAAAAATTGGCAGAGATGTCACATGTTCACTCTTAGATGTTACAGTTTTTTTTACAGGAATAAATCCATGTGTTGTCCTTTTATAAAATCTCAGCTGGAGTAATTTTAAACTTATCCCCAAAAGATACGTCTGACGAACGAAATTGGATTGAAATGAAGTTTCACAAAACATCATTGCAAATTTTAAAAGTTTATTTGAACATGTCAGAACTGAACATGTGAACAATGAACAATCTGTCACCTGTCTTCTTGATGTCAGGAACTAAACATTGAGTTGGAGATTAAAAGAATAAATAAACAAATATGCAAGCAAGTCTCCACTTAATTACAAACTAAAAATGAAGGCCTAAGAGTTTTTACTGAATTTTCTTTCTTTTTTGATTATCAGTCGGGAGACAATTATAAACCAATATGAAATGACCTATAGCATTTTTAAAAATATCAAAATTAAGAGGTTTTGTTCAAATTAAAACCTTTTAGTTTGGTGTTCTTTCTAAAGCTGCATTGCAACCGATGCTAGAAAAGTGTCTATTCGTAACTACTAAAGACCATGTAATGATTATTATTCATGCAAGTGCTATAACATTTTAAACACTTCAGCACCTGCTCCCTTAACTGTCCCATAGTTTCAGCTCTCATGCTTAAGATAAACCATACGATGCGATGCGGCCTGGTGCATTGTGACATCCAGTGAATGATGACATGCTATTCAATAAAACCTGTTTAGCCAGCTCTTACCAAAGCGACACTGCCATAACAGCTCTGTAGAGTCACAATTTACTTCACAATAAGTTCTCAAATCACAAGTTTTTAAAAACACAAAGCAGGGCTTCTCAAACTGTATTCAACATCCCTATCTCCTTCATTCTCTCCTCAAATTAAAAATTACATTTTTTTATGCTTCTCTCATTAAAATCACAAAATTTTAAAAGTGTTAAACCTTTAAAAAATCTTGGTTCTGGTTAAAGACAAAAAATGTTGAATATAGTTATGACTTTTTGAGAAGACCTAATGAAGTGTTAGTAATTTTAGTTCAACAGCAATGACAACGGATAACACAAGTTTCACTATCAGCGTTAGAGAATGGACAGGACTCATTTTGCCTGTGAAATAGCTATGCTCTTCTGAAAACTCTAATTGTTAAAATAGTTTGTTTAAAAACCTTAAATGCGCATTATCATCATATTCTCTTGAAGCTAAAATTTGGTTTCTAGGCTTGTCTGAAGAGAACATTTTAATCAACTTGCATAAAGGGGTCAGGGATGTGCAATGATCATATATAAAGCCACTGAGTGCAAATAAAGTGGATATTTAACTAAAAAAAATAATTCCTAAATACTATAAAAATAATATGATTAACAAAACTGACTGACACTATAGAAGGTCTACTAATTTTTTGTGAGATCCTGGTTTTAATTTGAATTTTAAAAGTTAATGAATTAGTCTTGAGAAACCAAACAATCTTAGAACTACTACCTCCGAAACAAGTTTCCCATGTTTGTTGGTGAGCACATGCACTGGAAACAGATTGACAAAACACCAACAGAAGGAGGAAGGCAGTGCCACCATAGCCAAGCCACTAGCCAAGTAAAAGATCTTGTCACCACTAAATTTGTAAACTTCTTTAAATTTAAACATTACACTGAGCAACAAATTCATTAAGTTACTAAGTGTGTAACTTTTCAGAGTGGCCTCCCATTATTAATTTTTTTAAAAAATATTGTTTTTTTCCCCCCTTCTTTTGTCAGTGATTCTCATATTATGGTAAAAACATTATTGGAATTGGAACAAATGGGTATTTTTGTTATTTTATTTGAAGCTTTAGAGATAAAAAAAACAAAAAAAAACAATCTCATATTTTAAGTCTTTTCTGATTTCAAATTCATTACCCTAAAATGATGATATAAAAAAACAAACAATGACTGGGCCCATTAGAAAACAAAATTCATTGAAAAAGTTTTCAGAAAGGAAAAAAATACAGTGGCAGTAGTTTTTCTCCAAATAACCAACTTGTGGTAAGGTTGATGAATGAACTACAGGCGCTTGGCAGACCGGTGAAGCACACTAATGTAATGACAGCTCTCACTCCAATTAACTGGTGGCTCCGTTACATTAGGGAAGTTCCAGAAATATTCTACCATATCTAGCTTCTTATCAATTTATGGTAATACTGGGATATAAATGTCAAGAAAAGTTTTAACTTTGAGACTTAATTAGCATCAATTGGTTAATTTTTAAAATAATTGTAAACGTTTTGTTGAGAATGGAATATTGATTTCATTTTAAAAACAGAAATTTCGTCCAGCCTAAAGAACTCTATTTGACGCAAGACAGCGTAGTAAACTCATAGATATTATAGAGATATTTTTGGAAGAGCCCTCACAAATTATAATGTGTAGTGTTTTTTTTTGTTTTTTTACTAACGTGAAGTCCCTCATGGCTTTCAGAGTCCGACATAAACTAAAGTCAGCAAGGGAGGCAAGGTTTGATAAAATCATTAGACATGGTAAATTCACAACAACACAAAATGTCACTCTAATACTGGGTTGTTCCCATTCCTCACCTCAATACTTTTTTGACATTTTTTTTCTTCTTCCGTATAAGCTACAGTAAAAATATCAATATCTTTCCACCCATGAACACTCCAAAACTTAAACTATCAGGGGTTCTCAACAACCATGCTTCATTTAAGTTAACATTTTGAAATGTATTATATTTCGGATTTTAGGATGCAAATTTCCCTTTGTGAGAGTTGAGCAATTCAAAATGAAACTAGATCAAATAAATGTAAATACACAGGCAAGTAAACATTAATGTCATGACAGTGAGCAGCATATTTCAAAAGATCTGGCTAGACATTGTATTCAATTCTTTCAAGAATGAATAAGGTCTAAAACAGGGGAATAAACTTATTTGAAGCATTCTTCTCTTTCAGCAACAAAGAATGGGGTGAATTGTCAGCAATTTAAAACACATCTTATACTGAAGAAATATTTTTGTGAATGTGATTTTGTCAGATAAGAGACAGGACAGTGAAAAGTAAATACTTTTGAAGGAATACCAGATGCACCTACAAGTTGACAAGAAACTTATGAGCTGGTTACAACTTTTAGTCTCCAGTAAATATATATTATGTTGAACTATTTTATAACACATGAAAAGATACTATTCATTTTATTTTTGATGATCTCATCTTCGGCTCAAGTTAAAAGAAATTTTTTCAGTGTCCTTATCACAACCAATGAAGTACTAGATTGATTTTATCCTTATCACAACCAATGAAGCACTAGATTGATTTTATCCTTATCACAACCAATGAAGCACTAGATTGATTTTATCCTTATCACAACCAATGAAGCACTAGATTGATTTTATCCTTATCACAACCAATGAAGCACTAGATTGATTTTATCCTTATCACAACCAATGAAGCACTAGATTGATTTTATCCTTATCACAACCAATGAAGCACTAGATTGATTTTATCCTTATCACAACCAATGAAGCACTAGATTGATTTTATCCTTATCACAACCAATGAAGCACTAGATTGATTTTATCCTTATCACAACCAATGAAGTACTAGATTGATTTTATCCTTATCACAATCAATGAAGCACTAGATTGATTTTATCCTTATCACAATCAATGAAGCACTAGATTGATTTTTATCTCCTTTACAATTTTTCTGCGGAATATTCACGTTGCTTAAACTCATATTAAGTTGCTGTGTGACATTGTATAGTATTTTATTTTATTGACATTAGCATCACGTCACCAAAATATTCTTACTCTAATGGTAGTCTAAGAAAAACGAAATTAAACGTAAAAACATTTTTGTTGGCATAATTATTAGCTAGCAATATCTGATCTCATATCATGTCCCCCCAGCAGCCTTAAAAAAATTCTCTTTGTATAAGAAAACAATAATCCATTATGTTCTATGGGCTTTCCATTTCAAATTATTCTCAGGAAAAAAATCTTGGGAAAATGCAAATGGATTTGGTCTAATTTCCTTGGAACTGTCATGTAAGACTAATCAACAAATCTGGTCAGTACAGACCAGAACAAGATAACTCACCAGCACAGCTGGACAGACGGCTGTGGGTGGCAGTACATGGTCTCGATACTCCCCCAAGTCACATTCTGGTTTCATCTGACTGGCACATTTGTTATGGAGCTGCAACATACAAAGAAAAACTGTTGTACAGATGTGTTGTGTTGTTGTACAGGTGTGCTGTGTTGTTGTACAGGTGTGCTGCGTCCTTTCATTTTTAAGGCACTTACATTTTCGGCCATAGACTTTTCAAAAATGTTCACCACAAATCATTTCAGAACCCCTCTGAAAGATTACAAGTATTCAAGTTAAAGTTATCGCAATATTCCTACTCTGTTTCTATGATTCGTACACCAACTACACCGAGCAACATTGACTTAGGCTTTATAGTTCATTTGAGCATCACCTTGAGAAGCAGTGGAGTATACTAACTGTTCAATTCAAGACACTTTGTTTCCTGTCTAATAACATACTTATACATTTCTAATAATGATGTGACTTTATTTAGAGAGTACTTCTTGGTGAGCATTACTAGATAGCTGGCATTGATTTATAGCAACTATCAACATTTAGAGAGTACTTCATGGTGAGCATTACTAGATAGCTGGCATTGATTTATAGCAACTATCAACATGGTTGATAAACTTACTGTGACATGACACCACCGACAGTGCAGTCCTGTGACACCATTATATGACTTGATGGACTTCTTGCAGCGGTCACACTTGCCAGCACAGTTACCTTCCACCCAGTGGTGATTCATTACCTGTGGACCAGAGGTTACAATTTAATTTATTAAACCAATCAGCAGTCTGGCATTACTGATTTAGTGTAGTGTTACCATCTGATGATCAGTGGTATCTTGTATATACCACTGAAGAAATTTTCATGCCTACCTATTAATATCAATTCAAAAATAGATTCACCTTTATAATTAACATATATATGACTAAAGCTCACTCTCTATCTGACTTTAACCTACCTTTACACCTGACCAACCCCACCTCTCTATCTGACTGAACCTACCTAACCGCTGTTGGAAAACACTTGAGGAAACCAACCGTTACATGAGGTCAAACCTACCTGAGATGTTTTCTTAGATTTGACATAGGTTGTGATGCATGATGCTGGGGCCCTCTGCACACACCTTTCGTGTACTGTATATTTACAAACTGTGCACAAAAAAAAAAAAATCAACTGGGTTAAATGAAATAATTGATGGTATGTCTTAATAAAAAACTGTAACCTTCAGGGGGGGGGGGGGACCTCCAGTTCATGATCTACAAAACTTGATAATTTGATAAATAAATTTACCATGTAGGATAAGAGAATCAATTTAAGAAATATTTTTAAAGTGGCACTTATCTCCATATAAAGTTTCCCCTTTCAAGTATTGTCTGACTAAGATAAGTTTTGAAGCATTGCCTACGTTATACTTTATGACCACATGACCTATACAATTTTGTTGGTATTTTTAATTTTTACACCTTTTGCACTACTGATGCAAACATAAAATTTCAGACAAAAAAAAGAACAAATTCAATTCCCACTTTTTGTTTTTGTGAAAATTGCATTTCATGATACATTGTAACCCTCTCTATACTCTAAGTGTTGGTATCTTTGATTGGTTCTTTGTCTCTCATTTAAAATCTGAGGCCAAAAATTGGGCCAAGAAAGCACTCAAGGATATAACAAGTGCTCTCTTCAGGCCATTTGATCCATCATTTCAAACAAAAACTCCCTCAATAGATCCATTCAGCAAGCAATTATTTATAAAAAGGCTAATTCCCAAATACATATCCTTTTTTTTAAAATGAAAAACTGAAGCTATCTTGTTCAGTATAACAACTGTTGTCTCTTAAAGGTAAACATACAATTTTTTAAATATTGTTCAAGCTAAAATGTTATTACTTAAAATACCATTTTGAGTGGGCTTAGTACTAAAATAAGGGGAAAGAACTCACTAGGTAGGCAGGTCAGCTCAGCCTATCCACTTTACCTCATCACCATACAGAGATTAAGTTCTACCTCAGCACAAAAAGTTCCTTGATTTAAAGGGTAGCTACTCTTTACACTCCTAAGCAAAACTTTGGGAAACTAGATTATTTAATTTTTTTAACCACAATTGTTTAGGAACTGAGGACCATAGTGTCCCTCTAATGCCTAATAAGTCACTGTTGAGATACTTTCCTAACACTGCACATCTCAAGGGTTTTTTCCCCCACACACCAGAGCTCAAAGTAATGACAATGGCAAACACAAGCATTCAATTTTGCTTGCCAAGACTTACATGAACAGCAGAGCCCTTGCTTGCCAAGACCAACTAGTAAGTTAAGACACAAGTTGCAGTAGGCTGGACGGTTGAAGTGTTTTAGTCTCCACACATGGGTGCCATCATCTTGGACGTTCTAAGACAATCAGCAGAGCATTATTAGAATGTTATATTTATGACTTATGTAGTGAGAGAAATTTTAGGCTAAATGCATGACTTTATGTTAAGTGAGAAATTTTAGGCTAAATGCATGACTTTATGTTAAGTGAGAAATTTTAGGCTAAATGCATGACTTTATGTTAAGTGAGAAATTTTAGGCTAAATGCATGACTTTATGTTAAGTGAGAAATTTTAGGCTAAATGCATGACTTTATGTTAAGTGAGAAATTTTAGGCTAAATGCATGACTTTATGTTAAGTGAGAAATTTTAGGCTAAATGCATGACTTTATGTTAAGTGAGAAATTTTAGGTTAAATGCATGACTTTATGTTAAGTGAGAAATTTTAGGCTAAATGCATGACTTTATGTTAAGTGAGAAATTTTAGGCTAAATGCATGACTTTATGTTCAGAAATTTTAGGCTAAATGCACGACTTTATGTTCAGAAATTTTAGGCTAAATTCACGACTTTATGTTAAGTGAGAAATTTTAGGACAAGTTTTAATAGGAGTTCATCAAGACAGAGTTAACATAAAGGTTGTGATAAGTTAGCCATTTATATGTCCCGTAATTAGATTTTAAAAGAAATAGAAAGTGGGCACAGTACCAACATTTTTGGAATGCTCTGATATATTGTAAACAGTTATTAGGACTAACATTGGGATAGTCCGAATAGAAGCTGAAATCACTCACCGTGTCTAACCCCAAAAGCACTAACAGTGGGACAGCCAAATAGAAATCACTCACCGTGTCTAACCCCAAAAGCACCAACAGAGGGATAGTTGTCATGCCACCTTTCTTCCATTCCTCTAGTGACACAGTTCCATCCGAGTCGTAATCTATCTCAATCATCATGTCTTGTAAAATCTGGACAACAAAACCAAAATGACAACATTAAGAAAAGCTTTTAAAATGTGTCCACTATAATAGAGAAAAAAAACAACATCAAAATAAAACGAGTTCTTGGACACTTTCTCAGGAAGTCCTTTCTTTAGGAAATTATGATGTGTGTGTATATTTTTATATATATATATATATATATATATATATATATATACAGAGAGAGAGAGAGAAAGAGAGAATATTATCTGAGTATGGTGATAAAGAATCCTGTGTGTTTGGAAACCTTAAAAAAAAAGAAAGAAAAAAAACAAAATCAAAATAAAACGAGTTCTTGGACACTTTCTCTGGAAGTACTTTCTTTATGAAAATATGATGTGTGTGTATATATATATATATATATATATATATATATATATATATATACAGAGAGAGAGAGAGAAAGAGAGAATATTATCTGAGTATGGTGATAAAGAATCCTGTGTGTTTGGAAACCTTAAAAAAGAAGAGTTGTTGATTGAATTTACAACTCAACAGCATGCAATCAGATGTCTGACTTACAGGCTTAAGTTCTGAGACATCCCAGCCCAAGTATTCTGCTACAGACATCATTTGGTTTACTATACAATCGATTTCCTGGAATAAAAAAGGCAGGAAATCTTATATTTTCATGCATTTTTGTCTTTTCTACTCATTGTTATGAAAATTGAATTCTTTAAATTATGGAAAAAAGATTTTCTTTTTTAACAAACGAATGCTTACAAAATCCAGGTTAAAGTGACTTTAGTCTTTACCTCTGCGTACAACTAAAAAGTAGAAATTAGCAACTGCGTCGTCGTCTTAAACCCAAGCTTGCTGCAGCCCGTTGATCCGAGTCTCACCCCCCCCTCCCCCACCCCAAAATCCTACGGTAGGAATAATGGTTTCTAGAAGTGGAGGGATTGGCGTTGGTTTTTTGTTAAAAAAATCGCCCCGCCACCCCCAAGTTAACCGGAGCTGTCACACTGTGTCAGCAAGATGTCACATTAGCACGAGGCAGGACACAAGCAGCTTTGGAGAGAACGTCACGTGGGACATCAAAGTTTGATGCTAAAAACTTGATGGAGTTGTGAGTAGAACGAAAGTCTTTAAAATAAAATATTGGCTGATCATTGTACCTAATTTTCTTGTCTGCAAAGTTTGAGCCCTACCAACATTTCAGACAATTTCAAACAGCAGTTTAAACATTTAAAATGTTTTTTTTAATTTAAAAATGGCAATACATTAGATATAAATTAAATTTTTTTTTTTTAAAATGCATGCATTTTTAGCTGATAAATTTTATCCAAATTGAAATAA
>CAXITT010000248.1:424037-461707 GCA_964033795.1 Lymnaea stagnalis
CCCCCCCCCCCCCCCAAAAAAAAAACAAACAACAACTGCATCTCAGCTCAGAAACTTCTAACGAATTTTTTAAAGTTTTCATAAAATGTTTGAACATAGCTAAACTCACACAAGCATCTAGAAGTCCGTTGCCATCTGTGTCATAGAGACGGAACATGACTGCAATCAGAGCAGAAATGGTTGAAATAAAGATAAGGGAGACATTGAGTTCTACAGATTCATTAAATAAAATAAGAAATTTTAATTCAACATTTCTCAATAAATCAATTGTCTAGAACTATTTACAAAATGTAGATCTCATGGGATACCTTGTGTTAATTTGGTGACTTTGTTTCCAAAGTTATTGTTATATGTTGGTATGAACTTCATAATTTTTATTGTTAAATGTTGGATCTGTAGTTCAGTGGTAACACAGCCTCCTGACATAGACATTGTGGGGTGAATTTCTATGGGTTTGTCCCCAGCTATGGGGTAATAGCAGACCTGTTTACCCTTAAACTCTTAAAATCGTGCGACATCACCACAAAATCGTTCAATAAATTATCTTAATAGTAAAAAAATAAACATACAATATATAAACTGTATACACCTCAAAATCATACATTGTATGCCCAAAATCGTAAGAGTTAACAGGCCTGTAATAGCCAGGTAGAATGGACTCATCAGCTGTTTGGGGGGTGGGGGTCTACAAGATCTCAATGGTCAGAAAACAGCAGCCAACTTGGTGTGAGATTGAAACCTGTAGCCTTGCTTTGGCAAAAAATAACTGTTGTCTTACAGACCAAGTTGAAGCTCCCAGAATAAAGCCAGAATGTAAAACTATAGAATTGGAAGAATTGGTAACTCAAAAAAAACAACAAAAAAAACAACTTTTTAATCAATCAGTTTTGAAACATTTCTTATTGAAGAATTTTCCTAGTCCACTTCCATTTACTTGAGTCCTAAATTGTTCATTCAAAGGATTGATCCAAATGTACAAAAAGTGTAAGGAGTATAAAAAACAAACTCACATTCTAGCTTGTCCTCAGGTCTTCCGGCCTCCAGCAGAGACAGGTAGCAGACAAGGTCTTTCAGGTAGATGTGTCCAGCTTTGATCTCCAGGCTCATAGAGCGATTCCGCACAGTTTTGAGCTCTATATTGGTGCGGAGAAGTGAAGAGTTAGACTGGCGAATCCAAGGGTCAGTGCTGTCAAGCAGCGGGCCTGAGAAAATTTAGTTTAAATGGGAAGGGTCTTTAAGAGATTATCGCTTGTTTGTGCCTCGAAGCATTTCGCCTGACATAATTTAGTTTTGACTAGGAAAAGTTTCTGAAACAGCTTATTTCCTGAGTACCACCAAACATCAATACCTCATCACTTTCTGCTTAAAACACCTGTAACGTTTTTCATTGACCCAACTAATGCACAAGTACTGTGTTTCTAAGAAACAGCTAAACTATTTGTCCTGCACATAAATCAACTTGTCCAGTGAATGGTTCAGTTAAACTATGTTGCAGGAGTTGCGCCACTAATGTGAGAAATCGTTTTGGTGGAGTAGCAAAATTTAGATACTTTTTTTTTTAAATTAAAGAATTCCACGTAAATTTGTATGAAATAATTAAAACAGAAATAATTATCTGTTATGAACAGTGTATAATATTTGACTTTTATGAAATCACTAAAAATCAACATTTATTTGGGTGATTAAAAAAAAAAAATGTTGTTTACATAGTGAAGTCTGAAAATGTTAATGAAAAATATATAGGGAGAGTAAGAATGAAATCCAAAATGAAGTTAGTTTTGTGAAGAAGACAAAAGCATACATTTCTTCTGACACTGTTGATAGCAATTTGAAAAGTTCCACAGATTTAGTATACAATAAAATACCATAGGACATAAATAGCAATGGAAATAACATTGTTAGGACATCATTTAAGAGAGGACAATGGCCTGTCATTGTTAGGACATCATTTAAGCGAGGACAATGGCCTGTCATTGTTAGGACATCATTTAAGAGAGGACAATGGCCTGTCATTGTTAGGACATCATTTAAGAGAGGACAATGGCCTGTCATTGTTAGGACATCATTTAAGAGAGGACAATGGCCTGTCATTGTTATAACAACATAATAAAGTCAGAAAGGAATGTGTAAGACAAGTATTAATGGGCATACCATTGGTAGTTCTTTATTTTAGTAAGGGCATGGGCATACCATTGGTAGTTTAATTTTTTTAGTAAGGGCATTGGCATACTATTGGTAGTACCTTAGTTTAGAAAAGGGCATGTCATACCATTGGTAGTTTATTTTTTTAGTAAGGGCATGGGCATACCATTGGAAGTACCTTATTTTAGTAAGGGCATGGGCATACCATTGGTGATAAATTAGCTTAGAAAAGGGCACAGGCCTACCATTGTTATGAACACTGTGTATGCTATGATTGGATTTTTTGGATGATGATCGTGAGTGATTGGAAACATCGGGAGGGGTGGAGTCATCGGGGTGATTTTTGTCCAAAGATGAGGTTGCTGCCACGGCAACGGATGGATGACTGGCGGCCGATGCTGAACCTAGAGGTGGAGATCATAAAAAGTTTCATGACATTTCGATGCTGTTGCTGAATTATTTACCCTAGAGCTGCCAGTTTTTAAAGTTTGGCTAAATTTTATTTTGCATTCCTTAGTTGTAAAGCCTATCAGTTTTTTGGCATTGAATCTGAATGCTATTTATTTTACAGAAATAAAAAATTTATTTATTTTATCGATATTATAAAAATATTTTTTTTTAGCTTTAGAAATAAAAGCAAATTAAATGCACGTCTGCCAGATATTTGAATTATGGCATTGTAAATTAAATGCGTGTTATAATCAAATCTATTGAAAGATATTAGCAGAAGGCTTGCTGCAAGGTTACCCTATTTTACATGAAGGCTAATGCTTAAAACAATACCACTTAAAAGGTTTGTTCTAAAAGATCATCTGTGCAAATTCGACAAATAAAATTATCAGCACTGGATCAAAGATCAAAATTTGAACATGGGAGCTACAACAGCCAGGAAGGGCATGCAAGCAGCTACAGCAGCATTTTCCCCACAAACAAACATTCACCTATACTAGGGAAATTGCTGAAGAGCTCCATGACTGCAGTAACAAACAAACTCAGCAAACATAATCTGTGAGCCCAAGATGAGGAAACAGGAGAAAAAAACAATGGCATTACGGCAGCACAAAATTAATACAACAAAACAAAGAGGAAATGTTTGAAAAGAACAACTGAAATAATAATCTCCATAACCGGGGAAGATAGAATGTTTAAAAATGCATATAGTTGATGACATCCTTATAAAGATAATGGGGGAAAATAAACAGAGTTTAGGACAAGTTATAATACCAATAAGTTATACCAGCAATCTCATAAGCTCATCAATTGTTTGTCCGGCTTTGAAGAAATACAAAGTTCAGATGTGACAGACATTGAGATTTGAGAAAACAGAAGGAAAAAACAACAAAAAGTATTGGACATAAATTTGATCAATGTGAAAATTAAAAAATAAACGAACATTCAACCCTTAACCAAAGGTCAAATTATTAAAATAAGGGATTAAAAAAATTAATGGGATACAAAATGTAATAAAGATTTCAATCATGTCTTCACTAAATAAATCATTTTGATTAATTTACATTTCACTTGAGTTTTTTTAAATAGTTTTTTTTTATCCTAGAGGACGTGCCAAACACTGGCAGCAGTGTTTAGATATAAATTCAGAGATATTCAAAGGAACTTGTGTTAATTTTAACCATAATGTTACTGCAGCAAACATGATATTTAGTATCAATATTTTCATATTTATATATCATAGTGGATTGTTTGATAATATATAGGTGCTGTTGTCCTGTGTTGCTGCTATTCTATTTTTAGCCACAATATCATCCTGATTGTATGCAATGTTCTCACAGCTCAAAATTATGAAAATCTTAGTGTTTATGTGAATGCATATTTGCACTGAAACAAATTTCTAATAATACCACAAAAAAAAATGTCTCCATCAAACAGTTATAAAGTGATGGCTGGTAGTAAACATTGAAAACTTCAAAAGATCTGTACAATTACTGTTTTTAAAAGTTCAAATATACACAGATTGAATAAGCAGAAGAGTGTAGATTATTATTATTATTTTTTTACCAGAATAGCTTCAAGCAGTAGTTACCTCCTATGACAAAGCAATGGTATATAAGAGTTTAGTATAGATTAGAAATACAATAGAATTAAAAAAAAATAACATCCTTCTTAAATGTACATTATTAATGGTTTACAATATAAATGACAAAATGCATTTAGTACATTTCAAATTTGTACAAGAAATCATAGACACTTGAACAGGGGCTTACCAAACGTTTTTTAGTCATATAATGAGTTCACATTGAAAATATATGTCCTTCCCATCTTTGACATTTCAATATTGTGAATATGATATCTGTGTTTTACATTCTGTCGTCACCAAACTGGTCTTGTAGGTTCCAAAACCTAAATATGGTGCTTTATATTTTATTTACCTGTCCTCACAAATAAATTAGTTAGCCTCAATTATACAAACGTTAGCATTAACAAGATTCCAAGTCTTATGGAAATAGGGAGCATGTCAAATTGTACTTGACAACAAACATAAAAAAAAAAAAAAAAAGAACTAAAGAGAAACAAAAGTCTGCCAATTTTAACTAAAATTAGTTAGACTCAATTATACAAACGTTAGCATTAACAAAATTCCAAGTCTTATGGAAATAGGGAGCATGTCAAATTGTACTTGAAAACAAAAATAAAAAAAAAAAAAAAAAGAACTAAAGAGAAACAAAAGTCTGCCAATTTTAACTTAAAGGCTGAAGAGTTAACATTTTCAAATATTCAGAAATCAACACAATAGCCTCAGTGAATACAAATACATTTTCATTAAAATAGGAGACAGCACTAAATATACCTTTTTCTTGACGGCACATTGAAACTGACAGTGATTCTCATTCATTGAAAACCAAAAGAACGTTTTAAAAAGAAAATGTATAGTTTGTTTTATTGTGTTCCATGATAATGACCATACAGCATCATCAAGTTCAAGTTATTTCAAATATCTCAATGATTTCATGTTGAAATTCAGCGTTAGTTAAGCAGCTAGTACATTTTTTGCTAACAAAACTAAACTAACACACTAAGCCCTTTCAAATGTTTCAACCACCCTTTTAATACTGTTTATGTTTTTGGAAGGCTGCATGCTTACACATTTTCAAAAGGCTCACAAAAAAATGGATCTTCACACTAAATTGAGTACAAAGGAATACTTTTTAACACAACACTGATAAATAATGTAAGAGTGTGAAAATAATTATCAAAATACAGCCCCCACCCCCTTCTCCCCCCCCCCCCCCACACACACACACAAAATAAAAAAAATTAATATTAAAAAATGTAAGTCAAAATACACAAGGAATTAAACAATTTGTTTTAAAAGGGGATAAAGAAGAGGAGCCAGAATGATCTATACATTGATGATTGGGCCCTCAAAATATAGAAGAGGAAGAAGACTAAAAATAAACAAAATCAATGGCATCATGATCAGCTGATTCAAATTTTAAGAGAGAAATGGAAAATCTTTTTAAAAGGTGACTACATGTACAATCATATGATGCTAGTAGGACTTGGATTATTTGAACTTGAGCATTTCACTACAAGTACCTGGGATAATCAAAGGTATGATGTACAACATTTAACTGGTATTGCCAAGACCTGGTTTTATCGTTGATTGATCCATGATGTCGTTTTAGCTCTTGACTGATAGTGTTATGCCATCATTGTTGCACTTGCTTGATTTAACAAAGGCTTAAAAACCCCCAATGTATTGACTGCTAGCACACAATTCAGCCTCACTTGCCTGATGAAACAAGAATTTTAAAATACACTCATATTTTGACTGCTGACACACACTTTAACCCAAGTACGCCATACACACACAAGTGTTTCTAGAAAAAACAAACTAAATAAAAGCACACATCTGATATGAAGGTCTACTAGTACCTTGGTCATGCATCATGCAAACTAAACAAAAACTGAGAGATGGAATGGTTAAAAATAGTAAGTTAAGGAGAAAGTGTTGAAAAAAAATCCCTACACACTGTAGAAAGAAAGTAATTAAAAAACTAAAAACTAACCAACGGAACAAAGTACACATGAAACCAAATGGATGTTTTAAGTGTCTCAGATCTCACTTCTTTATAATCACTCTTATCATCTGCTCTTTAAATAAATAACCCACTCTTTATTGCTATTTTTCTTACGTCTTTTTTTCTAAATATGTTTTACACAATGGGTACAATGCTTTTCAAACTATACCAATTAAATATTTATATGTTTGTCCAATATGTGGCCTTAACTCCCCTGGTCAGTCTTCAATTGGAGGTCACCATAGTACACAAGTCCTTTAACTCCCCTGGACAGTAATGAATTTGAGGTCACCATAATATACAAGTCCCTTTACTCCCCTGGTCAGTCTTGCATTGGAGGTCACCATAGTACACACATTCTTTAACTCCACTGTTCAGTCTTGAATTGGAGGCTACCTTAGTATACAAGTCCTAATGCACCAAATGTTCAGATCTTAATTTATTTTAAAAAAAAACCATTCAAACATTAAAATTCAAAGAATGTTTTTTGTTTTAAACATTAATTTCCATTTGGGTAGGGACATCATTCTAGGCATTGAAAAATGTATTTGCAGCATAATTTGCATTTCTAAATGTTTATCACCTTTAACAGCAAATGGGTTTTTATTTAAGAATTAAGCATCAATGTCTCATCTCCATTCAGTTTTAGTTTCATACAGAGATGGCAAAGCTCCACATATGCTATAACATAAGAAAGCACTATGGACTTTGCAGATTTTCTGGGGCAAACTGATCTCTAACAATTTTATCAAATACAGCTATTTAGAAAAAATTCCCAGTGTTCCTTCTCTAAACTCTTCATGGCAAGGCGGACTAGTAGGGTGAACTTGTCCACTCTAGGCCAAAAACCCTGGCCGATCTAATGACTCCCAACGCAACGGGAGTAGTAACGCAAGAACATGATTAACCCGCTTTTCGTTCCGACCGAAATACTCCTTGGACGACCGAATTACTCCTTGGATGGTGGAGGGGGTGGTGATAACGCCACACCACTTTCCCGGAGTGGAAGCAAACCCACCCAAACCCTCAGTATGAGTCGGCTGCTATAATCACAGCGTTTTTGTTCGATTGGGCATCCCCCGGGCCGCGGGGGATTCCCTAGCATCCCGCTGCACGGTCTGACGGTGGGGAAACCCAGCATCTGGCCCATGTTGGGGTGTGCGGGGGCGGGGCGCAATTAAGAGCTCCAGGGCCCACTGACACCATTTCCCAATGTGATCCCAATGTGACGTATGTAGCACTCTGGTTATTCATATTTAGCACTATGACATCACATTTGTATAACATGGCCATCTCATCCTTGTTAATCACTATAAAAGTCCACGTCATGTCCTACACCAATGCTTTCATATCACCCTTGTTGACGACATTATCAATTTTTTTTTAATTTTAACGACAATATTTATTTTTTGTGATTAATAAAAATATTAAAAAACTATCTTCAGCTTAGAAAAGAGAGAGCTAATTAAGGCTAAATTTCCCTTGAACAAAAATCGAAACAATAAAATGAAAATAAATGCAAAGAAATCCAACAACAAGCACATTAGGATGGATACAGCACCATAATAGCATCTCAACAAATGCTAAGTTGTATACAGTGTCAAAGGGCATCCTGTCCACCATGCAGGAAGTTGCCAACTCTCAATTGTAGTTTTAAAGAAATGTTTTATAAAATTTAATTCTTTACGCTTGGGGTAAACTTTTTCATTTTTTGATTCATTAAATTTCTTAACAGGACAACAATGAGTGCTTTTTCTTTAATGAATTATAAGTAACTTTATTATTATAACTACTAAATTTAATTTTGCAAGGACTGCAAAAGTTCTTGACATTTGGCTGTTTATTATTTTAAAATTATACCTTATAATAAATAAGAATTTAAAAAAATTTAAGATCCAAATAAACGAATCAAATAATACTAAAATCTGCTCCTGGTTTGTTCAATGCATTCAAAAGTAAGGGGGTGGGGTGTTGTAAATAAAAATGAAGAAGATATTCCCAACAGGTATCACCAACGAGAAGCTTTGGCAAGGCCTCAAGAAAATAGAATACTGACAATAGAGAGCGTCAGCCAGCATTCCTCAAACTACCTGCCCGGCTTCTTTTCCCAGAGTCCCCCGCATTGCTGTCTGAACGAGAGTGTCCCAGCCCATGCAGCTTCTCCGTTAGGCCGTGAAGCTTCTCCGCCAGAAGGCTGTGGTGTCTGCCGTCCTTCTCCCCGCCAGTTCCCAGCGCCGTCCCTTTGTTATCAATGTGAATCTCTGTGGACAAGGGGGCACAGATGGTCTGAGAGGCAACCAGGGCCATATCCTTCACGTGAAAATCCTTACCCGATGATGACAGCGCTGCCGCAGCTGCTGCCCCAGCAACTGCTGCCTTTTTCATAAAAGACAAGAATAGGTGCTTGCACAGGTCTTCTGGGATCTCAGCCTCCAGATAGGTCTCCATGAACATCTTAAAGCCAGCATAGTCAATGGGCTGATGATAAATGAAAGAATTGTCAATTAGCTGATGATAGATCAAAGCATTATAAATGGATTGAAGGTTAAATAGTGACAAATTTAATAAATATGTTTAGAAAAATGAGGTCAGGGGGTTTGGGATAGAAAGTAAGATATTCAGTTTGGCTATAACTTGAAGCAGAAAAGTCAGAGTGTTTGAGATTCATTGGTTGAAGTATTGACTCAATGTCTGAAAGTTTTGTACCATGTGGCACCAGGAAGCCCAGTGGCACCAATACTTTCTAGGTGCCTTTTTCAAAACACAAAACTTTGATTTATTCATTTTCCTGTTGGCTTTCAAGTTTATCCAAATTTCAAGAAAATACTTCTAAGAGTTTGTTAACAATGTTTTTTTGTTTACATAGTGCTCTCCTGGTCTTTAATTACTTGTGCCTTTTATCCCAACTGGGGCATAGGCTATCTACAAGATATTACCATTCGTCTTCTTCCTGTGCTTTCCTTTCCAGTTGTTTCCAGGTGTAGCCCATACTTTAAGTGTCTGCCTTTTGCTCCTGTCTCCAAGTAATTTTTCGGTCTTCCTCTTTTCCTTTTGTCCTGTGGATTCCATGTTAGGGATTGTCCAGTGATATTATATGGGACTATTTTATGGGGCTCAGCGTGTGCCCGATTCACCTCCATCATTTAATTTTGCTATTGGTATGCCCTCTCCAGTAAATATTTGTTGGTGATGATGTTTGACCATATTTATGTTCAGGATCTTTCTAAGGCAAGTGTTTGTGAAGGTCTGTACTTCTGATGCTCACTGTTTTTCTCCAAGTTCCGACTCTATAGAGTAGGACTGTTTTGATATTTTTGTTGAAATTCTGACTATAATTTTGCAGAGTCAGCGCCATTGATTCCCATATTTTCTTTAATAGCACAAATAGCCTTTCCAATTTTAGCCCTGACATCAGTTTCTGATTCACCATTTATGTCAGTGGTGCTGCCCAAGCAAGTGGACGCCTCCACTTCTACCAGTGCATTGCTGCCAAGGAGATATCTTCTGGTTTAGTTGAGTTTATCTGCATGATCATTGTCATACTTTTATTTATGATGACTCCGAGCTGTGCTGAAATGGTGGCTTTGTCTCTTGTCTTCCTACATTTGTTGCTGGTCGTGGGGAAAGAAGTGCAATGTCATCTGCAAAGTCTAGGTCATTTCCATTGTCCCCACGGTGTAAACAGTATCCTGTTCCTCTTTTTGTCTGTGGATTTTTTCATTATCCAGTCAATAGCAAGGATAAAAAGGAAGGGGCACAAGAGACATCCTTGTCTGACTCCAGCTTCCACTTTGTGTACTACCCTGCAAGTCATCCTGACCAAGTACCTTATAGGCTAACTTTGTGTACTACCCTGCAAGTCATCCTGACCAAGTACCTTATAGGCTAACTTTGTGTACTACCCTGCAAGTCATCCTGACCAAGTACCTTATAGGCTTACTTTGTGTACTACCCTGCAAGTCATCCTGACCAAGTACCTTATAGGCTAACTTTGTGTACTACCCTGCAAGTCATCCTGACCAAGTACCTTATAGGCTAACTTTGTGTACTACCCTGCAAGTCATCCTGACCAAGTACCTTATAGGCTTACTTTGTGTACTACCCTGCAAGTCATCCTGACCAAGTACCTTATAATGCTCGAGAAGTTTCCACAAAGTTTGTCGGCCCAGGCTATCAAAGGTCTTTTCGTAGTCAATGAAAATTACATATAGAGGGGAGTTCCTTTCGATGGACTGTGCGACAGAGATGCATTGTGTTGCAATTAGAACTGTACATGATCTGATTTTGTGAAAGCTAGCCTGTTGGTCTCATCTGCTTGTCAACCTGATACTTCATTCTACTCAGAATAATTCTGATAAGCTCCTTTCCTGGTACAGACAGCAGTGTAATTCTGATAAAGACCTTTCCTGTTAAAGACAACAGTGTAATTTCTCTGTAGTTAGTAGGGTTGCTGAGAGTCCCTTTCTTTGGTATCTTGACAAGGTACTCTTCTTTCCAATCCTTTGGAACGCACTCTTCTTCCCATATCTTTTCAAATGGACGGTGTAGTGTTTAAATATTGTATCTACATTAGCTCTGATCATGTGCTTTCTTGTCTTTCGTTTATCACTTGCACCATGTGGGTTAGAGCTAATTTTTTATGTTTGTGCTTCAATGATCCTAACACCTTGTTGCACCTGGATGTTACAGACGTGTTTATGTTTTGCCATTAAGTTCTATCTGGTCATCATCTGTTTGGTCTTTCAGTACCTGGAACTCTTATTTCTCAAGGTAACTCTGAATTTCTGCTCGACTGCCACCAGTGCTATGTTGTATTTTAGTTATCCCGCAGCTGACTATTCTCATCTTCCCAGCATTTCTCCAGTGTTAGCTTGAGTCTTGCCCAAACCAGTTGGTGATCAGATGCGAGATCAGCTCCAGTTTTAGCTTGTACGTCTGTACTTTTTGCTTAAGCATGTGTGGTCAATTTGGTTTTCTCTTCCCAGGGGACACTCACAATACATTGAATAATTTTTTATGGTGGAATATGCTGGCAATAAATAGCGCATTTGCCGTTCAGCAATCTGTCAGTATTTCCCCATTTTTATTCCTCTCCCAAACCATAAATTCTTCATATCCCTTATTTTCTCTCTCAATCTCAGCATTAAGGTCTCCAATTATGATACTGAGATAACCACCTGGAAATGTTTCTAGTAAAGCTTGCAGGCCATTGCAGAAAGCTTCTTGCTCCTCTCCCTACTAATCTTGCAGGGTGCATAGTTCTGTATTACATTCATAGTTATTGTATTATTGAGTTTAAGGTGCAGGCAAGAAGCGAACTCACCTCCTCTGGATTGTACTTGCTGAGGACACCATCACCATTGAACTCTTCCAGGACATCTTTCAGCTTTTTTGAAGAGTCTGAGGACCAGATAGTATTTGATGCATTCAGCACTGAATGAGTTCATAATAAGACTTAAGTATTTCCATCAGCAAATACTTTAAACAGTGCGCCAACACCAACCCCCCCCCCCCCCCCACCACACACACTTTTTTTTCCTCACTCCCCAAAAATTAAATTATTAAAAAAAAAAATCTGAGGCTCAATTAAAGATAAAAATCTGAGGCTCAATTAAAGATAAATGAGTTGTTAAAACAGGGAGCACCTGCTCTATTTTTCCAATGAGACTCATTCAAAAGTTTGGAGGTGAGGGTGTGCGCGCAGGCGCTGGAAAGGAATCCCCCTTACAAAAAAAAAATAATGCCCTTTTTGCCTTTATCATTTATTTTCTCAGCATTTTAAGGTAATTCACAGTTTGCCCACTTCTTTAAGTCATTTATTTTTGGATTTGTCTCTGCTTATTGTTACTTTTTTAGGTCAGTTACTTTTGGATTTGTCTCTGCTTACTGTTACTTTTTTAGGTCAGTTACTTTTGGATTTGTCTCTGCTTATTTTTACTTTTTTAGGTCAGTTATTTTTGGATTTGTCTCTGCTTATTGTTACTTTTTTAGGTCAGTTACTTTTGGATTTGTCTCTGCGTATTGTTACATGAAACTATGCAATATGTAACTTAGTAATTTAATTATAACAATGGTATGTACAACTTAGAGAATAAAAATGTTTGGAGTCAAATCTAACGGAATACTTTTATAGTTTGATATAATCTTAACCAAAAGGCTCTATTCATTCATAAATTATTTACAATTTTTTCACTTTCTGATATTTAAAATTAATTAACAGATTTTTTTTTTTTATTGTTGTGTTCATTTAAATCATGGAGGAAAATTTAAGAAAATATATATTAACTTAAAATTATTTTTTAGAAAAAAAAAAATTTAATCAGCCAATTCTTTTAGAAAAACTTTAAAAATTCAATTTGAATAACATAAAATAGAGCGAAATTAAACAACGACAATTGAAATGCTAAATTCATTTCTTTATATATAATCATTTTCACAACACTAGGTGCATCTCTTTCAAACATATGCTTTTGCCTCAGTATTTAAGGGAAATTAAAAATAATAAGAAAATCATTTAAGAGGCACTTAAAGACATTTTTCTTTAAATAGATTTTATGAAATCAGAGCCCTTAGAGGATGCTTAAATAGCATGGACACAAGCACTATAAAAGTAATCAATCATCATCATCATTATCTACAAATAAACTATTTATATACATGTTTATCAGAGAAGACAAAGGAATAAAGAACAGCTTTCATTTAGAGGTTAATGAAAGAACTAAAAATTGAATCCCACTTGACAGTTCAACTTTATCCGTAGGAGAAACAAGCTAACTTAATTTAGCATCTGTTCTATAGCTGACACAGATATAGATTTAGAAATGTAACAGTAGCAGAGCCAACAATATCTGACTCCCTTTTAAACACCCAGGATTTCACAATCTCCATTTCAACCAAACAGATGACATCACAATGAAACAAAACACTTGATAGTCTGTTATAGAGATGGACTTCCAAATATAGCTGTTAACTTGCACAACAGGATTTCAGAATAATTTTTTTTTATTACCTGTGAATCTAATAATAAATAGTCCATATTTGGCACTGATAATGAACCAGATTCCTTCTCTCTTGCCCCCTCCCCCCACCACATTCACACACACATTTTTTTGTGTGATTAAAGGATTCCTTTTTAAAATGTGAGAAATCAAATTCTTTTCTAAAATGATTTTAATTAACAGAATACATTTTAAAATAATTACATAGATGAGAGATTGTACAGTAAGTGAACCTTTGAAATCAGTATTGCTGTTAGACAATGCGGTGTGACCGTGACCATGCGGTGTGACCGTGCGGTGTAACCGTGACCTTGCGGTGTGACCGTGCCATGTGACCGTGCCGTGTGACCATGCGGTGTGACCGTGACCATGCGGTGTGACCGTGACAATGCGGTGTGACTTTGCGGTGTGACCATGCGGTGTGACCATGCGGTGTGACCGTAACTGTGTGACCATGCGGTATGACCGTGCGGTGTAATCATGCGTGTGACCGTGTGGTGTGACCATGCGATGTGACCGTGTGGTGTGACCATGCGGTGTGACCGTAACTGTGTGACCATGCGGTGTGACCATGCGGTGTGACCATGCGGTGTGACCATGCGGTATGACCGTGCGGTGTGATCATGCGGTGTGACCGTGTGGTGTGACCATGCGGTGGGACCGTGTGGTGTGACTATGCGGTGTGACCGTGTGGTGTGACCATGTGGTATGATTATGCGGTGTGACCGTGACAATGCGGTGTGACCATGATCATGCGGTGTGACCGTGACCATGCGGTGTGACCGTGTGGTGTGAACGTGCAGTGTGACTGTGCAGTGTGACCGTGCGGTGTGACCGTGACCATGCGGTGTGACCGTGGGGTGTGACCGTAACCGTGTGACCATGCGGTGTGACCGTGCGATGTGACCATGCGGTGTGATCGTGACTCTGCAGTGTGACCGTGACCATGCGGTGTGACCGTGCAGTGTGACCCTGTGGGTGACATACAATGATGTTGACTTGAGTTGGAGTTATAGTAACTTCTTTCACTCTGCACATTGTTGGCCCATTTGCCATTTTGAACAGTGTTGGTTGTGGTGGTTGCAACTGAATGGTTCAAGCCGATTAGGGACATTTGGTGGCAAACACATGGGAATATGTCACTACACAACCTATAAAAAAAAAATAATTTGGGGTCATGGGTAACTTTAAACTGTTAAAATGCGGTCGTGACTCAAAAACGTTTGGGAACCTGTTTAATAGTTGAGGAGCGGGGGTAGGGGGGTATAACGTTCGACACAGTGATTATTCAAGATTCTAAGATTGTTTGATGCAGTACTAGTTATCCAACAATCGAGTATACCAGGGATGTGATGCAGTATTAGTTATCCAACAACCGAGTATACCATGAATGAACCAACAAAAGCAATTGTCAGACATGGCGATGAATGAAGCAGCGGCATGGCTCCAGCAGACTATGGCATCATTAGCAACAACATATTAAAAAAAAACCAGGAGGTATTCCATCAAGATAACACCAATGGTTCTAAAGTTGGCGGGGGTGGGGGCGCTGGAAGGACCTGTCACTCGATTTTTTGGAGGTCCCCTGCCACTTTTTGTTCTCGTGCCATTGCATTCAATTGTAATATATTTTTTTTTCAACATCACAACTGTGGGCCCCTTAGGTAACCTAGCCCCCCGCCCCCACCCCCCTTGCAGCCGGCAGCTCCCAAGCGACGGGTCTGGCGCTAGGGTATGGGTCTAATTTGAGTTCAATCAGCGTAGCAAGGCAAAAATGATCTCAATATGTGAACTAGAGTAGTGGCCCCTACCATTTGTTAAGTTAGAGATTATTAAGCTACCTATAGCAATGGGTACGTAAGGGAGTAGCAAGGAGAAGAAGAATATGGGCGGGGTGAGGGGGAGGAGAGAACGGGACCTGGTAAACGAGAGACGGAGAGTCCATTGAGTCTATACCAATAATTTCTAAAGACCGAGTTCCGACCTCTGACANCATTTTTTGTTCTCGTGCCATTGCATTCCATTGTAATATATTTTTTTTTACACATCACCACTGTGGGCCCCTTAGGTAACCTAGCCCCCCGCCCCCCCCCCCCTTGCAGCCGGCAGCTCCCAAGCGACGGGTCTGGCGCTAGGGTATGGGTCTAATTTGAGTTCAATCAGCGTAGCAAGGCAAAAATGATCTCAATATGTGAACTAGAGTAGTGGCCCCTACCATTTGTTAAGTTAGAGATTATTAAGCTACCTATAGCAATGGGTACGTAAGGGAGTAGCAAGGAGAAGAAGAATATGGGCGGGGTGAGGGGGAGGAGAGAACGGGACCTGGTAAACGAGAGACGGAGAGTCCATTGAGTCTATACCAATAATTTCTAAAGACCGAGTTCCGACCTCTGACATCGCGTTTTGGATTCAGATTTCTACCCAAATGTTATCCTCCAATCACCAAGAAACGCTCAAGGAGTTATCGACTCCTCTATCCCCTCACCCAAAATTCGTTTGTCAAAGTTTGGTCACAACACATCCAGTCACTTTATAGTACTATCAGAACATTCTTAGGGTGATTTGATGGTGGTGTATCCTACTTCAGTTCGGGGTGCTTTGATGGTGGTGTATCCTGCTCCAGTCCCGAGTGCTTTGATGGTGGTGTATCCTACTTCAGTTCGGGGTGCTTTAATGGTGGTGTATCCTAATTCAGTTCAGGGTGCTTTGATGGTGGTGTATCCTACTTCAGTTCGGGGTGCTTTGATGGTGGTGTATCCTACCGCAGTCGGGGTGCTTTGATGGTGGTGTATCCTACTTCAGTCTGGGGTGCTTTGATGGTGGTGTATCCTACTTCAGCCTGAGGTGCTTTGATGATGGTGTATCCTGCCCACATCCCGAGTGCTTTGATGGTGGTGTATCCTACTTCAGTTCGGGGTGCTTTGATGGTGGTGTATCCTACTTCAGTTCGGGGTGCTTTGATGGTGGTGTATCCTATTTCAGTCAGGGGTGTTTTGATGGTGGTGTATCCTAAAGCAGTTTGGGGTGCTTTGATGGTGGTGTATCCTACTCCAATCGCTACCAGCCGCATGATTTGAACCAGGCCAGCACAACTCAAAAAGTTAGCCCAATCGCTACCAGCCGCATGATTTGAACCAGGCCAGCACAACTCAAAAAGTTAGCCCAATCGCTACCAGCCGTATGATTTGAACCAGGCCAGCACAACTCAAAAAGTTAGCCCAATCGCTACCAGCCGCATGATTTGAACCAGGCCAGCACAACTCAAAAAGTTAGCCCAATCGCTACCAGCCGCATGATTTGAACCAGGCCAGCACAACTCAAAAAGTTAGCCCAATCGCTACCAGCCGCATGATTTGAACCAGGCCAGCACAACTCAAAAAGTTAGCCCAATCGCTACCAGCCGCATGATTTGAACCAGGCCAGCACAACTCAAAAAGTTAGCCCAATCGCTACCAGCCGCATGATTTGAACCAGGCCAGCACAACTCAAAAAGTTAGCCCAATCGCTACCAGCCGCATGATTTGAACCAGGCCAGCACAACTCAAAAAGTTAGCCCAATCGCTACCAGCCGCATGATTTGAACCAGGCCAGCACAACTCAAAAAGTTAGCCCAATCGCTACCAGCCGCATGATTTGAACCAGGCCAGCACAACTCAAAAAGTTAGCCCAATCGCTACCAGCCGCATGATTTGAACCAGGCCAGCACAACTCAAAAAGTTAGCCCAATCGCTACCAGCCGCATGATTTGAACCAGGCCAGCACAACTCAAAAAGTTAGCCCAATCGCTACCAGCCGCATGATTTGAACCAGGCCAGCACAACTCAAAAAGTTAGCGGCCCGCCGTAATACCTTATGAAAAAATTGTATGCGTTGAAAGAAATAGGACAGGGGGGGGGGGAGATCTATTAAGAAAATAATATTAATTAAGAATATTTGGTTACTTGGCGGGCCGCAAAGTGGGTGCATGCGGGCCGTATATTGTGCAAGTCTGATTTAAAATGTCAAAGAGTTTCAAGCATAAACGTGATTTTAATATACGTACAGCATGGAAAACAGCCCGAATAAAATATTAAACTAAATACTCATCGCAAGAGCGACTCCTTCTGAGGGATCTTGACTGTAAATAAACCACTTTTTGGGGGATCGCAGCACGCGAGTATCGACTTTAAGAAATTGTTGAATGCTGCAGAGGTTGTAGAGTCTGACAGTTATTGGTAAGAGCTTAAAATACCATTTCAATCTCGAACTGATTTTGGGTAGTCCAATGAATCTTATTTACTCTTAACTGTTATTGGTGATAGCGATCAGCCCATTTCAATGTCAAACTAATTTTGAGTAGTCCATTGAATCATGTTTACTCTTGAATGTTATTGATATTTACTCTTGACTGTTATTGGTGAAAGAGTAATATACCATTTCAAAGTCAAACTAAATGGGTAGTCTAATGAATCTTATTTACTCCTGTATTAACATTTTTTTCTTCTTTTTAGACAGTGAAAATATTGTAATTATGCATCAAATTAAGAAAATAGAAACTGCATGAAAACAATTAAAAGGATTTTAGAATTCTGTAATGCTCAATATAATGATTGACATTATGATTACGTCAGGCAGGCCCGTAAAACATGCAGCCCGCGGGCGCGTGGCACCCAAACCGACTAAAAGCGAAGTAACCAAATATTCTTTTTTATTCTAATTTGTCTTAATGGCTTTCCCCATTTCCTATTTTCTTTCGGCCCGCACAAGTTGTTCATAAAGTATTGCGCCCGCCTTCCATTTTGAGCTTTGCAGGCCTGCCGTAAGGTGAAAACCAACCAGGCACGTGGACGTCCACAGACAGACAGATAGCTGATGGAAGATATTCAAGATTTTTTATTCCAGCTGGCAATATTATTGTGAAATATTCCCTTTGGGTACTACCTGATGCTATCTCCACCAATGCCGTCTCGTGTTTTCATGACGTGGGCAGATTTGATGAAAGATTACGCTCCATGGGGATACTCATTGATTCCAACACTCACCATGGTCGGTGTCACATCGCATCCATTTATAGGCCTCGATAAAGTACATCCATTTATAGGCCTCGTTACAGTTCATCCATTTATAGGCCTCGTTACAGTTCATCCATGTATAGGCCTGGTTACAGTTCATCCATTTATAGGCCTGGTTACAGTACAGTGTCTTGTCGTGTATACGTCATGTTTGCATTGTCGTGTATACGTCATGTTTGTCTTGTCATGTGTAAATCATGTTTGTCTTGTCGTGTATACGTCCTGTTTGTCTTGTCATGTGTACATCATGTTTTCTTGTCGTGTATACGTCATGTTTGCCTTATCGAGTATACGTCATGTTTGCCTTGTCGTGTATACGTCAAGTTTGCCTTGTTGCGTACACGTCATGTTTGCCTTGTCGCCTACTGTTGTATCCAGAGTCTCTTTCGGGCATCTCTCTGATATATTCAGGGCCCCCCTCCCCGAGCAAAACGTGTAGAACAATAAAGCCAACATATAACCTATTTTTTTTTTAAAATAACAAATTGTCATTTGTATAATTCTTTTAATAAAATTATTGAAATAGTTGAACCAATGACTTAATGCTACGCTCAATACATTTAATGATTCAATTTGATCTAAGGCAAATCTAGATACTTGTACATTATTCGATGGTTTGAAGGAAAAAAATAGATACGGCCAATTCGAGTGTGTGGCAAAAGTCAGACAGAGAGATGGTGGCAATGACTGTGCAAAGAGACAATGTTGATCTTTAAAAGTGCCGAATAGTAAGACTGGACACGGATGATGTCAACCGGTGTCATACTGTGACAAAGATGAATTTATTAATCAGACCTTTTCTACACAACAGTCTTTTTGTTTCTTTTTGGTCCTGGACTAACTTTGAAATATTTAGGAAGGTATTAAGTGGACCTGCTTTTTGTGGTGATCACTGTTTTTGTAAGCAAAAATATTTAAAAAAAATAAATCCTTTATTAATCAAGGGCATTAACGAAATAAATATTTTGAATTAAAAAAATTATATGATTAAAAAAAAACCAACACTATTCTTTAGTAACAGGGTAAAAAATAGTATTTGTATAACACAAAAAAGACAAGAGACACCTACATTCTATTTCTAACCTATTAAGTGCAGAATGATGCAAAACTAAATTTAATTACGAGTTAAAATGCATTGAAGGACAGTTCACAAGATAATTGACCTGGATTGCCTTGTCGGTAAATGTTCACAAGAACATTAGGATGTCCTTTTAAATGAAATGTTGGACTCATTTTTTTTTTTTTTTTAAAAGCAAGAGGATATTTCAACTTGCTTAAACTTGTACGATTACCAAGATGCCTGAGATTTGAAAACAGTCCTAACATTGCCGTTAGGATATTTGAATATCTTGTTAGCTTCATAAGTTCATTTTGAAAACAGTCCTAACATTGCCGTTAGGATATTTTAATATCTTGTTAGCTTCATAAGTTAATTTTAAAAATGTGTTCGTAAATATTGATTTCCTGCCCGTAAACATTTCCTGCAGATTTAGAATGGCAGTCCGTTATTTTCTTATTATTTATTTTTGTTAAATTTTGAGTTGGTTCTACCAACCCCATTTTTTTACCCCACGCTCCACCGTCTCCTCCACCTAAGGCGCTACAAAGGCTTAATGTCTCCACACTCCATTTTAGTGGGAATATCTAATATATGATATTCAAATTGTATCCATGCTCTCACCAGGAAAATTTAGTTTCCATTTCGACAACTGTATAGGCTTCAAGATTGAACATTGTAGGCTACACTTTTCAAACATTTGTGTCATTTCCCCGTTAAGAGCAAGTTCCAATATTTGACAGACAGAGTAGCGCTCGCTTTTATTGTTTGACCCCGTTCTAAGTAATTGAGATATTATGTATGGATGAGATACGCTCAAACTAAAACTCCTTTTATCACATCCATAAATCTATCCTAATCTTTCAATTCTGCGATGATGAGTTCAATGAGGAGCTACGTCCATAAATCTATTCCAATCTTCCAATAGTCTTTCATTTCTGTGATGATAAGTTCAATGAGAAACTACGTCCATAAATCTATCCTAATCTTCCAAAAGTCTTTCATTTCTGTGATGATAAATTCAATGAGAAACTACGTCCATATTCCAATCTTCCAATAGTCTTTCAATTCTGTGATGATAAATTCAATGAGAAACTACGTCCATATTCCAATCTTCCAATAGTCTTTCATTTCTGTGATGATAAATTCAATGAGAAACTACGTCCATAAATCTATTCCAATCTTCCAATAGTCTTTCATTTCTGTGATGATAAATTCAATGAGAAACTACGTCCATATTCCAATCTTCCAATAGTCTTTCATTTCTGTGATGATAAATTCAATGAGAAACTACGTCCATAAATCTATCCTAATCTTCCAATAGTCTTTCATTTCTGTGATAAGTTCAATGAGAAACAACGTCCATATTACAATCTTCCAATAGTCTTTCAATTCTGTGATGATAAATTCAATGAGAAACTACGTCCATAAATCTATTCCAATCTTCCAATAGTCTTTCATTTCTGTGATAAGTTCAATGAGAAACAACGTCCATAGTCCAATCTTCCAATAGTCTTTCATTTCTGTGATGATAAGTTCAATGAGAAACTACGTCCATATTCCAATCTTCCAATAGTCTTTCATTTCTGTGATAAGTTCAATGAGAAACAACGTCCATATTCCAATCTTCCAATAGTCTTTCATTTCTGTGATGATAAGTTCAATGAGAAACTACGTCCATACTCCAATCTTCCAATAGTCTTTCATTTCTGTGGTGATAAGTTCAATGAGAAACTACGTCCATAAATCTATTCCAATCTTCCAATAGTCTTTCATTTCTGTGATAAGTTCAATGAGAAACAACGTCCATATTCCAATCTTCCAATAGTCTTTCATTTCTGTGATGATAAGTTCAATGAGAAACTACGTCCATACTCCAATCTTCCAATAGTCTTTCATTTCTGTGATGATAAGTTCAATGAGAAACTACGTCCATATTCCAATCTTCCAATAGTCTTTCATTTATGTGGTGATAAGTTCAATGAGAAACTACGTCCATATTCCAATCTTCCAATAGTCTTTCATTTATGTGGTGATAAGTTCAATGAGAAACTACGTCCATATTCCAATCTTCCAATAGTCTTTCATTTATGTGGTGATAAGTTCAATGAGAAACTACGTCCATATTCCAATCTTCCAATAGTCTTTCATTTATGTGGTGATAAGTTCAATGAGAAACTACGTCCATATTCCAATCTTCCAATAGTCTTTCATTTCTGTGGTGATAAGTTCAATGAGAAACTACGTCCATATTCCAATCTTCCAATAGTCTTTCATTTCTGTGATGATAAGTTCAATGAGAAACTACGTCCATATTCCAATCTTCCAATAGTCTTTCATTTATGTGGTGATAAGTTCAATGAGAAACTACGTCCATATTCCAATCTTCCAATAGTCTTTCATTTCTGTGGTGATAAGTTCAATGAGAAACTACGTCCATATTCCAATCTTCCAATAGTCTTTCATTTATGTGGTGATAAGTTCAATGAGAAACTACGTCCATATTCCAATCTTCCAATAGTCTTTCATTTCTGTGGTGATAAGTTCAATGAGAAACTACGTCCATATTCCAATCTTCCAATAGTATTTCATTTCTGTGGTGATAAGTTCAATGAGAAACTACGTCCATATTCCAATCTTCCAATAGTATTTCATTTCTGTGGTGATAAGTTCAATGAGAAACTACGTCCATATTCCAATCTTCCAATAGTATTTCATTTCTGTGGTGATAAGTTCAATGAGAAACTACGTCCATATTCCAATCTTCCAATAGTATTTCATTTCTGTGGTGATAAGTTCAATGAGAAACTACGTCCATATTCCAATCTTCCAATAGTATTTCATTTCTGTGGTGATAAGTTCTATGAGAAACTACGTCCATATTCCAATCTTCCAATAGTATTTCATTTCTGTGGTGATAAGTTCAATGAGAAACTACGTCCATATTCCAATCTTCCAATAGTATTTCATTTCTGTGGTGATAAGTTCTATGAGAAACTACGTCCATATTCCAATCTTCCAATAGTCTTTCATTTCTGTGGTGATAAGTTCTAATTACGCACTGTCCCACCTCCACCACTCTGCATAAACGAGTGTCCCTGCCATAGATCTTATATGTATAAATAAATAATTAGTCACTGCAAAGGTATTATTTTCGTTAAAGATATGCCTCAGAGTTTAAATCAAATTAGAAAAGTGAGGGTAAAATTAAAAAGATTTGTGGTCTCAAAATAGTTAAAATGGGCTTATTTCAATCAAGTTTCCGGCTGAGGCCCCCGGACCCCTCTTTAGCTGGAGGGTATCCCATGAAAACCTCCTTGGGTGTGTCCTGTTATTTTCAGTTCATGATTTGCTCACCCTACTCTAAATAATATTTTATAATAAATAAGGTGTCCTAGGTGTTGACTTGCTTTTTAAGCGCTTTATAGTTTATTGGGGATTTTGAAAAAAAAAAAAAAACAAGAATGTTACAGGAAACGAGTTATATCCCATCAGCTTAAAAGCGAACCAAGGATTTGCAAGGGATATGTGGCTACTGCATTACTGATACCCTCCACCAGCGGGGGGTGGGGGGTAGAGACCGCACCACGCCGCTATGGGAGTTGAACCGAAGCTGTGACATGTAGGAGGAGACCGCACCATGCCGCTATGGGAGTTGAACCGAAGCTGTGACATGTAAGAGGAGACGGCACCATGCCGCTATGGGAGTTGAACCGAAGCTGTGACATGTAGGAGGAGACCGCACCACGCCGCTATGGGAGTTGAACCGAAGCTGTGACATGTAAGAGGAGACGGCACCATGCCGCTATGGGAGTTGAACCGAAGCTGTGACATGTAGGAGGAAACCGTCACGCCAGGACCGACAAAGGGAAATGACAAAATGGGATTAGATTCTTTGGAAGGTCACACGCCTGCAGAAATACCGTCCTGGTGGTGGCCCTATTCGATTCGAAACTGCCGAAATGTTTTGTAATCGTTATGGGGGGGGGGGAGAGGAGAAGAGAGAGGGGGTGGGGGTATGAATTGGTTTGGGAAGACTAGTCGGCTGCGCCAAAATGGAAATGTAATGAAACAATGAACTGCTGAAAACAAACGCCCAATTCTGACAAGTAGTCATGCGTCATGTTAAATATGTGTTTGACAGGGAGAGGTTTGACATTAGATTCTTATTGCAAGTAGTTATGTGTAGGTCGTGTTAATACCTATAAATGGTTAAAAATTGCATATCAATGTGTTTGGCGTATGGACAAGTACATGAATTATGCGTGTGTCCGATGCCTGGATTAATCGCCACACGTTTTTAAGCATAACGTTAGCATGGCAAAACATAATCTTCTACCGGTAAACGCGTTCTATCATGATACTGCAAGCCCCCGATTTTAATGAACATTTGATAGGCGCCACACTTAACATTGATTACAGCAAAGGATTCAAGAAGTGGGCAATAGCGTGGGTGCCAGGACTAGATGGATTTCCGGAGAATAGACCCGGTGGTTTGTTGGGCATAGCTTGGGTGCCAGGACTAGATGGGTTGTCCGGAGAATAGACCCGGTGCTTTGTTGGGCAATAGCTTGGGTGCCAGGACTAGATGGGTTGTCCGGAGAATAGACCCGGTGCTTTGTTGTGCAATAGCTTGGGTGCCAGGACTAGATGGGTTGTCCGGAGAATAGACCCGGTGCTTTGTTGTGCAATAGCTTGGGTGCCAGGACTAGACGGATTGTCTGGCAGACCCTTCAGTGTTTGCTCATTTACAGTAATGTTTAAGAGAATTAAGTCTGCGTGGACAATGAATAAATGATTCAATTTTTAATATCACATAGACCAGCGAACACTCCTTGCTAAAACTCTTTCACATAGACCACCGAACACTCCTTGCTAAAACTCTTTCACATAGACCAGCGAACACTCCTTGATAAAACTCTTTCACATAGACCAGCGAACACTCCTTGATAAAAACTATCTAAGTCCAGGCCTCGGAAATGAGAAAAAATGATTCTAAACATCCTAAACAATAGGGACCAATTCCTAAGTGACGGGTTGTCTGTCGTGAAAATAAATATCGGGTCTATGCCTTAATATTTTTTTAGCCTCCCCCCCCCCCAAACCACATACGCATGCACGCACACACACACACACACACAGAAGCCTCAGCTAAAAAAAAATATTTAAAAAATATATATACAGAGGTTTCCAAAAAATAAATATCGGGTCCATGCCTTCATATTTTTTTAGCCCCCCCCCCCCCCCAAACCACATACGCATGCACGCACACACACACACACACACAGAAGCCTCAGCTAAAAAAAAATATTTAAAAAATATATATGCAGAGGTTTCCAATATTTTCTTAAATCTGCATCTCTAATATATTGATAAGTCTTGTCTCCTGTATTCTTATAGTTACTTTTCCTCGCACCATTTGGGCTTTGGAAAACCATGTATTCAGCTTTTAAATTTAAAAAGAAAAGCCAACAGTTTAACTTACATGAAGTATACTCCTGAAGTTGGTGGAACTCAGTAGGGCTGAGCTTCTGCCACTGTAGCAGAGACATCTTGCCGTTCTCGGGTGAGGAGTTTGATCAGAGGGGGGATAACCTAACGATTTAAATAAAGAGTTAACCCCCTTTTCACAAAACTGACTCACAGTTCGAGTGCTGCCATTTTAATGTTTATTTTTCCTTATTAAGACCGGAACCAATCCGGGTAATCCAGTGCACACTGGCGCGCACCCAGCGTGGCAAACTGAGAACCACTGACGTAGCCTCACGCTACACGTACACAGTAACACACAAATTCCTCCGCGTGTACAGAAGGTAATTATATTATTTCACTCATAATCCCGTAAGTCACAGCCAATCTTACGAAATTCAGCTCCTGCTGGTGTTTGAACGGCACTGGACTAGGAGCCAGACAATCTCCGCAATGCCACTACTTAACTCTCCACACGATCAAACACTTGCTCCAGCTGCGAAACTATGCCTTGATTTCACTATCCCATTATGGCACACAGTTGTACTACTTCCATGCCGTGACTCAGGTCGAAGAAAGTCAAAGAAGCGTAGTTTCCTATTTCACGTGTCCAGGGTGTCATCTAACAGCTTGGAAACATCTGGAAAGTAAGAATAAACAATAACAATTAGGACTCACAAAGATATCGGCACTATAGTTTCAATTTCTATTTCTTATGGTGAGATCAGTGGAGTTAAAACTTTTTGGTTAGAGTCGCTGACATGTCTTCACGCAGCAATAGCAATGCTGATATTTTGTTGGTCTTCTAACTAAATCTTTTGAATTGCTTTCTTGTCTTTACTAGAAGATATGATCCGGACCGCAGCCATCTTTGGTTAGACCGCTAACAAAAAATAGTACTACTGAGACTCTTATCATTAAATCTACATTTATTTTCAAACGTCAAACTTTCCGAGCACTAATCAACATCACTTTTTCGCTGGAAAGTAAAAAGACATGCACTTCATTTAATTCCACAAATCGCCTGCATTAACTTTTGTTTCGCACGACAAAACTGATGATTTTTTTTTATTTAAAAAAAAAAAAATAATAATAATTTTTTTTTTAATATTAAAAAAATAAAATAATTTTTACATTTGACGGGCGAGGAGGGTTTGTTAAAGGGTACATTTTAGATCAATATCTCCAAACCCGATTATGTTACAGATTGAACTTTGATATAGATTACAGTTTTAGTTTAAAAATAGATAACCATACTCTTAAAAGAAACGGAAATAAGTTAGCATTTAAAAACATAACATAAAATGCACTACATTGCGTGGATTTTGACATTAGAGTATTAACATGTTTCAGGGATCAACAAATGTGTTCAATGGTGTTTTGGGGGGATTACCACTCCTGGGGCGCTTTGATAAAAATTAATGTTTATGAAACAAAAATATTGGCGTGTGCGGCTGCAATGTTTGAATTTTGCAACAGCAAGCCACAGTGGGTGCATCTTATGAGTTGGCCACATGCAGCACATAATACGCCACAGTGGGTGCATCTTATGAGTTGGCCACATGCAGCACATGATACGCCACAGTGGGTGCATCTTATGAGTTGGCCACATGCAGCACATGATACGCCACAGTGGGTGCATCTTATGAGTTGGCCACATGCAGCACATAATACGCCACAGTGGGTGCATCTTATGAGTTGGCCACATGCAGCACATAATACGCCACAGTGGGTGCATCTTATGAGTTGGCCACATGCAGCACATGATACGCCACAGTGGGTGCATCTTATGAGTTGGCCACATGCAGCACATGATACGCCACAGTGGGTGCATCTTATGAGTTGGCCACATGCAGCACATGATACGCCACAGTGGGTGCATCTTATGAGTTGGCCACATGCAGCACATGATACGCCACAGTGGGTGCATCTTATGAGTTGGCCACATGCAGCACATGATACGCCACAGTGGGTGCATCTTATGAGTTGGCCACATGCAGCACATGATACGCCACAGTGGGTGCATCTTATGAGTTGGCCACATGCAGCACATGATACGCCACAGTGGGTGCATCTTATGAGTTGGCCACATGCAGCACATGATACGCCACAGTGGGTGCATCTTATGAGTTGGCCACATGCAGCACATGATACGCCACAGTGGGTGCATCTTATGAGTTGGCCACATGCAGCACATGATACGCCACAGTGGGTGCATCTTATGAGTTGGCCACATGCAGCACATGATACGCCACAGTGGGTGCATCTTATGAGTTGGCCACATGCAGCACATGATACGCCACAGTGGGTGCATCTTATGAGTTGGCCACATGCAGCACATGATACGCCACAGTGGGTGCATCTTATGAGTTGGCCACATGCAGCACATGATACGCCACAGTGGGTGCATCTTATGAGTTGGCCACATGCAGCACATGATACGCCACAGTGGGTGCATCTTATGAGTTGGCCACATGCAGCACATGATACGCCACAGTGGGTGCATCTTATGAGTTGGCCACATGCAGCACATGATACGCCACAGTGGGTGCATCTTATGAGTTGGCCACATGCAGCACATGATACGCCACAGTGGGTGCATCTTATGAGTTGGCCACATGCAGCACATGATACGCCACAGTGGGTGCATCTTATGAGTTGGCCACATGCAGCACATGATACGCCACAGTGGGTGCATCTTATGAGTTGGCCACATGCAGCACATGATACGCCACAGTGGGTGCATCTTATGAGTTGGCCACATGCAGCACATGATACGCCACAGTGGGTGCATCTTATGAGTTGGCCACATGCAGCACATGATACGCCACAGTGGGTGCATCTTATGAGTTGGCAACATGCAGCACATGATACGCCACAGTGGGTGCATCTTATGAGTTGGCAACATGCAGCACATGATACGCCACAGTGGGTGCATCTTATGAGTTGGCCACATGCAGCACATAATACGCCACAGTGGGCGCATCTTATAAGTTGACCACATGCAGCACATTATACGCAACAGTGAGTGCATCTTATGAGTTGGCCACATGCAGCACATAATACGCCACAGTGGGTGCATCTTATGAGTTGGCCACATGCAGCACATGATACGCCACAGTGGGTGCATCTTATGAGTTGACCACATGTAGCACATGCTACGCCAAAGTGGGTGCATCTTTTGAGTTGGCCACATGCAGCACATGATACGCCACAGTGGGTGCATCTTATGAGTTGGCCACATGCAACACATGCTACGCCACAGTGGGTGCATTTTATGAGTCAAGTACTAAGTCATTTATGAAACCCCAGGGACAGGTTTATAAGATATTAAACTCATTATTTTTAACATACATATATATCTTACTATTTAAAAAAAAAAGTCAAAGTGTCTCTAAAATGAAGACACATATACATAATATCATATCTCAATGTAAAGTGTCTCTAAAATGAAGACACCTATACATCATATCATATCTCAATGTTAAGTGTCCTTAAAATGAAGACACCTGTACAGCATATCATATCTCAATGTAAAGTGTCCTTAAAATTAAGACACCTATACAGCATATCATATCTCAATGTAAAGTGTCCTTAAAATGAAGACACCTATACAGCATACCATATCTCAATGTTAAGTGTCCTTAAAATGAAGACACCTATACAGCATATCATATCTCAATGTAAAGTGTCCTTCAAATGAAGACCCTTATACAGCATATCATATCTCAATGTAAAGTGTCCTTAAAATGAAGACACCTATACAGCATATCATATCTCAATGTAAAGTGTCCTTAAAATGAAGACACCTATACAGCATATCATATCTCAATGTAAAGTGTCCTTAAAATGAAGACACCTATACAGCATATCATATCTCAATGTAAAGTGTCTCTAAAATGAAGACACCTATACCGCATATCATATCTCAATGTAAAGTGTCTCTAAAATGAAGACACCTATACAGCATATCATATCTCAATGTAAAGTGTCTCTAAAATGAAGACACCTATACCGCATATCATATCTCAATGTAAAGTGTCTCTAAAATGAAGACACCTATACCGCATATCATATCTCAATGTAAAGTGTCTCTAAAATGAAGACACCTATACAGCATATCATATCTCAATGTAAAGTGTCTCTAAAATGAAGACACCTATACAGCATATCATATCTCAATATAAAGTGTCTCTAAAATGAAGACACCTATACAGCATATCATATCTCAATGTAAAGTGTCTCTAAAATGAAGACACCTATACAGCATATCATATCTCAATGCGAAGTGTCCTTAAAATGAAGACACCTATACAGCATATCATATCTGAAGGGAATTCGATAAGCGTGACTGTCTTTCTAAATGTACTTCTTTGAGCACATGACTTTGAGTAGTCGAATATCTACAATGAGCGTCTACCATACGATGGGTGTGGGCCACCCAAATATGGGTGCGATCTACCCAAAGATGGGTGTGTTCCACCCAAAGACGGGTGTGTTCCACCCAAAGATGGGTGTGTTCCATCCAAAGATGGGTGTGTTCCACCCAAAGATGAGTGTGGTCAACCCAAAGATGGGTGCGGTATTTAATTCGATGCGGTCTCTCCATGATGGATGTGGTCTATCATACGATGCTGCGGTCTATTATAAGATGTGCAATCTATATATCCTCCGATGGATTCTGTCTATCCCACGATAAGCAACTGGTAATAATAAATTGTGGGGCAATCGGATGTCATAAGTCCGTTCCTATTCTACAACTTAAACTGAACCAAACGCATGATTATGAATGCCAATAAAAATTATATACCAAAAACATCTTACAACAATGAACGATTATAATAAATCCAAACACTATTTACAATTGTTCTCAGTTACAAAGAGAAAATCAGAGTAAATTGTCCCGAGAATGTGATATCAGATAGCAATCTGGTGTTTTGGTTCCTTCAGTCGAAGCACTGACACCCCCACCCCCTACTGCAGAAGAACACCGGAGAATTGAACAAAAAAAAGCAACCAATGACCAAGAAGAGCACGTCCCACCGTCGAACATCCGACTCTCAACGTTCGTACCGGACAACTGGAGTTGAACACCAATGACCAAGAAGAGCACGTCCCACCGTCGAACATCCGACTCTCAACGTTCGTACCGGACAACTGGAGTTGAACACCAATGACCAAGAAGAGCACATCCCACCGTCGAACATCCGACTCTCAACGTTCGTACCGGACAACTGGAGTTGAACACAAGCTTTCTGTTGCCAAGCGGGTTGTTGAATTGCCAAGCATCCATATCAATCAACGACAGACACCTCCACTCTGCACAAACCGACACTTGATGTGGATCAAACGGACAGCGTACCGCTCCACCGATGACGTCATTCAGACCATTGGAGGCCGTTAGCACAAAGAAGGGGGGAAAATGTCGTACCTAGTCTTGTATATAAGCCAGCGATTGCATTGCCCTGGGGGCGATTCCCCCACCTCGCAGTGGGGAGTGTTTCCTGTTTAAGATGTTCAGCCAATGCACTCGGCAATACTTCCTGGGCCACGCACTGCATTTAGCTGCCAAGTTTCATTTGAGATTACAGGAAAAAGATTTACGAATACCGTGATAGCAAATTTCAGAAATAACATCCTTCCTAATGACAGAACCTACATGTTACAGATGACAGAACCTACAAATTACCAGATGACAGAAACTACATATTGCAAGATGATATATTCTACAACATATTACCAGATTAGATGCGACAAACCCTACGTGCTACCAGATGATATAACCATTATGTTACCAAAACACAGAATCTTCATTTTACCAGATGACAGAACCTTCATGTTACCAGATGACAGAATCTTCATTTTACCAAATGACAGAACCTTCATTTAACCAGATGACAGAATCTTCATTTTGCCAGAAGACAGAACCTTCATTTAACCAGATGACAGAATCTGCATGTTACCAGATGACAGAGCATTCATGTTACCAGTTAACATAACAGAACCTTTCCGTTACCAGATGACAGACCCTTCATGTTACCTCATGAATGAAACTATATATTACCTGACCATAATGACTGTACACAATAATTAAACCGAGTGTTTTTCTCTCCAGAAAACGTGGTGATCCCGACAGAGGCGCCTGCCGCCTCTCCTCACGATGCTTACGCCACCAGTGTACGCAGCATCCACACCAGCTCCCTGCACGGACATTTTATACAACTGCTGGTAAGGACACCAGACAGCGCTCGGGGCGCAGTGTTTACTGCTGAGCCAGGGCGCAGTGTTTACTGCTGGGCCAGGGCTGCCCTCTGACCTTCTTGTGGCTTTCACACCATTCCAGATCAACACTATGGGCCCCCACTGGGATGATAAACATTGATTGTCCCGGCGACAAGGACATGAGCTGGAAGAACGATGTCGTGGCGCGATGCAAGCATTTCACGACACGCTCAGCACAAAGCTAACAGATCAAACAAGTCACTGCTCAACGTAGGAGCAGCTCTCTAAAAGTGCTGGACGGAAGTGGTAGAAGAATTATCTTCCTTCCAGATTCTCTCCCCCCCCCCCCCCCCCCACCCCCCCCTCCCACGGTGACGGAATAAAGGACGGAAGTGTTTAAGGTCACTCTTCCTTTCACCCACCTTATTTTTTTTCATCTAGTTCCTTTCCTTTGACCTGCCACTCTTCTGTTCACAAACATATTTCATTTTCACCAAAGTTTTTCCCTTTCAAACACCTCTCTTCCTTTCACACACCTCTCTTCCTTTCACACACCTCTCTTCCTTTCACTCACCTCTCTTCCTTTCACTTCCTTTCACACACCTCTCTTCCTTTCACACACCTCTCTTCCTTTCACTCACCTCTCTTCCTTTCACACACCTCTCTTCCTTTCACTTCCTTTCACACACCTCTCTTCCTTTCACACACCTCTCTTCCTTTCACTTCCTTTCACACACCTCTCTTCCTTTCACACACCTCTCTTCCTTTCACACATCTCTTTTCCTTTCACACAAATCTCTTCCTTTCACACAAATCTCTTCCTTTCACACACCTCTGTTTCTTTCATCTAAATCTCTTCCGTTCACATACATCTCTTTCTTTCATTAAAATCTCTTCCTTTCATACACATCCCTTCCATTTACCCACATCTATTCCTTTTGCACACATCTCTTCCATTCAGCTACATCTCTGATACGCCACAGTGGGTGAATCTTATGAGTTGGCCACATGCAGCACATGATACGTCTATGTATCTTCTTGCTGAATGAATGATTCATGGCTGGCAATTCGTTCTCAAATATTTAAACTCGTTAACTGAATACCAGCTATTTAAAAACATATTTAAAAATAATGCCACACTCCAACACGATTTATTTTCATTCTTCCACAACCAATTATTTAAAAACATGGGCTTCAAAGGTAAGGAGCAGTATCAAAGGATAATATTAGCCTTAAAAAAGATCAGCTATACCTTAAAACGTGTCCTGGAACTTTGTATGACTCTATGGCTATGCTGTGTAGGAAGCTGAATTGGCCAATGTAAACATCTTTATTGAAAAAAAATGTTAAAACTTCGTAAACTGGCGACACACATTCACATGTGTACCTCCCACAACACACATTAACATGTGTACCTCACACAACACACATTCACATGTGTACCTCCCACAACACACATTCACATGTGTACCTCACACAACACACATTCACATGTGTACCTCACACAACACACATTCACATGTGTACCTCACACAACACACATTCACATGTGTACCTCCCACAACACACATTCACATGTGTACCTCACACAACACACATTCACATGTGTACCTCACACAACACACATTCACATGTGTACCTCACACAACACACATTCACATGTGTATCTCACACAACACACATTCACATGTGTACCTCACACAACACACATTCACATGTGTACCTCACACAACACACATTCACATGTGTACCTCACACAACACACATTCACATGTGTACCTCCCACAACACACATTCACATATGTACCTCACTCAACACACATTCACATGTGTACCATCCACAACACACATTCACATGCGTACCTCCCACAACACACATTCACATGTGTCAGTTACTCGAGACACAAATCAATATGTGGCTTGAGTTGACTTTGCCTTGAATGCCAACGTGTTACACACATGTGTCATCATCAACTGCTTATAAACTACACCGGGGTAAAAACAACTGGACAAATGTGTGTATGTGTGTAACAGAATATCTCTGTATAACGTAGACTGTAACCGGAGTCTGCAACTTCACAAGAGAAAATGGACATGAGTTGAAATATTCCCTTACACGCAGACACGTTCTCAACTCACTTACCCAAACAGGATATTTATAACAGTAAGGACATAAATACTGTTTCCGGAATCCTACTTTAGATATAGGGTGGGGGGTGGAGAGAAAGAGAGATAGTGAGAGAGAGAGAGAGAGAGAGAGAGAGAGAGAGAAATGGTGTCAAGGTATTCATCCAGGGTAAACCTGGCTATCGGGAATTTGAGTAACCGGGAAACCCCAATAAGGGTGTATAAAATATATGAGTGTTGGTTTTAAAATAATTTGGGGAGTGTGATTCGGGTATTTATACCTTGTATACTATACAAACATGCTAGTCAAATTTAAAAGGGTTGATTTTTTAAAATAATAAACTAGAAAAACCTAGATCAGTGGTTCTTAACCTTTTTTGAGGTACCGAACCCCACCAGTTTCATGTGAACATTAAGTAAACCCTTCTTAATAGGAAAAATTAAAAATGATTTTTTTTTTCTCCTGATTTTTTTTGGACCTCCGCCGAACCCCTGAGCCTGACTCACCGAACCCCTGGGGTTCGATCGAACCCAGGTTAAGAACCACTGAACTGGATAATGATATCGCAATTTACAAAAAAAATTTTTTACCCTGGAGTGCATTGCCTGGCCGATGCCCACTAAAGCAAGCATGATACTGACTGGCTCCACAGGACTTGCAGAGACTTGATTTGCGTCATTTAGAGCGCTTTTTCCTCGGGTTGGTGGACGGAGTGACATTAGCCAGTAACGGAGTATAGCCATCACATTTAATTGGCAGGCGAATGAATTCAGGCCCAAAACTCACGTAAATAACGGCTGCTGCTAGAAACAACAACACGAAATACGATGAGTAGCGACGTCATGGGAGGGTGGAAAGAGGGCGACTAAGTGAAGCATCGGGGCGACAGGCGGGGCATGACAACCCTGAGGGTGCCTGGTTTTACGTTAAGGATTCGTATTGACCGAATTAATTCCATAAATAACAGTGGTGATCTCAGTACAAAATATTTACTAGAGCTGAACCAGGCGCAGTTTTTTTGTTTTGTTTACACTTAATGTACACATAATTGTCATGTCGTTCCAATGTACACATAATTTTCATGTCGTTCCAATGTACACATAATTGTCATGTCGTTCCAACGTACCTAGACTTGACATATAGTCCCAACGTACACAGACATAATATATGTAGGACACATCATCCCAATGCACACAGGCATCACATATCTGGCATGCCTTCCTAAAAGAAAAACTGGTGAGAGTAGTTTGATTGGAATCATGGCCCCAACATCTGGCATGACTTCCTAAAAGAAAAACTGGTGAGAGTAGATTGATAGGAATCATGGCCCCAACATCTGGCATGACTTCCTAAAAGAAAAACTGGTGATGGTAGTTTGATTGGAATCATGGCCCCAACATCTGGCATGACTTACTAAAAGAAAAGCTAGTGAGAATAGTTTGATTGGAATCATGGCCCCAACATCTGGCATGACTTCCTAAAAGAAAAACTGGTGAGAGTAGTTTGATTGGAATCATGGCCCCAACATCTGGCATGACTTACTAAAAGAAAAGCTAATGAGAATAGTTTGATTAGAATCATGGCCCCAACATCTGGCATGACTTCCTAAAAGAAAAACTGGTGAGAGTAGTTTGATTGGAATCATGGCCTCAACATCTGGCATGACTTACTAAAAGAAAAGCTAGTGAGAGTAGTTTGATTGGAATCATGGCCCCAGCATCTGGCATGACTTCCTAAAAGAAAAACTGGTGAGAGTAGATTGATAGGAATCATGGCCCCAACATCTGGCATGGCTTCCTAAAAGAAAAACTGGTGAGAGTAGTTTGATTGGAATCATGGCCCCAACATCTGGCATGACTTCCTAAAAAAATAACAATACTTTAAACGTAAGAGGAAGCTAATATAATGTCGATTTCATTAGATTGACACAATTAAAGACTGCAATTTTAGAATGACGTAAAGTTCTTAATATTGGTTAGTTTTCTCTCAATGCCCACAAATCTGGAGATAATTGAAAAAAAAACAAACAAAACAACTAAGTGGCTTATAACATAATACTCTGCCCAATTAAACATCACGTTACATATACCATCAGCTTAGATTTAACAACAACTTACAATTTTAACGTCAGTATTATAGACATTCAGCAATAGTTTCATTCAACAACGGCTAACACATTAGAAATAGCTTACAAATGTAAAATTTCTATACACATTTAGCAATAGTTTACAAATGTAACATCTCTATACACATTTAGCAATAGTTTACAAATTGAGCAATACTTTTCACATTTAGTTATATCCTAACGACATGAACACATTTCATCATGCCGCTGTACCAACACAAAATATATCCCCCCCCCACCCCAAAACAATCCCCACAGCCGTCTTTGGCGCATTGAAAAACAAAGCTATCACAGCTGCCTACATCGCCCAATTTCAATAGTTTTTGTGAACAATCAAAACCACATTCAACCACACAAAAAAACTGCTGCCCGCCATCTCATGTTTTATTGCTTCCGTTCCAACCTGGCTACGTCTATCTGGCATTTGAGCAGCACGATGCGCTGTTTGGAGGCTGCGGTTACCGGGTGCGTGGGAGGCTTGTCTATACAATCAGGCGGCGGTATCAGGTGAGCAGCCGATCGTCAGTCAGCTACAAATGCCAAACGTGATGTGAGATACTTTAGTGACAGTGTACAGGAGGAATATAAGCGATAGACAACATGTATAGAATCGGCCTATATTATATAGTTACTGGCGTAGGGGTGTTAATTGGTGTAATGGTGTTCAATGCTTTTCAACGGTGTTCAACGGTGTTCATTGGTTCCTGAGGGACAGTGTGTATGAAGATATTTGGGTCTTAATGAGATTTGGGTGGCAGTGAGATGGGAGGGTGGACTGTGATTTTTTATTTTTTTTTTTTGGGGGGGGGGAGGGGAGGGGGTCTGTTTGTTTAAGGGGAAGACAGAGTCGATGGAGAAAGAGTACAGAGGTGATGGAGAGGGAGTAAAGAGAAGATGGAGAGGGAGTATAGTGATGATGGAGAGGGAGTACAGAGGCGATGGAGAAAGAGTACAGAGGCGATGGAGAAAGAGTACAGATGCGATGGAGAAAGTACAGAGGCGATGGAGAAAGAGTACAGAGGCGATGGAGAAAGAGTACAGAGGAGATGGAGAAAGAGTACAGAGGAGATGGAGAAAGAGTACAGAGGCGATGGAGAAAGAGTACAGAAGCGATGGAGAAAGAGTACAGAGGCGATGGAGAAGGAATACAGAGGCGATGGAGGGGGAGTATAGAGGAGATGGAGAAGGAGTATAGAGAAGATGGAGTATAGAGAAGATGGAGAAGGAGTACAGAGACGATGGAGAGAGTGTATAGAGGAGAGGGAGTATAGAGAAGATGGAGTATAGAGAAGATGGAGAGGGAGTATAGAGACGATGGACAGGGAGTACAGAGACGATTACATGCGAAGTGGCAAATGAAACAAAGTGGAATTCATTTTAAATATTTCAATAGCACAGGTGTGCTTGGAAGCAGAATATAATAATTCAATTTTTAACACAATACAGCCTCTTAACGCAAACAACTTAATTGAATATAGAATAACAAGATGAAGAAAGAAAAAAATGACTACAAAATATCTACAACAGTCTATAGTCTATACTATGAAAGCGTAAACAAGTCTAAGTCAGTCAAGACGCAAGAGTTGACGAAATGCTGAGATAGAGCAAATTAACTTGTACGACCTAAAGCCACAAAGCAAGAGAATACGATGTCTTCAGGTCATGGAAGTGGACCATCAATTGGTCGTAGCGCCGTCATCATCGTCATCATCAAGGCGGGCGGAAACACACGTGTTTATTAAATGAGCTGACTAGACATTTCAGTCTTCTCTGACCACACTTAACGCGTAGGTCTCCGGTGAACAATAATGATTAAGAACCACTGGCCTGACTATGAATAAGAAGAGGGGGAGGGTGTGTGCTCAGAATAAATTGCAATGGAAGCGCCAAGTGTTCACTCGAGTTACAGGGAAGGGAAGCAACTCTGTATAGCTTAAGGATGACGTCATATCTTCAAGATATCAGTTATCAGTCCCACATGGAAGACGTTCAAAGAGCCTGATAGCATATGTGTTAGCATAGCGGTTCTCAAATTTCATGCACAGGCACAACAAAATATAAATTCAAATAGTTATCATGAATAAACCCAAATACCCACCTTCCCTCACCCAACTTGTATTCTCCTTTCCTGGCCTTGGCTCTTTTCTGGCTTTGGTATTTTTTAAGCTTTACACATTTCTGGCTTTCTCTATGTTCAAGCTTTAGTATTTTTTTCTGGCTTTGGTATTTTTTAAGCTTTACACATTTCTGGCTTTCTCTATGTTCAAGCTTTAGTATTTTTTTCTGGCTTTGGTATTTTTTAAGCTTTACACATTTCTGGCTTTCTCTATGTTCAAGCTTTAGTATTTTTTTCTGGCTTTGGTATTTTTTAAGCTTTACACATTTCTGGCTTTCTCTATGTTCAAGCTTTAGTATTTTTTTCTGGCTTTGGTATTTTT
>CAXITT010000248.1:476189-494868 GCA_964033795.1 Lymnaea stagnalis
CCCCCCTGTGGGTGGCGCCCACCCCCCCCCCCCCCCCCTCCCAACTAGACCTCGAACATTGTAAATTCTGTGTGTGGTACCCAGTCACGGTAGTGGTGTTTGAGTTTAATTCGGGAGTTCACTATAAATATAAGTAATACAGCTGTACAATAAGAAATTGTTAACACATTGTTGACTATTCATCAATAATGATATTGATAACAAGCGCTTACAAATTACAACAGCTCAGGAATTCATGTCTGAAGGACTCTACTATCACCAATGCTACATTTCCATGTCTAAAGCAGCTACTATCACCAATGCTATATTTCCATGTCTAAAGCAGCTACTATCACCAATGCTATATTTCCATGTTTGAAGCAGCTACTATCACCAATGCTATATTTACATGTCTGAAGGAGCTACTATCACCAATGCTATATTTACATGTCTGAAGGAGATACTATCACCAATGCTATATTTACATGTCTGAAGGAGATACTATCACCAATGCTATATTTAAATGTCTGAATGAGCTACTATCACCAATGCTATATTCACATTCTGAAGGAGCTGCTATCACCAATGCTATATTTACATTCTGAAGGAGCTACTATCACAAATGGGATATTTACATGTCTGAAGGAGCTACTATTATATCAAAAACAGAGAACGGAACCAAAAAATACTATTTGTCAATTTAATGTTTAAAAAAGTGTATCAAAATCAGACCATAAGAGAGAGAGAGAGAGACCGTGGGTGATGGGCGGTTTCATGGGTCCCAAATATCGTCCTATAAGAGAGAGAACGACCGTGGGTGATGGGCGGTTTCATGGGTCCCAAATATCGTCCTATACGAGAGAGAGAGACCGTGGGTGATGGGCGGTTTCATGGGTCCCAAATATCGTCCTATACGAGAGAGAGAGAGACCGTGGGTGATGGGCGGTTTCATGGGTCCCAAATATCGTGTTTTTGTCTCGCAAGCCCACGGCTCTCGCAACACTTCGACTAGTCCTCACCAAAAAATATTTATTATATACTAGGGACTCACTAACGCTCCATCTTTGTCGACTGAGTTGGGTTCGGTAACGCGAGACGTGTGTCGCCTGACTTTCTTAAGGTTTGTGTCTTTTCAGTCAGCAGTGTTTCTCATAATACTCTCTCTGGAACACTAGAATGCCGCATGACTTTGTTATGTTTTGTGTCTTTTCAGTCAGCAGTGTTTCTCAAAATACTCTCTCTGGAACACTAGAATGCCGCATGACTTTGTTATGTTTTGTGTCTTTTCAGCAGTGTTTCTCAAAATACTCTCTCTGGAACACTAGAATGCTGCCTGACTTTGTTATGTTTTGTGTCTTTTCAGCAGTGTTTCTCAAAATACTCTCGGAACACTAGAATGCTGCCTGACTTTGTTATGTTTTGTGTCTTTTCAGCAGTGTTTCTCAAAATACTCTCTCTGGAACACTAGAATGCTGCCTGACTTCGTTATGTTTTGTGTCTTTTCAGGAATGCTTCTCAAAATACTCTCTCTGGAAACTAGAATACTGCCTGACTTTGTTATGTTTTGTGTCTTTTCAGCAATGTTTCTCAAAATACTCTCTCTGGAACACTAGAATGCTGCCTGACTTTGTTATGTTTTGTGTCTTTTCAGTCAGCAGTGTTTCTCAAAATACTCTCTCTGGAACATAAGAGTGCCGCATGACTTTGTTATGTTTTGTGTCTTTTCAGTCAGCAGTGTTTCTCAAAATATTCTCTCTGGAACACTAGAATGCCGCATGACTTTGTTATGTTTTGTGTCTTTTCAGCAGTGTTTCTCAAAATACTCTCTCTGGAATACTAGAATGCTGCCTGACTTTGTTATGTTTTGTGTCTTTTCAGCAATGTTTCTCAAAATACTCTCTCTGGAATACTAGAATGCTGCCTGACTTTGTTATGTTTTGTGTCTTTTCAGCAATGTTTCTCAAAATACTCTCTCTGGAACACTAGAATGCCGCATGACTTTGTTATGTTTTGTGTCTTTTCAGCAGTGTTTCTCAAAATACTCTCTCTGGAACACTAGAATGCTGCCTGACTTTGTTATGTTTTGTGTCTTTTCAGCAGTGTTTCTCAAAATACTCTCTCTGGAACACTAGAATGCTGCCTGACTTCGTTATGTTTTGTGTCTTTTCAGCAATGTTTCTCAAAATACTCTCTCTGGAAACTAGAATGCTGCCTGACTTTGTTATGTTTTGTGTCTTTTCAGCAATGTTTCTCAAAATACTCTCTCTGGAACACTAGAATGCTGCCTGACTTTGTTATGTTTTGTGTCTTTTCAGTCATCACTGTTTCTCACAATACTCTCCCTGGAACACTAGAATGCTGCCTGACTTTGTTATGATTTGTGTCTTTTCAGTCAGCAGTGTTTCTCAAAATACTCTCTCTGGAACATAAGAGTGCCGCCTGACTTTGTTATGTTTTGTGTCTTTTCAGTCAGCAGTGTTTCTCAAAATATTCTCTCTGGAACACTAGAATGCCGCATGACTTTGTTATGTTTTGTGTCTTTTCAGCAGTGTTTCTCAAAATACTCTTTCTGTAACACTAAAATGCTGCCTGACTTTGTTATGTTTTGTGTCTTTTCAGCAATGTTTCTCAAAATACTCTCTCTGGAACACTAGAATGCTGCCTGACTTCGTTATGTTTTGTGTCTTTTCAGCAATGTTTCTCAAAATACTCTCTCTGGAAACTAGAATGCTGCCTGACTTTGTTATGTTTTGTGTCTTTTCAGCAATGTTTCTCAAAATACTCTCTCTGGAACACTAGAATGCTGCCTGACTTTGTTATGTTTTGTGTCTTTTCAGCAATGTTTCTCAAAATACTCTCTCTGGAACACTAGAATGCTGCCTGACTTTGTTATGTTTTGTGTTTTTCAGCAGTGTTTCTCAAAATACTCTCTCTGGAACACTAGAATGCTGCCTGACTTTGTTATGTTTTGTGTCTTCTCAGTCAGCAGTGTTTCTCAAAATACTCTCTCTGGAACATAAGAGTGCCGCCTGACTTTGTTATGTTTTGTGTCTTTTCAGTCAGCAGTGTTTCTCAAAATACTCTCTCTGGAACACTAGAATGCCGCATGACTTTGTTATGTTTTGTGTCTTTTCAGCAATGTTTCTCAAAATACTCTCTCTGGAACACTAGAATGCTGCCTGACTTTGTCATGTTTTGTGTCTTTTCAGCAGTGTTTCTCAAAATACTCTCTCTGGAACACTAGAATGCTGCCTGACTTTGTCATGCTTTGTGTCTTTTTAGCAGTGTTTCTCAAAATACTCTCTCTGAAACACTAGAATGTTGCCTGACTGTGTTATGTTTTGTGTCTTTTCAGCAGTGTTTCTCAAAATACTCCACCTGGAACACTAGTGTGACGCATTCCGACTGACGAATTATGTGTCTACTCAGCAGTGATTCTAACACTCATCTCTCTGGTACACTGGTGTGACGTTGGAAATTATTGTGTTTCTGTCTTCTCAGCCATGTGGATAGTTTAATACACATAGTTGTTTCTTCACTTAAACTTGACTCTAATCATTATTTTGTTAAGTACACCAGCGTCTTTTATACTTGGTATGTGTGTCTCCTATACCCAGCAAGAACATGGAGACCGCTGTTTCAGAACACAAGTAAACCCGATCGATGTTTTTTTATTTCTTGTTGCATCCTGTCTCCGTTGGTCTTAGTTAAACAGTTAATAAGCGTGCCTGTTTGCGCGCTAGGTACAGAAGAAACAAGACATTTGGTCAGTTCAGCTCTAAAACATCTGATCTGCTTGGCAGTTTAATATCCAAGCATTGTTTTTCGTATCTTCCTCTTCACAGTTTAGAGACTAGCTTTGTGTTAATTAGGAGCCAGGAAATCATTAGCCTTTTAATCTCTTGTACTTCTGCTTTATTTCATCTCCAATGTACTAACTTAATGATATATATATATATATATATATACATCTATTTTAACGCGGAAGATTGATGTCAACAGAAAGTGTGCATGTGGGTGAAGTGAGCTGTTATTCCCATATTAGTTTGTAACTCTTAAAGACCTCTTTCCTTTAAATGTACTCATGTTCCGGAACCGACAACATGGATAAAAAAAAGAGTACTTTTGACCATGAATTACATTTTTGCATTAGATTTATTTCAACATTTGAAGCATTGTAATAAAAATTTGTTATAAATCTGAAATTCATAATCTTAATTTGTTTGTGTAGTAATAAAGTAAAGAGAGTAGAGCATTTATAGGACAGTTTATGTTACAATTTGACGGGGATAATTTCCTTGACTTCTATGATGACTGCTGGGTTTCCGTGGCTTATGTGCATCAAGGAGCCAGAAGTTTAAATTAGCAATAACCCGCCAAAGAAGGGCGGGGACATGGCGTCAACTTCCCATCTACTCAAGTCGCTGGACAAAACATGCATTCAAGGAACGCACTTTAGAAGAATCCGAAGTAGTGCTAACCTCTGGGATTTGTATTTTGCGCGCCTATTGAACACAGCGATACAAGCATAAACACATACCCATAGAGTAACACCATGAACGTCCTCTCACAGTCACTTTCTGCTTCTAAAGTCTGGAGCAATAAATAGTTATGCTGCTTCGTAACCTGAATCGGAAAAAAGACGATACAAAGAACTGTTGCGGATTTCGACTTATCTTGTCATCATTTCAACATAGCTTCTTATCACTTCGACATAGCTTCTTATCAATTCAACATAGCTTCTTATCACTTCGACATAGCTTCTTATCACTTCGACATAGCTTCTTATCATTTCAACATAGCTTCTTATCATTTCAACATAGCTTCTTATCACTTCGACATAGCTTCTTATCATTTCAACATAGCTTCTTATCACTTCGACATAGCTTCTTATCATTTCAACATAGCTTCTTATCACTTCGACATAGCTTCTTATCATTTCAACATAGCTTCTTATCACTTCGACATAGCTTCTTATCATTTCAACATAGCTTCTTATCACTTCGACATAGCTTCTTATCATTTCAACATAGCTTCTTATCACTTCGACATAGCTTCTTATCATTTCAACATAGCTTCTTATCACTTCGACATAGCTTCTTATCATTTCAACATAGCTTCTTATCACTTCGACATAGCTTCTTATCATTTCAACATAGCTTCTTATCACTTCGACATAGCTTCTTATCATTTCAACATAGCTTCTTATCACTTCGACATAGCTTCTTATCACTTCGACATAGCTTCTTACCATTTCAACATAGCTTCTTATCACTTCGACATAGCTTCTTATCATTTCAACATAGCTTCTTATCACTTCGACATAGCTTCTTATCATTTCAACATACCTTCTTATCATTTTGACATACCTTGTTATCATTTTGACATATCTTCTTTTCATTTCGACATATCTTATTATCATTTCGAAGTATCTTGTTATCATTTCGACTTATCTTGTTTTCATTTCGACATAACTTCTTATCATTTCTACATATCTTGTTATCACTTCAACATATCTTCTTATCATTTGGACATATCTTGCTATCACTTTGATGATCCTCATTGATTCGTCTCTGGCGTTGGTGGATTCGTTGACGCTAAAATGACTCGCTTCGCCAATTCTTCAAGTGACATCTCAGAAACGTGGGTGACGAAAATAAAAACGATGCTATCCCAGGCGTCGATGACTTGCTGGGTTATTTTAATGGTGCGGCCTTTGAGAGGAAATGGGAAAAGAACACCCAGGTGCTGATTGACCTATTTGACTCAGTAATTATAAGTCTAAACCAGCATGACAACACGCGTGGTAAAATGTCATTGTGGAACGGATGCCTATTAAAGATAAACGAAAGGGTGCCGACTAGGCTCAGCGAATGGTGCGTGCATGTCTGACTAGGATTCAGCATTAAAACAGACTGACCACTGTGGGTTTCACTCAAGTGACTAATAAAGTTGTCACCGCTAAATTGTCAGTAATTACAATATGACACAGCGCCAAAAGCTTTTCGCCTGTGTATTTGTGGAGGGGGAGTGTAGAGGGGGAGTGTAGAGGGGGAGTGTGGGGAGGGGTGTTCGCTGACCTGTCTGAAACACCGTACAAGTGTATGACTTCGCGTTATTATAATTATACTCCCAAACCCTAGAGCTAAGTCCATAGCTTCTGATTTCGGAAATGTCTACGACCTATAACAAAATGTTTATTGTTAAGCAATTGGTCTCCTTATGTCCTTACTCCATTTTTTCTTTGTACTTTTAATAACCAATAAGCTTATAAATGGCTGAATTTTTTTTTAAAGAGTGGGGAGGGGGTTTGGTGAAGGACCCTCCCCAAACAACCAAAAAAAAAAAAAGAAGAACAATAAAAGGCGGAGAACGGGGTTGTAACTTGTATTTGATCAAGGAACATCTTTCCAAATCATGTAAACGATTAAAAAAAAAACCCATAACGTAAGATTCAGCTGTAATTCTACTGTCATCAGCAGACATATTGGACAGAGACTCACATCATGCCTCTAATAATTCATTGGTCCATTGGCAGAGTGAGGCATAGCATGCTTTTATTTCTCTATACTTAATGAAGTTTTGAACTAGTTTCTATTTCTCGCCGTAGTTTCCTTTGTTCTGTCTTCTGAGAAAGGCTCCTAGTCGAAACGTTCTCATCTTATTGTCGCGTCAAGCTTCCGCATACCTTGTTCTACTATTTTATTTCTCTAAACACTTTAGACCACCATTCAATCCGGAACACTACAAACGTGTCCGGGTCACGTCAAACAGACCCACTTCTTCTTTCAGCCATTCAACAACTGTCCAAAATGGGAGAGTGAAAAATAAAATGTGGGAGACGGTTATCCGTCCTTGACCGTGAGTGTCCAACATAACTGCTTGTTACACTGGCACTTACAGCGCGCAGGATGTCAGACACATGCATAAATAATTGGCTGCTCAGAAGTGAGAGGCCGGTGAACAAAGGGGGGGGGGGGGCTCTTGGGGGGGGATTTACAAGGGAGGGGGAGAGGGGGAAGCAGAAAAAACTGTCCAGCAAAGAAGTGAGAGGCCGGTGAACAAAGGGGGGGGGGGGGCCCTTGTGGATGGATTTACAATGGGGGTGGGGGGACGGAAGCAGAAAAAACTGTCCAGCAGAGAGGGGGGGGGGGGAAAGAGAGAGTAGAGATAGAGATGCGGGAGATATATAGAAAGAGAGAGTGGAAGAGAGAGAGAGAGTGAGCATTGAATACTCCATACTTTGTGTTTTCTGTAAATCTGGAAGCGATGCCTTGTATCGGCTTTTTGGGGATGTTGAGCCACTTCCAAAGACTTGCTTTATGATGAGTGCTCTGAGACTGTTCCCTAACAAATAAAGTGATTATTTGTTGGATGTTGAACAAGTGGCGTATTGAATGAGTGTCACAGACCGGGATGTGCAAATAAGAATACAACATTTAGTTCAGTATCAGTGCTTCTCAATCTCTTCATGCTCACGGTAAACCTTTACTGCAAATTTATCACAGCCCGGCCAAAAAAAAAAAAAACACCCTCAACAGTTATTGTAAAAGGTGTTTTTAAAAAAAAGGGGGGGTTTTGAGGGGAGAGAAAACTTCAAGATTTACTTCTTTGTAGTTCAAGTATAACATGAATCATTTCTAGAGCAAGCTTAGACAGCGGTTACAAAACACTTTGCATCTATAAAGTTCATCGCTCTATAAACTGAAGGATACACCGTATTAATTTCGAAATGAGGATGTTCTTTCTCATCATGCTGTCTGAAAAGATGTCAAGTTCCTACAGTGCGTCTCACATTGTTCATTTCAAACAAAGTTTATGGTGACACTTGACCTGACCATTGATCGTTTCATTGTTTGCTGTTAGCATTCTATTGCCAGAACGCCTCAAGATTCCTATAAATTTTGAGAAATGGCTCAGTCTCATCTTACATTTTAGTCTTGAAACATATATACAAAATGGATATTTCGATTTACCTATGCAAAAATATAAGTCAACACTTGGAAGCTAGGTACAGCCAATGCCAACCTGCAGCGTAGTGATCATACCCGTATTATTTCCCACCATATGCCCCGGGATGTTCATTGTTATTTTGGTGGGAAATGTTCTTTGAAACTCTTACATGTTCACTGTACTACTTAATGTCCGCGTCAATCATGTCAAATGTATGAATTGTGACCCACATCGAGTATTTGATGATAAAAACAAAGCCAAAAACAGAAGCTAGAAGTTTGGCAAACAGAAGCTAGAAGTTTGGAAAAAAGAAACTAGAAGTTTGGCAAACAGAAGCTAGAAGTTTGGAAAAAAGAAACTAGAAGTTTGGCAAACAGAAGCTAGAATTTCAGCAAACAGAGGCTAGAAGTTTGGCAATCATAAGCTACAAGTTTGGCAAACAGAAGCGAGAAGTTTGGCAAACAGAAGCTACAAAATCGCCAAACAGAAGCTAAAAGTTTGGCAAACAGAAGCTAGAAAATCGGCAAACAGAAGCTAGAATATGGTAAACAGAAGCTAGAAGTTTGGCAAACGAAGTAACGCCAAATATCTGAAGAGCTAACCAGCGAACAAACACGACTGCTACCGCAAACAAGCAACGCTATTTAGATTTGGCGCAACAAAGTCTAACATTGCTGCAGCAGAAAATTGACCAATACTGCTTTTTTACTGTAAATACGGAGCAATGCAATTAGACTCAAAACCCATTTGCATTATGCGCCCAAACTTAAAGTAAAACTCTCCCTTCAGGTTAAAGAGAAATTTCTGGAATTGGGGAAGAACTGGGCACTCAAAATAAAATGTACCGAGGTTCCACTGGGTCCCGGAAATGTTCTGTGATTTAGTCAAGCAAGAATATCTTAGAATTTCTAACGAGGCTGTTATAATTCGGCTACAATTTTAAACAACTTAAAAATGTGAACACAGCTTTGTGTCAACACGTGTTTTAATGAACAACAATAGTCAGTCGGGGGTGGCGGTGAGCTCCGAGATGTTGGAGCCAAATATAAAAACTAAAATGTTCAGCAAAACCGGCCCAGCACTTCCTGAGTTTTGCATTATTTGCAGGTCAATAATTCTAATTCTAATTTTGAATACGTCACCACATAGTTACAAGCACATGCTTCTAACAACTTTTAATTGTAACAAGGGTTTCGTTTCAAATAAAAATAATAAAATAAGAATGATAATAAATGTTGTTGTTTTTTTATTTGTATATGTCTTACTACCATGATTTTCGAGGAAAAAAAATCACATAACATAATACTAAGTATTATAAAAATAGCCGGACACATCAAATCTTGGTACCGGTATGTTCAAGTTACTACACTAGAGAACAGGTTTTCAGCCCATGGTAGGTGACCTCAAATGGGATTGCGAGGCGATTTACTTACGTGGGGTCGCTGCAGAGGCGTAGCGAGGGGGTGGCAGGGGGGGGACAGATATCCCCGGGCGCAAGCTAGTTAGGGGCGCCAAAATGTGCTTTTATATTATTTTATTGGTAAAAATAATGGGTTTGAGAGTTGAAAAAAAGAAAAAAAGGGGCGCTTTAAAATGGATCTTGTCCCCGGGCGCGAATCAGCCTCGCTACGCCTCTGGGTCGCTGGCTGAAACAACAGACCAAGAGAAGTAGTGGATTTTAAAATAGTTATTTTTTTATAGTGTATCTTAAGGCTTAAATTAAAATCTAAACCATGGCATTTAATATGTCGCCAGTAAATTTATATGTTAAAATTCAGTTTCATTGCTTTTCTTTCCAAGAATTTACGCTATTTAAAAGCAATTTTTCCAATATATCATTGTAAGAATCACTTCGCTTTGAATGTGGTCATGGATTGAAGGCCGCCACAGGAGCACTGAACTATACTGTATCTATCAAATATTTCATCTCAAAGGAATGTATCTTCCCTTAGTATAGACGGTCATTGATTGACCTATTGCGAGAACCCTACTGGTGCCATGCTCGTCTCACGGAGTGAATCAATGCATTGGTCAATGGCAGCTGTCCCCACGCCACCCGTATTAAGAGGTCTATAGGTGGACTCTCACTGACGGCGTGTGAGCTAATGAGCTGTCACTATTGGAGCACGGGTAACGGTCAGTTGGTCATCGACATCCTTAGCGATGTCAGCCAATAGATGCCCTTACCGTACTACACTAAATAGTCATTCAATATTGGATGTGAGCTAATAGATGCCCTTACCGTACTACATTAGATAGTCATTCAATATTGGATGTGAGCTAATAGATGCCCTTACCGTACTACATTAGATAGTCATTCAATATTGGATGTGAGCTAATAGATGCCCTTACCGTACTACATTAGATAGTCATTCAATATTAGATGTGAGTGAGCTTATTAAGATATTTTTGTTTTTTTAATAAGTCGATAAAATTCTGAGTAAAAAAAAAACAAACAACACCTTTGAGTATCTATTTAAACGTCTGATTGTGTCAAGAAACGTCTGAGTCAAGAAAGATATTAGTGTGTCTATAAACGTCTGATTGTGTCAAAAATGTCAGAGGGCGCCGTCTCATCAATTAGTATGACATAATTAAACTTGGTAAAAGGCGGTGATTAAACCAAGTCATTGACTGTTACGCTAGGCTGTGAATGGCCTCTACAGGTGCCCACAAGTTCTATAATGCCTTGGTATGAGTGGTTTCTGTGAAGTGTCTTACTGTGGTTTCTGTGAAGTGTCTTACTGTGGTTTCTGTGAAGTGTCTTACTGTGGTTTCTGTGAAGTGTCTTACTGTGGTTTCTGTGAAGTGTCTTACTGTGGTTTCTGTTAAGTGTGTTACTGTGGTTTCTGTGAAGTGTGTTACTGTGGTTTCTGTGAAGTGTCTTACTGTGGTTTCTGTGAAATGTCTTACTGTGGTTTCTATGAAGTGTCTTACTGTGGTTTCTGTGAAGTGTCTTACTGTGGTTTCTGTGAAGTGTCTTACTGTGGTTTCTATGAAGTGTCTTACTGTGGTTTCTGTGAAGTGTCTTACTGTGGTTTCTATGAAATGTCTTACTGTGGTTTCTATGAAGTGTCTTACTGTGGTTTCTGTGAAGTGTCTTACTGTGGTTTCTGTGAAGTGTCTTACTGTGGTTTCTATGAAGTGTCTTACTGTGGTTTCTGTGAAGTGTCTTACTGTGGTTTCTATGAAGTGTCTTACTGTGGTTTCTGTGAAGTGTCTTACTGTGGTTTCTGTGAAGTGTCTTACTGTGGTTTCTATGAAGTGTCTTACTGTGGTTTCTGTGAAGTGTCTTACTGTGGTTTCTGTGAAGTGTCTTACTGTGGTTTCTATGAAGTGTCTTACTGTGGTTTCTATGAAGTGCCTTACTGTGGTTTCTGTGAAGTGTCTTACTGTGGTTTCTGTGAAGTGTCTTACTGTGGTTTCTGTGAAATGTCTCACAAATGACTAGACTATATAAAATGTCTGAAGGTGGTCTCTATGAAATGCCTCAAGGCGATCTCTATGAAGTGTTTCACTGTGGTCTCTGTGAAATGTCTCACAGTGGTCTCTATAAAATGTTTAGGGTGGTCTTAGTGAAATGTCTCACGTAGGTCTCTGTAAAATGTCTCACAGTGGTCTCTGTGAAATGTCTCACAGTGGTCTCTATGAAATGTTTTAGGGTGGTCTCTGTGAAATGTCTCACGGCGGTCTCTATGAAATGTTGTAAGGGTAGTCTCAGTAAAATGTCTCACAGTGGTCTCTGTAAAATGTCTCACAGTGGTCTCTGTAAAATGTCTCACAGTAGTCTCTGTAAAATGTCTAACAGTGGTCTCTATGAAATGTTTTAGGGTGGTCTCTGTAAAATGTCTCACAGTGGTCTCTGTAAAATGTCTCACAGTGGTCTCTATGAAATGTTTTAGGGTGGTCTCCATAAAATGTCTAACAGTGGTCTCTGTGAAATGTCTCACAGTGGTCCTTATGAAATGTCTCAGGGTGGTCTCTGTAAAATGTCTCACAGTGGTCTCTATGAAATGTCTCAGGGTGGCCTCTGTAAAATGTCTCACAGAGGTCTCTATGAAATGTCACAGGTGTGTCTATAAAAGTCTTACACTGGTTTGCATTAAAAGGTCAGGGCACATGGTCAAGCAGGACGTTATAAGCGTATACCGCGCGCCTTTAATCCCGGGTCAAGAGGACGTCATTAACAAATGGAAATCTTTGTGATCCACGCAGTGTTCTCTTAAAGTTAGATTTCAAGTAATAACAAATTTCAGACAGTTATTTTTGGGGACGTACTTACCAGAGCCACTCGGAATGAATCCTGCCTTGAGATTAACAACCGGAAGTCTGCAGAAAATGAAATTAAATACATATTAGACATGCCTTTTTATATGATGCATTGGTTCTCTTCAAAAAACATGTTTTAGAGCAGCGGTTCTCAACATGTGGGTCGCGCCCCCTTTGGGGCCGGGGGGGGGGGGCGAACGAACCTTTCATAAGGGTCGCCTAAGAACATCGGAGAACACATATACTCTCCAGTAATGAAGTAGCAACGAAAATAATTTTGTGGTTGGGGGTCGCCACAACATGGGGCTCTGCATTAAAGGGTCGTGGCATTTGGAAGATTGGGAACCACTGTTTTAGAGAGTGTGGCCAAGGGCTTTGGTGTACATCTAGATCTATTTTTAGCAATGCTGTACCAGTACAACAAGTCCCCATGTAAGTTTTGGGTCATCGGGCTTAAACGGATGCATGCTTTATACTCTATCCATGTTTGGTAGCCTCAGTCGGGTGCAACTTTATACTCTATCCATGTTTGGTAGCCTCAGTCGGGTGCATGCTTTATACTCTATCCATGTTTGGTAGCCTCAGTCGGGTGCATGCTTTATACTCTATCCATGTTTGGTAGCCTCAGTCGGGTGCATGCTTTATACTCTATCCATCTTTGGTAGCCTCAGTCGGGTGCATGCTTTATACTCTATCCATCTTTGGTAGCCTCAGTCGGGTGCATGCTTTATACTCTATCCATGTTTGGTAGCCTCAGGCAGTACGTTGATGATTTGGGGTTCAGATCCCAGCAAAACCAAACGTTTTCTTCTACCTATGGCGGAGACGGGTTGTCAAGACATTCATCAGTTTCACGGTCAGAACCCTAATACAATAGTCTGTGCAACAGAAGAACCCTAATACAATAGTCTGTGCAACAGAAGAACCCTAATACAATAGTCTGTGCAACAGAAGAACCCTAATACAATAGTCTGTGCAACAGAAGAACCCTAATACAATAGTCTGTGCAACAGAAGAACCCTAATACAATAGTCTGTGCAACAGAAGAACCCTAATACAATAGTCTGTGCAACAGAAGAACCCTAATACAATAGTCTGTGCAACAGAAGAACCCTAATACAATAGTCTGTGCAACAGAAGAACCCTAATACAATAGTCTGTGCAACAGAAGAACCCTAATACAATAGTCTGTGCAACAGAAGAACCCTAATACAATAGTCTGTGTAACACGTTGTGCAGAAGAACCCTAATACAATAGTCTGTGCAAGATGTTGTGCTGAAGAACCCTAATACAATAGTCTGTGCAATATGTTGTGCAGAAGAACCCTAATACAATAGTCTGTGCAACATGTTGTGCAGAAGAACCCTAATACAATAGTCTGTACAACAGAAGAACCCTAATGCAATAGTCTGTGTAACACGTTGTGCAGAAGAACCCTAATACAATAGTCTGTGCAACATGTTGTGCTGAAGAACCCTAATACAATAGTCTGTGCAATATGTTGTGCAGAAGAACACTAATACAATAGTATGTGCAACATGTTGTGCAGAAGAACCCTAATACAATAGTCTGTGCAATATTTTGAGCAGAAGAACCCTAATACAATAGTCTATGCAACATGTTGTGCAGAAGAACCCTGATACAATAGTCTGTGCAACAGAAGAACCCTAATACAATAGTCTGTGTAACACTTTGTGCAGAAGAACCCTAATACAATAGTCTGTGCAAAATGTTGTGCAGAAGAACCCTAATACAATAGTCTGTGCAATATGTTGTGCAGAAGAACCTTAATACAATAGTATGTGCAATAAGTTGTGCAGAAGAACCCTAATACAATAGTATGTGCAATATGTTGTGCAGAAGAACCCTAATACAAAAGTATGTGCAATATGTTGCGCATTCCTTAAACCAGAGCTGTAAATGAGAGATGTCATGGCTGTGTATGCCCAATAACAGTGGTCGGGAAACTCAGCAGCAAAAATCAGCAGCAGGATGATTAAAAAATTTTGAGAGTCAAATTTCTTTTCAAGAACCTGTCAAGAACCATGTTTTGAGCCACAGTGAGGTCGCTTAAGAGCCGCATGCGGCTCGCGATTTTGCCGAAAGATTGTGTGGGGCTCGGTGTGAAAAAAATAGGTACTGAACAGCGGCTTGCAAATTAAAGACGTATTTTTAAATTTCGCACCGTGTCGGTGGTTCGTATGAACTGTTACATTTGAAGAGTGATCTACTTTTTACAAAATAACTTTTAAGCACGAATATTTTTTTGTAAGCATTCAAAAAGAAGGGAAGGAGATTGGAAAAAATAAACAGCTTTGTCCATGACTCAAGCCTGGACAAGGATATTGAAGTATGCAAGCTAAATATTTGTGATGCAACATGGAAACCATGGGTGAATTTAGATTTACGTATAACAGACAGCCTTTTTTTGGGCAAATCGAACCAAGTTGTCAACTAGAAGGGTCACGCCTAAAGAGATATTTTATTGTAATAGCATCTGCTATAGGGACAATATCTCCAATGATCAAGTGAAAGAAAGGGTTCGTCAGGCAAATGGGCAGTACGATAACCTCCTGGTGACTGTAAAAAAATCGCAAACTACAATGGAATGGCCACGTAACAAGGAAACAAGGGCTCGCCAAAGAAATCATGCAGGGCACCACAAGAGGAGGGAGAAGAAGAGGAAGACCAAGAAAAAGATGGGAATATAACACCAAAGTGGACGGGGCTAAAACTAGGCGATGCTCTGCGTAGTGCAGAAGACAGAGACGAATGGAGGAATAGTTCACATGTCATCTGTGGCGCCCAAACGGTCCAAGAACTAAGGAACATGATGATGATGATGATGAATAAAAACACCACCACATTTTCTTTATTTAGTTAACTACATTGTAATTACATTTACATAACTTCTACACTACATTGCTTTAAAAATCATTTTATCAGTAGCTGCTTCAAGCATTTCCAGTACTTGAAAGGGTGTTCGTAATTTTAAAAAAATAACACGTGTGTGTTATTTGTTAGGGCCGAATGACACACTTAAGTTCATGAGGTCAACATTGCGTTGTTAGGTTGTAATCTACTGCTGTAAAACAATGGCAGATCTACCGGCTCCAGTTTGCTCCTGACCTGACACTCAATAAAACTATTCAATAAGAATGATACCTAGACACACAGGTTTAAAAGGTTTTCACTAAACGAGTTAGCTAAATATTTGTGATGCAACATGGAAACCATGGGTGAATTTAGATCTACGTATAACAGACAGCCTTTTTTTTGGGCAAATCGAACCAAGTTGTCAACTAGAAGGGTCACGCCTAAAGAGATATTTTATTGTAATAGCATCTGCTATAGGGACAATATCTCCAATGATCAAGTGAAAGAAATGGTTCGTCAGGCAAATGGGCAGTACGATAACCTCCTGGTGACTGTAAAAAAATCGCAAACTACAATGGAATGGCCACGTAACAAGGAAACAAGGGCTCGCCAAAGAAATCATGCAGGGCACCACAAGAGGAGGGAGAAGAAGAGGAAGACCAAGAAAAAGATGGGAATATAACACCAAAGTGGACGGGGCTAAAACTAGGCGATGCTCTGCGTAGTGCAGAAGACAGAGACGAATGGAGGAATAGTTCACATGTCATCTGTGGCGCCCAAACGGTCCAAGAACTAAGGAACATGATGATGATGATGATGAATAAAAACACCACCACATTTTCTTTATTTAGTTAACTACATTGTAATTACATTTACATAACTTCTACACTACATTGCTTTAAAAATCATTTTATCAGTAGCTGCTTCAAGCATTTCCAGTACTTGAAAGGGTGTTCGTAATTTTAAAAAAATAACACGTGTGTGTTATTTGTTAGGGCCGAATGACACACTTAAGTTCATGAGGTCAACATTGCGTTGTTAGGTTGTAATCTACTGCTGTAAAACAATGGCAGATCTACCGGCTCCAGTTTGCTCCTGACCTGACACTCAATAAAACTATTCAATAAGAATGATACCTAGACACACAGGTTGAAAAGGTTTTCACTAAACGAGTTGGCGCATTGAATTACCATTTCAAATTTTAAAATAATATCATTAGAGATGCTATCGAACAGTGACCTGTGTTTAAAACCGTACCTCTAGTCTGAACAGAGAACAAACTAATAAAGCTGTAATAACAAATTGCGGATTAAATCTCATTGTGGTGCTTGACATGGAAAAGTCCCAACTTGACTGATGGGGTCTCATTCTAGATGCTGATAGTCGGTAGTCGTAGACAGTTATTGCAATCGGGGGAGGGGGGTGTTAGTCTAAAACAAACAGATGTAAACATTTTTTTGTTTCCTTTGGTGATTCTATAAACGAGTTTTTGTTTTCCAGTGGTGAGAGTGAATATTTGCTGTAGGAGGCCTACCTTACGTTGTCAGAGATCACGGTATAAATAAAACGCTTTTACTTTGTCTCAGGACCTGAGACCAGGACACCAGACTGCGCCAAGTTAAGTGTAGTCATATAAACTAACTTAAAACTACACACACAACTTGACTGGCATTTATTTAGGGTGAAATAAAAACAAAGTTTTTGTTTTTTATAAAAAAAATTGGCAATGGCTCTAGGGTGGTCTCATTCTAAGAAAAGCTAAACACGCAACAACCATGGTGATGAGCTAAACACACAACAATAATGGTGAAAAGCTAAACACATTACACTCATGTTGAAGAGCTAAACAAATTACACTCATATTGAAGAGCTAAACACACAACAATCAAGTTGAAGAGCTGAGCACGCAAAAATCCTGTTGTACAAAAGCCAAATTCTTCGATACTTGTCTCTGTACACCCTCCTCTACATCTCTTGGTCTCCATCCTACCGTGCTTGCAGTGGTGCACGTCCTCCTTACAGACATGCCCCGTGCAAAGCTAACTTAAGTCACATCAGCCAGACCAGCCAGCACCGTGCCAACAGGCATATGAAACCTCTAAGGGCACGCCCTGGAAAACAGTTAGTAAGTGCTCATTTTAATAGGCCAGTCTTACTTCCTGGTTCCTCTGGACAAGCCAAAAATACACACAAGCAAACAAAACAAGCCCAAATCAATAGGTCTTGCCTCGCCTACTTAACTCATACCAACCTACGCATAACGGCTTTTGTTGGTAGGTCTATTGGCTGGCAGGGCAGCCGTCGTGCCACTTAGAAGCGTGTTCTCGATGTGGCTAATCCATCACCTCGTACGTAGCAGCACGTCCATTTTAGTCTATACGGGGTGGGGCCAGACGAGTCGTTACAAAATCACACCTCTTTAATTTGATGGCACGACAATGTCGCTATGGATTGTGGTTTAAATTAAATATACATTCTTTCTTTTTTTCAGTTAAGCTTTTTTAATATTTTTTATATTTTCCGAAATTCAATTTTTCAAGACAGATTTGCCTCGGACCACGCCTATTTCACATGGATTATTCCTTCAATTATTTTATATACTAGCAGTGACCCATTCAATTCATTTATGTAAGACAATACTTGCACGTAGTTTTAATAAAAGATATGTTATTTGATGTGAAAGCGATGATTATTTTAAGTACTTTTAAAAGTTTTTGAAACTCTTTAATTTTATAAGATAATGTTTCCATGAAATAAATTGTATGTTTTTAACACTGACATTGGGGTAAACATAATCATACAAATGCTAGAATACAGAGTTTAGTAGATTTGTGTTTCTACATTTGAGTTCCTTTAAAGAGAAACCATAACCAAATTGCCTGCACAATAAATGCGAACAACAATAAAAACATTCAAATAATATCCGTCGTGTGTCTGTCTGGAACTGACGCTAAGAGAGACAACCTTTGGAACAGCGTTCAATTTTAAGAATATGTAGTTGATTTCCCTTTAAAATACATAAACGTATTTGTACCAACACAATTAGGAGTATGTGCGGTTTTTTTTAAATTTTCTTTTAGTTCATAGAGATTTTTAAGTTTGATGATTAGCTGCAATCTGAAATGGACAACTTTGAATGCATCCCTTCATTTTTGACGGGTAATTGTACTAGTAACTGAAAAGATCTCTTTGATATGTACAGACGTACAGTTCTTGGTAGGATTTAAGTAGTTCTGATGAGTGTACGGTACCGGGTAGCAAGAAACTGGATGTTGCAAGGACTCTTTAAGGTGACAGAGTCAGTTCTGCAAACAGCAAACCACAACCCAGCAACAGAGAACTTCATGTGTCAAACCTATGCAGGTGGCTGTCGTGTCTTCAGAAACTCACAGCGCCATGGGAATCATTCCTATTGTTACATTGGAGCCCAGTAGTTCCAAAAGGGGGCGTAGGGACTGTTTTTTTTTTGTTTTTTTTTTGTTTTTTTTTTGGGGGGGGGTGGTGGTTGTTCCTTAGACTTAGGGGGGCGATAGGTTTACCTAAGAGGGCGGTAGGTTTACCTAAGGGGGCGGTAGGTTTGCCTAAGGGGGCGGGGGGTTT
>CAXITT010000248.1:494994-524110 GCA_964033795.1 Lymnaea stagnalis
GGGTGGTAGGTTTACCTAAGGGGGCGGTAGGTTTACCTAAGAGGGTGGTAGGTTTACCTAAGGGGGCGGTAGGTTTACCTAAGAGGGTGGTAGGTTTACCTAAGAGGGCGGTAGGTTTACCTAAGGGGGCGGTAGGTTTACCTAAGAGGGCGGTAGGTTTACCTAAGAGGGCGGTAGGTTTACCTAAGGGGGCGATAGGTTTACCTAAGAAGGCGGTAGTTTTACCTAAGAGGGCGGTAGGTTTACCTAAGAGGGCGGTAGATTTACCTAAGAGGGCGGTAGGTTTACCTAAGGGGGCGCTGGTGAATTGTGTAATTCAGACCTGTTTATCAAAGAGTTAGTCTTAAGGTAGGTTACAGCTCTAAAAAACGTTGTTTCAATCTCCAAAGAGTAGTTTGGTCAATTAGCGCCGCTGGGGTGTGGGGGGTCTGTTTTGCAATCAAAACACACGCTCTGTAAGTAAGGAAATTCACTGAACTGCTGATGGAAGTTAACACAAATAAATATACAGCTTATAGTCCTGCGATTCGTTACTTAAGAATGGTTGTTTTATTGAGATCGAGACCGCCAATGCCAATCACTGTTATTCGATGGCTTACGGTCTTAACACAAAAAATGCCTTAACTTTTTATTGAAAAAAAACAACAAATATTGATTTTTTAAAATTAAAACCAAACCAAAGAAACGAAAAACTCCCGAAACCGTAATATGTTTAGGCTGGTCACAGTGCCGTTGTCTTATGTTTAAAACGTAGTTACTGCGGCGAAAGCGTAGGGGTAAACAGGTCTGAAAACTAATTTTTTTTTTTTTTAAAACAAAAATTAAAAAAAAAAAACACGCACAAAAAAAAAACAACATTTGATTTCAAGCATTAAAAGTAAAGTCGTAAATAGATATCACTGAGACATCACTGAGCTAAAACTACTACTCTCAGACCCACGAGGAAGCTTCCTCTCTCTTTTCAAGTCTAGGCGCTTCAATAAGAAGAAAACGTGTTTATTTGGCAGGGGGCAATGAACTGACAACTCTCATAAATTAACTATAGATGAGTCGCCGACAGATCTTTAAAAAAAAAATGTGCATTAAGCATAAACAAAACTAGTGGAATCTAACTGGTATTTTTTTCTATTGTGTTTTACGTTTAATGATAATAACTGTAATGCTTAATGCAGACGCTCAAAAAAACAACGGCTATATAAGAGATATGATATAGAGTGCGTTTTGAAATTGTTTTAAATTTGAATATTTATGGAGAACTGGATTGGCTCACAAAAATTTCAAGTATTTTCACTTGAGGAAATCTAAAGCAAAATACTTGCTTTTAAACGAGAAAACAGAACATCTAAAGCAAAAGACTTGTTTATTAAACGAGAAAACAGAACATTTAAAGCAAAAGACTTGTTCTTTAAACGAGAAAACAGGACATCTAAAGCAAAAGACTTGTTTTTAAACGAGAAAACAGAACATCTAAACCAAAAGACTAGTTTTAAACGAGAAAACAGAACAACTAAACCAAAAGACTAGTTTTTAAACGAGAAAACAGAACATCTCAAGCAAAAGACTAGTTTTAAACGAGAAAACAGAACAACTAAACCAAAAGACTAGTTTTTAAACGAGAAAACAGAACAACTAAACCAAAAGACTAGTTTTTAAACGAGAAAACAGAACATCTCAAGCAAAAGACTTGTTTTTTAAACAAGAAAACAGGACATCTAAAGCAAAAGGACGTGTTTTGCTTGGTTAAACGCTGCTTACTTTTAAGGCAATAATTCTTTAACTCAATCGTGTTCTTATTGAAAGTAGAATAGAGTATGCCTTGAGAAGAACGTTTAAAATAGAGGTTTTTTTATGAAAACATTTTGAGAACCACTGAAACCCACTTTTTTTTTTTTCGACAAGGAATTATGGATATGTAGATAAGGTAAACACGTTTTCTTTCTACATGCATATTTCGTGAATCAACGGCTAGCTCAACTCAGCGCACTTCATATAATTGTGTGCACTGCGTAGAGTTGCATGCACTTCAAATGGTTGCGCGTATATAGCTACATGCACTTCATACACATGCACGCACTCGCTACAGTGGTGTTCACTTTCTGAAGTGCACTCAAGTGCACTGAATCCCAAACGATTATGATATATTTTTTATAACCACGTAACGTGTTAAAATGTAAGGTTATCGCTGAAAGTTATTATTCCTAAAAGTAAAATTCAAGCATTTGTATTATTACTATCTACACAGCCAGAAAATGACGTCTCAGTAATAATAAAAGAAGGCCCTGAAAGCACCTGCAACTAGGAAGCTATCTTCTACCCATTTAAACACTGCCAGCATTACGACGCTCACTCAGAGCCTCTGGGACTAGGAAGCTATCTTCTACCCATTTAAACACTGCCAGCATTACAATTCAAAGCACCTGCAACTAGGAAGCTATCTTCTACCCATTTAAACACTGCAAGCATTACAACTCAAAGCACCTGCAACTAGGAAGCTATCTTCTACCCATTTAAACACTGCCAGCATTACGACGCTAACTCAGAGCACCTGGGACTAGGAAGCTATCTTCTACCCATTTAAACACTGCCAGCATTACAACACTGACTCAGAGCCTCTGGGACTAGGAAGCTATCTTCTACCCATTTAAACACTGTCAGCATTACAACGCTAACTCAGAGCACCTGGGACTAGGAAGCTAACTTATATCCATTTAAACACTACCAGCCTTACAACGCTAACTCAGAGCACCTGGGACTAGGAAGCTATCTTCTACACATTTAAACACTGCCAGCATTACGACGCTCACTCAGAGCCTCTGGGACTAGGAAGCTATCTTATACCCATTTAAACACTGTCAGCATTACGACTCAAAGCACCTGCAACTAGGAAGCTATCTTTTACTGATTTAAACACTGCTAGGCTAGCATTACGACGCTTACAACAACAACACAAAAAAAAAAAAAAAAAAAAAAAAAAAAAAACAAAAAAAAAACACGGGAAAAAAAAAAAAAAAAAAAAAAAAAAAAAAAAAAAAAAAAAAAAAAAAAACAAAAAACAAAAAAAAAAAAAAAAAAAAAAAAAAAAAAAAAAAAAAAAAAATCGACGAAACACACACACGGGTAATAACTGTGTCACGTCACATCCGAAACAAAATTCTGACCGATTAAGGGCGAAAAACTAAACAAATATAAAAAAAAAAACAAAAAACAAAACAACCAAATCTCTCTCTAATTCCCCGAGTTTTCAAGCCTTAATTTCCTATTCCACGAACACTGAAAGCATCCCATATATAATAGCGAGATGAAGTTTGTTTAGTTCTATGTCTGGAACAGCGGTGGTTGAACTGAGAGCAAGCTTTGTCATGGTCAGTCTCTCATCGTCCTGACACAGAGCACAAGATTAGACAATGATGGCGTATTGATTTCTTTAAGAGGGTAGATAACAGGTTCTTGCTTTTTTTTTTTTCTTCTCTTGTTTCATTTTTTTAACAGCACACAGTGCTTAGATACACATGCGAGTCAATCACGATATAAGCATGGTTGCTGGCTGGTCTTGTGTTACACGGGCTCTCCAAGGAAATCTATTGTAGTTCAGCAATGTACACGGATTGTGTTTGTGTTTATGTATACGTGTATAAATATATGCATACAAACAGTGGCTTTGCAGTGGTTGGCGCCCTGTGTCTGTGTGCGTGTGTAAATATATGCATACAAACAGAGGCCTATCAAGGATTGGCGCCCTGTGTCTGTGTTCGTGTGTAAATATATGCATACAAACAGTGGCGTATCACGGATTGGCGCCCTGTGTCTGTGTGTAAATATATGCATACAAACAGTGGCGTCTCAAGGGTTGGTGCCGCCCAGGGTGGACCAAGCTTTTTGTCACCACATTACACAAAAACTTTGCAGGTGTGCCCAAATGCCGACCTCAGGCTAAAGAAACCAATCTGCCAGCCGGGGCGGTCATAGACGTGGTATTGTATTGGTTAAGACAGAGCATTACATAGAAACAAATCGCTATGGTCTATATGTTGTGTGGGATGGAACATAAGATATATATATCGACTGTGATGTACGATATGTTAAAATACACACAGCGCTGAATAAGTTGAATATGAAATTTGAATAAAACCATACAAGAAATACTTTTTAAAATTCCGCTATTCCAAAAATGTACTTAAGTATCCCAAACCCCCCCCCCCCCTCCACCCACCCAAACTACAGTCAAATGATTCAATAAACAACCCCTAACACTTTTTCCTATCAATCCTTTAAAAAATGTAATATCGAGCGATTGGAGAGAGAGGGCGAGGGGGGGGGGGGCGCCCTGAAAAATTTAACAAAACATTCACACAAGTAACTCAACTTTTAAGAATCCCTATTAGTGCTCACCCCCCACCTTCCCCTCCAAGGCTCGCAACCATACATTTTTTTCCACGCCCCTTAACTCTATTAATAGTCTAATACCTACCCGCTTTTACACAGGAGATTTATTTCACAAATAATTTTAGAAAAAATGAACAAAATATTACGCACCAAATACACTTGCACTAGTTTTTTCTTATATCTCAAATAGCGCAGTTATCGGGAATTTCGTGTTATCTTCAATTAGCGCAGTTATCGGGAATTTCGTGTTATCTTCAATTAGCGCAGTTATCGGGAATTTCGTGTTATCTTCAATTAGCGCAGTTATCGGGAATTTCGTGTTATCTTCAATTTGCGCAGTTATCGGGAATTTCCTGTTATCTTCCAAATGAAAAACATTTTTAAAACAAAACACTTATTATTAGGGGTTGAGGCTGAAAAATTTGACAGTATGTGATTTCATCTGCAACGAGTGTCTGCGCGCGCACTAAGTTTTAGCTCGATAGGAGCTCACTTGTGGCTTACTGATCATGAAGGGTTGTATTTCCATTGGAGGTAGAGAGGTGTCTAAAGTCTCATCTCAATTGGACATCGGAGGTAGAGAGGGGTCTAAAGTCTCATCTCAATTGGACATCGGAGGTAGAGAGGTGTCTAAAGTCTCATCTCAATTGGACATCAGGAAGTTGTTCAAAATTTACATCCACTATTTAAGCACCCACAAGTCAACAAACAGAAACAAGTGTATCAAAACTACAGTTAACACTGCCCAAAGCGATACATGGGACCAGGATCTTACCTATTGCAACTTTTATACATTTTGAAAACAATCTGAATTGTATGGATGTGAACCAATAGATAGATACTGCTCGTTTGGTCAGCTTTTGTTATTGTTTCAAACAACAATACTAGCTTCTGTCTGTAAGAGATCGGATTGTGTAGTGCAAATCTCAATTGCATTTCTTATCATGTCATGTCCTTGAATCAACATTGTTTTCTGTTGTTATATCAATACAACAAACATACGCAGCCTTGACTTACTCCACTAAAACGGGGAGAGGGGGGGAGGAGAGAGAGGAGTATTTTTTTTGTTTTCTGCTGCATGTTTTGTGTGTGTGTCTGAGAGAGCATGACCAGGTCATCAAGAAGACTTAATCTTCTGTTTCCGGTACCTTATACATCGTGATGCAGTGTAGGGCCAGCAGAAATGCAAAGGTGAACTCAACAACCTGCCCAAGAGGGGTCTTTACCTGGAGGGCCTACGTTGTTGTTGTTTTTGTTTTTGTTTGGGGGGGGGGTGGGAGGGGTTATGGCCATTTAAACCCGCACACGTGCTTTGTGATGTTTTGTTTACACAGGAGTCAACTTCTAAGTCATTTAAATAAAGTAGTCAGTTTGGCTCAAAAGTTGTGCCCCATAAACGGGCACCAGTCTCAAGCTCTAAGCCGTTCAGCACAAGTGAAAAAAAAAATTAATTAAATAAGAATTATATCAAAATAAAATAGAAGTATATTTCATGAGAACGGTTTCCAGTAGCAATGTGGGTAGATTACTGCAGGTCCATCTCCTTTAAATGTTTGAGAAACACCACACCATTCTGATGTCATCGTCATCATGATTGGAAATGTTCAAATGTGCTGTTATAGACGAGATTTTATTTATAGAACTTCATTGTCATCTACCATTCCAGAAATCGACACGTTTATGACACACACGTCAAATGTGACACAAAAGTTAAATGTGACACAAATGTCAAATGTGACACACAAATGTCAAACGTGACATACAAATGTCAAATGTGACATACAATGTCAAATGTGACACAAAAGTTATATGTGACACAAAAGTTAAATGTGACACACGAACGTCAAATGTGACACACGAACGTCAAATGTGACACACAAATCTCACATTTTACACACAAATGTCAAATGTGACACAAATGTCAGATGTGACACACAAACGTCAATGTGACACACACAAGTCAATGTGACACACAAAAGTCAATTGGACATACAAATGTCAAATGTGACACACAATGCAAATTTGACACACACAGTCAAATGTGACACATATACTATTAAAAGTATTTAAGTTTTTAAACAATGATAGTGAAACAAACTTGCTTGCAAATGTGTCAACAGTCTCGTATTTCAATAAATCCCAGGCAAAAGCCTAGACAAGCAAAAACAACAACCAGCACCCTGGGTGGATGAGACCTGTGAACCTTGGATGGTGACTAATCCAAAAAAAGATCCCCGGGTGGATGAGATTCGTTAACCTAGGATGGCGACTCATCTCAGAGAAGGCAAACTCTGAACTCGAAGATGGAGTCCCGTAGGCGGTACGACATTCATACAATGAAAATTCCCACAACTCCTGCGACGTGGAACGCACAAAGAGCACATTGAAACACACAAGACCCTCTGCTGACCATCCCCTGCACCCTGGTCTATTACCAGGCGTTTTGATTAAGTCATGCCATTGGAACAAATAGGCAAGGACGAGAGTGGGAGGCTGGTCAATTGAGCAAGACTCCCTCACTTTAAACAAAATACAGCTCAAGTCAAGGCTAATACTCAAGTTGAAGCCTAGGTTATCTTCGCATGTGAAGGACGAACTATAGTTAAATAAAGGTAGCGGTATAACAAATAATGAGCTTACAGAAATAGATATAAAAATTTCCTTGAAATACTTACTAAAGAGTCTGTCCGCATCAGCTCAAGGATTGGCAGTAGATACCGACACACACTGAAAATGTTGTCAACTAAATCAACGGATGGCATCGCTTCATCCGATCACCAGTCAACGGGAAAAACTCACCAAAGATTGCCATGCCTGAAGATTGAAGCAAAAAATCCCAGAGAGAGCCAAAAAAAATTGTGCGCAGGGCACACGGCCTAGTCGATAACACACGAAACACATCACACTTGTAATAATCGGCTTGGAGACGATACCGGATCGCCCTCGCCTCCTGGCATCGATAACTTTAAATTTATACTTGAAAAATCTACGAATCAATCAAGTGACGTACTGCGGCAGCCGTTCTCACACCATGCGCCAACCCAACTTTGAATGAAAAATTATAATGTGAATGTCCGTGCGTACACGTAGCACACATTGAGACGATCACAGACTCTCACAACACCAGTCGTTATACCGCAAACATTTGAACTTGAACAATCGGACATGTCAATGCTGATTAGCGCTACCAATGTGCAGGTTCTCTTGTTATGGGCTGTCTTAACCACGAAGTAGTTTTCATTGAATGCTTAAGTTTCCTTACAATGTTTAGTCAAAGAAAGAGTTGACACACTCAGCAACCGAATATACAAAGACTCCATAAAATCTGATTGGTTTGGCCTTAGTCACCACCCCCTTTAATAATCAAATTAAAAAGAAAGAAAGAACAATTCAACAAATTAATACGTATTATTTGCATTTTCCTGAAATGTCCGAATAAGAACTTCGGTTTTAAATGTGTGCATGACACCGACGTGTTTACCCTTAAACTCTTAAAATCGTACAATATCATCACAAAATCGTTCAGTACATTATCTTAATAGTAAAAAAAAAACATACAATATATATAATGTATACATCTTAAAATCGTACATTGTACACCAAAATCGTACATTGTACGCCAAAATCGTAAGAGTAAACAGGTCTGATGACACCGACTCCGACCCAAAGAAGATCAGGTACAAAAATAATATCACTGTTCTGGTCACTAGCTATACAATATATCGCCCGCAGGTGTACACTTCCCACCCATTTTAAGAACCACCGCTTTGACAACACGACACGACAGGACGTGATTTCCTTTAAACAACTCCGGATAACCGACATCGATAATAGTGTAAGCACCGTGTTCGGTCACACTCAACATAAGACTATGCTGTGAACAACTCCGGATAGATGAAGTCGTTCACAGTGTAAGCACGGTGTTCGGTCACATTCAACATAAGACTTTGCTGTGAACAACTCCGGATAGATGAAGTCGTTCACAGTGTAAGCACGGTGTTCGGTCACATTCAACATAAGACTATGCTGTGAACAACTCCGGATAGATGAAGTCGTTCACAGTGTAAGCACCGTGTTCTGTCACACTCAACATAAGACTATGCTGTGAACAACTCCGGATAGATGAAGTCGTTCACAGTGTAAGCACGGTGTTTGGTCACATTCAACATAAGACTATGCTGTGAACAACTCCGGATAGATGAAGTCGTTCACAGTGTAAGCACGGTGTTCGGTCACATTCAACATAAGACTATGCTGTGACCATCTCCGGATAGATGAAGTCGTTCACAGTGTAAGCACGGTGTTTGGTCACACTCAACATAAGACTATGCTGTGAACAACTCCGGATAGATGAAGTCGTTCACAGTGTAAGCACGGTGTTCGGTCACATTCAACATAAGACTATGCTGTGAACAACTCCGGATAGATGAAGTCGTTCACAGTGTAAGCACGGTGTTCGGTCACATTCAACATAAGACTATGCTGTGAACAACTCCGGATAGATGAAGTCGTTCACAGTGTAAGCACGGTGTTCGGTCACAGTCAACATAAGACTATGCTGTGACCATCTCCGGATAGATGAAGTCGTTCACAGTGTAAGCACGGTGTTCGGTCACACTCAACATAAGACTATTCTGTGACCATCTCCGGATAGATGAAGTCGTTCACAGTGTAAGCACGGTGTTCGGTCACATTCAACATAAGACTATGCTGTGACCATCTCCGGATAGATGAAGTCGTTCACAGTGTAAGCACCGTGTTCGGTCACATTCAACATAAGGTTATGTCCAATGGTCAACACTGCAGGTACCGGTAGACACTGGGTGGACAAGTGCAACAGTTGAGTTTAGGGAAATGTGCGGGGGTGGGGAGGGGGGGCGCACTAAAGCCATACACAGCGGTAAACAGCGGAGTCCCTTCTTGAAAGGAAGTTTGGATGAGGAATTTACAGTTGCTAGGCAACACTTTCGATCTGCCTTTGATAGAGAAGAGAAAATGGCTCAACTATTACGATGATAGTAACAGCACGGGATGCCACGAGGAATTGATTTTACCATTATGACGAGGCGACTCGGTCGGTTTGATTGGATGCATGACGTCAGTGCTTCGCTAATCAGGATATCGGGTACTTGAGTCCAAACAGATTTCATAAATGTTACAGGAGTGATAGGTAAATAGTGAAAAGGGTGGGGGTGCGTGTGTGTGTGTGGAAAAGGGGGGGAGGGGGGTGGTGGAGGATAAGAGAGTGCGCCTGTAACAAGAGTGTCATTGCTGGGTGTATTTTCTCATCTCGCAGACATTGTGGACTATATTTTTAATTTGCATGATTGATTTTATGAGTTTCTAAATAAAATATACAATTTAAAGATATATAAACGGAGTAATCAAATTGTCTTTTTTTTTTTCTTTTTTTTTGTGGGTTTTTTTTGTGTGGTTTGTATATAATAAAACGTCATAGTCTTATGGAAAGCTAATTAGATAAGGGAATTTCACAAGAACACGTTGTTGCCCGGGGAGACTAAAGCTCTAGGTGGGTCAAAGCAATTCATAACAATGTTTTATACACGGCGGTAAACACAACTTATGGCAAAAGCCACTTTATCCACAAAACCCAAGGGTATCAACCCGAAAAACTGAATCAATATTTGAACAACGCCAACGACGTAAAGGTGGCCGTGGTGGAAGTAGTAGTAGTAGTAGTAGTAGTACCCTTTGAACACTCCAAAAAGTCAACAGCACCGTCAGCACTTTTAGGTCATGCATCATTTATCATAGGAAACCAAGATCGCCGGAGACCAAAGAGACACACAAAGATCGCCGGAGAAGGAAGAGACACACTTAGCTCACTGGAGACCAAAGAGACACACCAAGCTTACCGGAGACCAAAGAGACACACCAAGCTTACCGGAGACCAAAGACACACCAAGCTTACCGGAGACCAAAGAGACACACCAAGCTTACCGGAGACAAAAGAGACACACCAAGATCGCCGGAGACCAAAGGGACACACCAAGTTCACCGGAGACCAAAGAGACACACCAAGTTCACCGGAGGCCAAAGAGACACACCAAGCTCATTATTTCTGACTGATAATTTTATTCCAGAAAATAGTTGACAAAACTTGATCCTCGTTAAATAAAGACAATTTGTGTCAACTAACTACATAATCAATGTATCGAGATTGCATACATTAGAAATAGCCACCTCTAAGGACTCGTTCAGCCTTCCCGCGACGATGTCGATATACCAATATCAACAGAAACCATTTTCACCTTTAGACTCTGAGAAAAGCTACTCGCCAGCAAACCGTTGCTTCAAGGCGGCCACATGTTCCGTGACGCGGGCCTCAGCGTCGTCGTGTAGAAGATGACGAGACACGCGTCACGGGCGTTTTCACGCGCACCACGTGAGCAGCTAAGCACGGGCTTTCATAAACAGTGGTGTGACCTAAAAGGAATTTGTACTGTTGACAGTTACGTGAAATGTGAGGGCGCCAGAGACACGAACAAAAAGTATTGACACATTACAATGTGCTGTTAACTTGAATGTGTGTTCATTAGGGTGGGACGCAAGATGTAAGGGGAAAAAAAACCTTAAAGTTTTCAATGGTTTCGACACACCACCTCCCAATATTGTCTACTAAATAAAAACAACAATACACGTACATTTTATTACCATTTAGAAGTAGTACAACAGTTTTGAAGTTTCTTCATGACCCGCCTACACGTAGACGTTCATTATTGCAGCAATGTATAATGTCGATCATTTAAATTTACTTCTATTTCTAAGGCATCTATAAAAATCAAATACTTTACAACAAGCACTTCGAGAATAAAAATAATGATGTATTATTCATCTTTAAAAGTGATAATCTTTTCATGTCCAAAGGAAGTTACGTATGTGGTTAATGCTGTTTTCTTACACTCAGGTAAACGCTGATGATGCTCCTGTACAGCTTACAACAAATGTTTTCTTACAGTCAAGTCATCGATGATGATGCTCCTGTACAACTTAAAACAAAAAAATGTATCTGTTCTTCCACACTATTCCAAGATCACTGCTAAACTCCCGCATACCAGCCCACAAATCTGTATTAGAGTTTCTTTCAGGCATCTCTTAGGAGGGGCATTGCCCCCTTTCCGGAGACATCCAAGTGCCGCCCCAGCCCCCGAGAAAAATGTGTTAAAGTATGCAGTGAAAAATATAATTTAGTTTAAAAGAACTACATAATGGTCATTTTTATACCTTTCAATATTAGTGAAATAGTGTAATCAGTTAAATATCGATACTCTCTTATATATTTGATTTTCCGAATATTTAAGGCGAATCTAGATACAGCATTTGATTCTAATTACCGTATACCCGAGATTTCCGGCGTGAAATTTGTCTTCGCTCTGATACAATTTAACCACAATGGCCTAACATATGAGTCGAAACCACGTTCAGCTGATATATACAGTTGTTCCCTTTGAGGTTACTGATCGTATACAACTACAACTAGTCACACGCAGCTCAAGTTCAGCACTAATGATGAGAAGCTCTATCTGCTAGTAAATCTATAGAAATGGAATACCCCAGACAACAAATCACTGGATCGCCGGTACACAGTCAATGCTAAGTAAATCAAACATGGCAACTCTGTATTTATTTATTAAACGCCCTGGTAAGACCCAGAACACAACTCGTAACCACCTTAGTACAGAGACGCCCATGAAAATATCAATAACGAAGTTATGAGATGGCCATTCACTGGGGGGGGGGGGGGGGGGGCGCACGGATTAGAAGGTGCTTTTGAAGCTATGGAGCGTCTAAATGAAACGTCTAAATGAAGAGAGATGGGTTCAGAGTAGTTCTTGCTGTATTTTAGCCACACTAAAGGCAGCTGTAGTCATTACACAGGTATTTGGTACGATTGTCGTGCTAACGGCAGCTGTAGTCATTACACAGGTATTTGTTTGGTAATACTGTCGTGCTAACGGCAGCTGTAGTCATTACACATGTATTTGTTTGGTAAGATTGTCATGCTAACGGCAGCTGTAGTCAATATACAGGTATTTGATGGTAAGATTGTCGTGCTAACGGCAGCTGTAGTCATTACACAGGTATTTGATTGGTTAGACTGCTAACGGCAGCTGTAGTCATTACACAGGTATTTGTTTGGTAAGACTGTCGTGCTAACGGCAGCTGTAGTCATTACACAGGTATTTGTTTGGTAAGACTGTCGTGCTATTGGCAGCTGTAGTCATTACACAGGTATTTGTTTAGTAAGATTGTCGTGCTAATGGCAGCTGTAGTCAATACACAGGTATTTGTTTGGTAAGATTGTCGTGCTAACGGCAGCTGTAGTCATTACACAGGTATTTGTTTGGTAAGATTGTCGTGCTAACTGCAGCTGTAGTCATTACAAATGCATTTGTTTGGTAAGATTGTCGTGCTAACGGCAGCTGTAGTCATTACGCAGGTAGTTGTTTGGTAAGATTGTCGTGCTAACGGCAGCTGTAGTCATTACACAGGTATTTGTTTGGTAAGACCGTCGTGCTAACGGCAGCTGTAGTCATTACACAGGTATTTGTTTGGTTAGACTGCTAACGGCAGCTGTAGTCATTACACAGGTATTTGCTTAGGTAAAATTCTCGTATTTTCAGTTCGTTGGAAGTAAATGCAAAATCAGTCACAGATTCTGTCAGCTCCCGCCTTCATTGTATGAACTGACACAATGTAAAGTGAAACATCCCTAAGTGGATGGAACTTGTTAACCTTGGATGCCAACTCATCTAAGAGAAGGAAAACTGAATTCAAACCAGGGGATAAAGTGCCGTATGCGGTATGATATTATTTCAATGAAAATTCCGATAGCTCCAAATAAGTCACCGGTGCCAAGCTGTATCATCCACATATGATGTTCCTTTGGGTTATCCAGATGCATGGAGGGAGGCGATTTGCTATCTAAAGAACCAGCTTATCCCTCAGAAGGAAAATCCCAGGCCTTATCCCAGCTTATAATACTAAAAAGAATAATCCCTGGCCTTGCAGATTACGTCCTGCGAAGTCTACGCCATCGTCACATTGTGACGGACAGATGCCAGCAACAACAACAAATTCTTTTTTTATGGAATATGTTAAAACGTAAACTACTTATTAACAAAGATGATTTCCCTTACAATTCACCGGTATTTAAAGTAGGTAAAAATCTACTAGTACACACCAAGAAAAGTCCATTCTTAAGGCAAGTTTATGACGCATGCATGACGTCACAGCGTAACCTTCATACCAATGGCAGCTCGGATCAAGGCGTTTAAACCATGCGATCAGTAAACAGCAGCCATACCTATTACGTCACTGACACCCTTCATCTCCCGATTAAATTTTCTATCAGCTCCCAATTCCGCCCAGTAAAACGATCAGTTTACCACTTTTCCCGTAACTATCATTGACCTGAACAAACTGCACACGTCATGTACTGCGACGCCACACCGGCTCGATAATTTTCCGCTGACTCTAAAAAAATTCGCCTGCTCTCCCCCCCCCCCCCAGCCCTTTCTCTCCCCGGTCGCTACCTACGTGTTCAATGCAGATGTATAATCTGATTTGAGATATAATTTTTTTTTTTAACCCGGTATGTTGAAATCTGAACTTTTATTTTGAAAAGATATGTGAAATAGCAGAATAGAAAAATCTAAGATTATGTCCGAGTACCTCCATGCACGTGTGTATAGCTTTGTAGCGTTCCATTTTAAATTAACAAATCGATCCTTTAAAAAAATAATGCTATCTTGGGTATCTGTTTAGGAAAAGTTATGCTATTTTAGGTTATCTATAATTTGGGGGGGGGGGGGAATGGTGATATCCTTGGTTTCTATGTTTGAGACAAGTGTCGAATGAATCCAGAGATGTGCACATTTTTTAAGAATTTTTTTTTTTTTTTGTATCCCTCCGTCACAATATAATGATGGTGTAGACTTCACAGGACGAAATCCCAAGTTCTGGGATTTTTCTTCAGGAGGATAAGCTAGTTCCAGCAAACCATCTCTCCACACGCATTTTGATAACCAAAGGGAACATCACATGTGGGTGATACAGCATGGCACCATTGGCGTCGCAGGAGCTGCCCGAGTTTTTATTGTTTCAATGTCATACCGCTTACGGAACTAACGTACATATTGTGGTTGAGGCTTGAGATTATGCTTTTAAAGCCCCGGCTGGTACCCTGGCAACCGGCTCCATGTGCGGGGCTGTTCCAGATAACATCGTCGTAACGTAGGACTTTCCTGCCGCCCAGGACTCCCTGGCAACATTCAGTGCAGGGATACACGAAGCCAACAGAAGAGCTAGTGTCCCCGGGGCCAGCGTGCAATGCCGACAGATCAGATCCCAGTTGTAGTCTGACCTGTTAAAGTATTAATTAGTAGGGCAGGGTTCTGTTCACATTTGCGTCACCAGACTCTGGTGTCGGCAACCAAATTTCCACCAGAGGGCTTTGCTAGGAAGCGGCATGTTAGCTAGTACACCTCTGGACCTCGGCCATTGTCCGTACCACTTTGTCCTAAAGTGGTCTTCCAGCCAGTTTTTTACATCCAGATGTGATTCTGGTTGGGACAGGGCAACCACGGTATTTGCCAGTGTATCTGCTTTCTTAATGTCCTTTAAGTCAACGCGGCTAGGTACCCATGGCAACCGTTACCTTGCCTCCGATTCTCTCATTCTTGCCTACGTCATCCAAGTTGGCACCAACAAAGGGATATTACACGCTTCCTTATTCAAAATCTCGAGAGCAGATCTTGAATCGGAGAAAATGGCCTTTCACTACTTAAGAATAGACGTTTGAGTGTAGAGACCGACCGAAAGTGATTTTTTGATTTCGGTCAAAATCGAAATTAAACCGAAAGTTAACATGTCAGTTTCGGCCGAAGCCGAAATTAAACCGAAATTTAACTTTTTGGTTTCGGTCGAAACCGAAGCCGAAACTGAATAATTTATGTATTTTTTAAATTCGTTCACGCATACATTCTACATACATCAAAAAAAAAAAAATGATGGACTAAAGTATCAATATTTACATTATTTATTTTTTTTAAATAAGATCATGGTGAATATTAATGAATAAACATTTAATGAATACTTTGGCTTTTACTATTTGAATTTAAAAGTAATTTAAATTTCTTAAAAATGTTTTTATGTATTATAATAAGAGAAAATTTTGGACCGGGGGGGGGGGGGGGGGGGGGGGGGGGCGGCGCGGCAAAATTCATGCAAAATAGATCATTGAGCGCCCTTTTCTTTTATAATGTAATTACACTCTAAAACATAAACCTATAATAATTATTTGGCTCTAATAAAGCCAATTGTCACCTCAATATCAAATATTAAGGCTATAGAATAACACCACACTGTCTCGCGGTTTTCGTCATACTAATGCATTTGTGTTTTCATAAATAGCTGGCAAGATATCCCTGTATTAATATTTAGCCTAGGGCCCAGTACCAACATATCCGTGCTTGTGACGTAATTATTTTGTTCGGTGACTACTTCCCTCACCTCCCTTGGTGGGGGAAATTAGTATTGTTTTTTAAATGAGTCTCTTAAAACAGTTCTTCTGACGGGTCTCGAGGGAGAATCGCAAGCAATCTAATTTGGTCGCCTCAATCATAAAAGTAAACATGTCTGCAGTAGGCTTACTGCATAATTATAATACGAGCCAGTGATAGGTGCACACACTTGTTATTTCGTCAATAACAATGTTTATGAGCATGATAATGATGAATTTCAAGAAATGAATGAATTGAAAAGGCTTAGGTTTCCTTAATTTAAAAAAAAAAAATAATAATAATAATAGGACTAGTATTACCATTTCCTTGGATTATGCAATATTATCCCCCTTTGCCTATGACAATGTTAAATCAAAATGAATGTCACTAAAGGAAGGAATTGAATAAACCTAGTGTTCAAATTTTATTTTTGAAAAAATTAAAACAAAAATAATGATATAAAATATGACCATTCCACTAGTTTTTCTTCCACAAACCTGTTGACATTTTCCTAGGCCTAATTAAAATTTATTTTTTGTGTAAATAAAGGACAAGTAGGTCATCATGCAGCTGTGAGCAGTCTTCGCAGAGTATTAGTCATGTAACATACGATGACAGCTAGACATCTAGCAATAATAAATATCGGATTGCCGGCCAAGAGAAAGACAGACAGTCTGACCTCTGGTAGATGACCGAAAACATCAGTCACTTTCGGCCGAAAGTCCCAATCACTTTCGGCCGAAACCGAACTTAAACCGAAATTTAACATTTTAATTTCGGCCGAAACCGAAAATAGGCCGGAAGCGATCAAATGGCCGAAACCGAAGCCGAAATTCGGTCTGGCGCATGATTTTCACCACGTTGAGCTTGGCGGTTACCTGAGTGTTCAAGTATTGTACGAAATTATGAATTTGTGCCTTTTGATCCAATTTGACTCTCTGGTAAACCGGTTGCTTGTCCCATTTGATCTAATTTGACTCCCAGGTAAACCGTTCGCTTGTCCCATTTGATCCCATTTGACTCTCTGGTAAACCGGTTTCTTGTCCCATTTGATCCAATTTGACTCTCTGGTAGACCGGTTGCTTGTCCCATTGGAGCGCTACTTCGTTCACCTTGAACTCGATAGCATGTTTGAGAATGGTACGACCGTTTGTGGATAGTGAATAGACCCTCTTCTCGGTGTTGATGTCCATTAGCCTCCACTGCATGTACCTGATAGCCGATATGTCTGCTGTGGTAGCTCTTGCAGTAGCTTGGCGTCATTACCGGTACTCTAAGATTACAAAATGGTCCGCATACATGACTGCATTTGTTGCAAATAAATTGGGCCTATACTATGAGCGAGGAAGAGTGTGCAACTACGGGCTGACCTCTGACCCATGTGGTAATCTGCTTTCTCTTGGATGAGTTACCATCCAAGACTAACTAAACCCATCCACCTGGGGTGCTGTTGTTTTTTTTTTGTTTTTTTTTTTTGTGTGTGCTTTTCTTGGCGTTTTGTGGTGATGGAGCTCCAGTCCACTAGCTTGGGACTGACTCAGTTTAGACCACCGGCCACCCAGCTCCAGTCCACTAGCTTGGGACTGACTCAGTTTAGACCACCGGCCACCCAGCTCCAGTCCACTAGCTTGGGACTGACTCAGTTTAGACCACCGGCCACCCAGCTCTAGTCCACTAGCTTGGGACTGACTCAGTTTAGACCACCCGGCCACTCAGCACAATGCTTAAAGGGGACGTCTGGGTGCGCCGTGCATATTGGATCGTCTGTGTGCACTTTGGGTCGTCTGTGTGCACATTGATGATTCCTACTCGAGGCTTTCTCAATAATGGAAGAGGGCGTGTCCTTAATAATGATACAATTATTCCCCGGTCAATATAGAGCTGCTTATCGGAAATGTCAGAGAAATACCAACTGCGAGTTGACAACAGGATTAGCCGTGGCGCGACTACTTGGCCGGGTTCATTAATATATGGAGGAAACGCAACTATCAAACTGGAGGGTGGGACTCGGATAGGGGACCACGTACCGGCGTCACTGTTACATTATTGTGAAAAATTAAAGTTCTGGAGAAGAAGCTATGGAATGCAGTCCTTAAACAGTAGATCAGAGCCCAGCTTAAAAATAGTGTTTTGAAAGTCACAAATTAAAAATGACTCGTCTTTGTTCAGATCTATCTGCAATGGGTAGCCATGAATGCGTGCGTGGTGCTACATGACGGTTTAAGAGCCAGAGTGTCCAAGCTATAATTGTCGCAAACGTCTCCTTTCTATTAAACACGGTTATTTTGAAGTTCGAGCGTTGCTGCAAAAGAAGACTGGAAAGGTTGCTTTTTCCTGTATCTTCCGAAACTAAAGAAGAGGATTTTCAACAAGATCAACAAATTCATCTCTCAATGATTCTCCACTTTCTTATCCTTGCAACATACAGAGGAACCTTAGAAGTTAGATTGTAAGTAACTCTGGTCAGGGTATGTTTGCAATAAGAGGAAGGGAAAGAGGTTATGGGGGAGATCTCGTCCGAGGAGGCAAGAAAAAAGACGTAGGAATGGCTCACGCTCACTTCTATTGGGGTTAGGGAGATGTGTCAAAATTGGGTAGACTGTGCAAAATTTAGTAGAACAGCACCACGCGTGTAATACTGGAACTAATTTGTAGTCATCATTGGTGTGTCAATACGGCAAAGATCTTGGATAGCGTGTTTAAATCCATCCGGGAACGTTTTCATAATCCAAAGAACTGGTACATCAAAGCGAATGTTCCCATAAAATCATGGAAACTCATCTGATACGTTTCAGAACAAACAAAATAAAGTGGACGCCCTACGTAACAAACAAAATAAAGTGTGACTCCCTACGTAACAAACAAAATAAAGTGTGACTCCCTACGTAACAAAAAAAATAAAGTGTACGCCCTAAGTAGCAAACAAAATAAAGTGTACACCCTACGTAACAAACAAAATAAAGTGTACGCCCTAAGTAACAAACAAAATAAAGTGTACGCCCTAAGTAACAAACAAAATAAAGTGTACGCCCTAAGTAACAAACAAAATAAAGTGTACGCCCTAAGTAACAAACAAAATAAAGTGTACGCCCCAAGTAACAAACAAAATAAAGTGTACGCCATACGTAACAAAAAAAATAAAGTGTCGTCGTGCTATCTAATGCAATAGAATAATATTAATCCATGGCTAACGTGATAACCTGTGCTAGATTAACGTATTAACCCATGGCTAACGTGATAACCTGTGCTAGATTAATGTATTAACCCATGGCTAACGTGATAACCTGTGCTAGATAACGTATTAACCCATGGCTAACGTGATAACTGTGCTAGATTAACATATTAACCCATGGCTAACGTGATAACCTGTGCTAGATTAACGTATTAACCCATGGTTCCCGTGATAACCTGTGCTAGATTAACGTATTAACCCATGGCTAATGTGATAATCTGTGCTAGATTAACATATTAACCCATGGCTAACGTGATAACCTGTGCTAGATTAACGTATTAACCCATGGCTAAAGTGATAACCTGTGCTAGATTAACGTATTAACCCATGGCTAACGTGATAACCTGTGCTAGATTAACGTATTAATCCATGGCTAACGTGATAACCTGTGCTAGATTAACGTATTAACCCATGGCTAACGTGATAACCTGTGCTAGATTAACGTATTAACCCATGGCTAACGTGATAACCTGTGCTAGATTAACGTATTAACCCATGGCTAACGTGATAACCTGTGCTAGATTAACGTATTAATCCATGGCTAACGTGATAACCTGTGCTAGATTAACGTATTAACCCATGGCTAACGTGATAACCTGTGCTAGATTAACGTATTAACCCATGGCTAACGTGATAACCTGTGCTAGATTAACGTATTAACCCATGGCTAACGTGATAACCTGTGCTAGATTAACGTATTAACCCATGGCTAACGTGATAACCTGTGCTAGATTAACGTATTAACCCATGGCTAACGTGATAACCTGTGCTAGATAACGTATTAACCCATGGCTAACGTGATAACTATGCTAGATTAACATATTAACCCATGGCTAACGTGATAACCTGTGCTAGATTAACGTATTAACCCATGGTTCCCGTGATAACCTGTGCTAGATTAACGTATTAACCCATGGCTAATGTGATAACCTGTGCTAGATTAACATATTAACCCATGGCTAACGTGATAACCTGTGCTAGATTAACGTATTAACCCATGGCTAACGTGATAACCTGTGCTAGATTAACGTATTAACCCATGGCTAACGTGATAACCTGTGCTAGATTAACGTATTAATCCATGGCTAACGTGATAACCTGTGCTAGATTAACGTATTAACCCATGGCTAACGTGATAACCTGTGCTAGATTAACGTATTAATCCATGGCTAACGTGATAACCTGTGCTAGATTAACGTATTAACCCATGGCTAACGTGATAACCTGTGCTAGATTAACGTATTAATCCATGGCTAACCTGATAACCTGTGCTAGATTAACGTATTAACCCATGGCTAACGTGATAACCTGTGCTAGATTAACGTATTAATCCATGGCTAACGTGATAACCTGTGCTAGATTAACGTATTAACCCATGGCTAACGTGATAACCTGTGCTAGATTAACGTATTAATCCATGGCTAACGTGATAACCTGTGCTAGATTAACGTATTAACCCATGGCTAACGTGATAACCTGTGCTAGATTAACGTATTAACCCATGGCTAACGTGATAACCTGTGCTAGATTAACGTATTAACCCATGGCTAACGTGATAACCTGTGCTAGATTAACGTATTAACCCATGGCTAACGTGATAACCTGTGCTAGATTAATGTATTAACCCATGGCTAACGTGATACCCTGTGCTAGATTAACGTATTAACCCATGGCTAACGTGATAACCTGTGCTAGATTAACGTATTAACCCATGGCTAACGTGATAACCTGTGCTAGATTAACGTATTAACCCATGGCTAACGTGATAACCTGTGCTAGATTAATGTATTAACCCATGGCTAACGTGATAACCTGTGCTAGATTAACGTATTAACCCATGGTTCCCGTAATAACCAATATTATAAAACCACTTTAACCCATGACTCACGTGATTTCCAAAGTTATAGAAACATATTAACCCTTGACTCACGAGATAACCAAAGTTATAGAACAACTTTATCCCATGGCTCACGTGCTAACCAAAGCCATAGAACCACTCTAACCCATGACTCACGTGATAACCCGTGTTATACGAACATATTAGCGCACTGGCGGATGGCTGGCGTGATGACATGTGCTAGGACATATTAGTCGAGCTGCCCGAGCCCATTTTATGACAGACATTAAAAAGGCGACGTTTGGGCTTAGTGCATTCTCGCATGTCATCGATACAGCGCTGGATACAAACTAGAGAACGTGAAAGCTCAAGGATTGTGTTCAATCAGGGATCTCCAAACTTTTCAGCCAGAGGGCCGCATTAATTATCAAACAGCAACTCGGTGGCCGACTCCACACTCGAGGTCCAAATAAAAAAGAATCAAACATGGATGTTGTTTTAAATGATTTATTTGATATTATTTCATTCAGTTATTATTTAATAGCACATTGATACACGACAAATGAACACCTGAATTAGTGGGAATGGTGAAATTGTTTCCTAGATGCCAAAATAGCAGTGATTTGCAGACATTTCTGGATTTAGATTTGATGTCCTTATCATTAACAGTGACCTGAGATTATCAACGTGAAATTTGTTCTCAAATTGTTCTTCACGTATTTCGTTCCTGAAAATGTTTGTTCCCACAGGTATGTTGTTCCAAAGATTGAAAGGTACCTTGATGCAAAAGTTTTGAAATTAGGGAAGTCTTCCTTGGGCGAAAAATGGTAAAAACCCACAAGTCCTTTATTTGCACTTGTCCCTTAGGAGGTCATTTGCTTGCAACTCAATGACCCCCAGGTGCAGTTCATCTGGGCGACTGGCCACATCTGCTTCAAATGGGTTTTAAAAAAGTCTCACTTCTTCTGCCTTTAAATCCAAGTCAGAAAACCGCTGCTGACGCTGCAGCTGGGGGTCTTTAATGATCTCGCATGCAAGTGACGTGGGGAACTCCGCTGTTGCTTCAACCATGAAGACCATCCACGGATGAAAGGGCGTTAAGTTGTTAGTTGTCCCAAAAAAAAACAAGACAGGAACTAGATTTTCCTCTCCTTGTAGTTTTAGTTTCAGAAAATTTAAATGACTAGTTATGTCTGCAGCAATGGCCATTTTCCATACCCACTCTCATCAGACAGTAATGGCTGTGGCTTGCCTTTACTTTCCAGGAAGTCACCTATTTCCTTTCTTAACTTAAATACTCTGCTCAGAACTTTCTCACAACTTAGCCATCTTATTGCTGTGTAAAATGGTAATATCTTTCAACAGGTCTCTGAACTGTCTATGGTTGAGCCCATGTGACCTTATTAAATTAACCATCTTCACCAGTACCGGTACACTGCTAATGTCCATATATTTAGCACACAAGGTTTTCTGGTGAATAATACAGTGCAGGAACAGTTGTTGCAGAATTTTTTTTCTCATTACACATGTGCTTGACTTGTCCAACCAATGCTTTCTTTATGCCACTCATGTTCTTTCCTCCATCAACAGCCAGGCCACTGAGGTTAGTCCAGTCCAAGTTATAATCAGCACATGCTTTTTTTAAACTCATCGGTAACAGTTCCGTACATGCTATTTGGGAAGCCAGCTTTTGTGTTATTTCCATGTCTTCATCCACACCTCTAACAAACACAAGCAGTTGAGAGGTGGAAAAGCTGTCCAGCGATTCATCCATTGCATTTAAAAATTGGCAAAACTTGCTTGCATTTTTCGCTATTTGAAACACAATGTTTTCACCCATGTCTGCAACACGGCGGGAAAAGCTCCGCCACTAGATGGCGTTATATCATCTCATCTCATTGACTGTGAACGGAAGTAGAAAAAACTAAGCAGCCAATAAGGTTTTGCCAAATAATGATCGGTTAGAAAGCATAACGCATTACTGTGCGCCTCTATTTTAATTCGGTAAAAACATAACGTCCACGTAAGCGCCGTCTGATCTTGGCAGGATACACGTACATTTCGGTAATTAATTTTTTCCGTAGACAAAAATGTCTCCGCGGGCCTCATGATAGTACCTCGAGGGCCGCATGTTGCCCGTGGGCCGTAGTTTGGAGACCCATGTGTTAAATGATAAGTAAATGCATTTAAAAAAAAAATTGGAACACAAAAGAGAGCGCTTGAACTATTGAAATCAATGCATTTAACATTCAGATGGGTTATATTAAAAAGACAGATGCTAAGAGAGATGCTAAATTATGTATATAGGAAATGTAAGCGCGCATATGTTTGGAATCTTTTTGTGACCTTTAGTTCAAATGAGCGATGTGAATATATTGTTAAAACACCCTATGATGAATCTATAATGACATCACCAATAGTAAACCTATAAAGACATCACCAATGGTGAATCTATAATAACATCACCAATGGTGAATCTATAATGACATCACCAATGGTGAATCTATAATAACATCAACAAATGGTGAATCTATAATTACATGACCAAATGGTGAATCTATCATTACATCACCAAATGGTGAATCTATAAGGACGCCACCAAAAAGTCTTATAAGAATCGTATTAACAAAATTATTTCGACTCTTAAACTTATGCGACACCTCCGTCGTGGTTAAAGTGTGTCACTCTTTCACCGTGACTGAAAGTGTGCCACTCGTCCACCCTGACTGAAAGTGTGCCACTCTTCCACCGTGACTGAAAGTGTGCTACTCCTCTACCGTGATTGAAAGTGTGCCACTCCTCCACCCTGACTGAAAGTGTGCCACTCTTCCACCCTGACTGAAAGTGTGCCACTCTTCCACCGTGACTGAAAGTGTGCTACTCCTCCACCCTGACTGAAAGTGTGCCACTCTTCCACCCTGACTGAAAGTGTGCCACTCTTCCACCGTGACTGAAAGTGTGCTACTCCTCTACCGTGATTGAAAGTGTGCCTTTCCTCTACCGTGATTGAAAGTGTGTCACTCTTTCACCGTGATTGAAAGTGTGCCACTCCTCTACCGTGATTGAAAGTGTGCCACTCGTCCACCGTGAATGAAAGTATGCCATTCCTCTACCGTGATTGAAAGTGTGCCACTCCTCTATCGTGATTAAAAGTGTACCACTCCTCTCTCCTCTACCGTCATTGAAAGTGTGCCACTCCTCTACCGTCATTGAAAGTGTGCCACTCCTCTACCGTCATTGAAAGTGTGCCACTCCTCTACCATCATTGAAAGTGTGCCACTCCTCTACCGTGATTAAAAGTGTGCCACTCCTCTACCATGATTGAAAGTGTGCCACTCCTCTACCGTTTGTGAAAGTGTGCCACTCCTCTACCGTGATTGAAAGTCTGCCACTCCTCTACCGTGATTGAAAGTGTGCCACTCCTCTACTGTGATTAAAAGTGTGCGACTGGTTGACCGTGATGGACAGAGGTGCGGATGTGACACGAGAAGGTTGTTGGAGAGTTGGAGTGTGCATCTGTAGCGGCCAGAGGAGAGAGTGAGCCTGTCCATCAAGCAAAGGACCGCGGATTCAATCCTCACGCCCGTCATAGCCATAATGACTCAGTGCAAGTGTTCGCATGCAATGGGCTACTTAGCGCTCGCGTGCTGGGGGGTATTAGCGTCTCTGATACAGACGACATTAGTCAGGATTGGAATGGGTGGAGTGGCAGAAGGGTGCTGGAAAGTAGAAACTTCAGCACACACAAAAGTAAACCCATGTAAATACCGTCATCATATTTATACTTTGTGTCGATTCTTTAGTTTCATATTAATCTTTAGAGTATGAAGGCAAACGACAAGCACAAAGACGGACATCCATTTGTCATTTTTATACAAAGCCACTGCACTCTTTTTAAATCTATAGATATAGATATATCGCCACGAATGATTTTTATAATATGTTTCAAATGTTAGGGAATTACTGGAATAGTGACATAAGAAGTTTCATTGAATTGATTTCCTCCGTTATTTTTTTTTTAAATTTCACCATGTACAAATATTTTTAATTTTAAAAAAAAAAACTCTGTATAGATCTGAGTAGGTAAATTGAGGATTAACAAAAGTTCAATTTGCCAGAAACTGACTTTCTAGTATATACGGCAGTTGGTAAAAATGTCCTTTAAAAAAGTTAAAACAAAAAGACAGCGCAGTGGCGCAGCTGGGGGGGGGGGAGCGGACTGCACCGGTTGGCACAACGATTTAACCGCACCGGGTGACATCATGAGTTGACCGAACCGGGAGACAGCGCTCACAACTAGAGTAAAATGAAAGGTTGAAAACTCTACGCCGTGTCATTTAATTCCAAAAATTATATGTCGGGTATATTTCTAAGATTGTGAGTACAACCGAACAAGATACCCGGGCTCCGGAGTCCCCGTATATGCGTCGAGTGATTAAGACATTTGCGTCAGTAAAAATGACAAGGGGGTTGTGTGTGTGTTGTTGTTGTTTTTCTATGGAACACTGCTGTCAGCATTAATGCTATCAAAGGGAGAAGCGGGTAGGGTGTGTGGGCGGGAAGGGGGGGGGCGGATTAAACGATGATCAATAAGTCAGTGATAGACATCAATGTATATGATGATAACTGGATAGAAATAGGCTGATGTGATCACGTAGATAGATGTGGAAAATAGCAAGGGTAAAATAAGTTAATGGTGACAAAGTATGTGAATGGGCAACAAGAAGATGAACAGAGGCAAATTATGTGAATGGGCATAAGAAAATGAACAGAGACAAATTATGTGATTGGGCACCAAGAAAGTGAACAGAGGCAAATTATTTCAATTGACACCAAGAAGGTGAACAGAAGCAAATTATTTGAATTGACACCAAGAAGGTGAACAGAGGCAAATTATTTCAATTGACACCAAGAAGGTGAACAGAAGCAAATTATTTGAATTGACACCAAGAAGGTGAACAGAGGCAAATTATTTGAATTGACACCAAGAAGGTGAACAGAGGCAAATTATTTGAATTGACACCAAGAAGGTGAACAGAAGCAAATTATTTGAATTGACACCAAGAAGGTGAACAGAGGCAAATTATTTGAATTGACACCAAGAAAGTGAACAGAGACAAATTATTTGAATTGACACCAAGAAAGTGAACAGAGGCAAATTATTTCAATTGACACCAAGAAAGTGAACAGAAGCAAATTATTTGAATTGACACCAAGAAGGTGAACAGAGACAAATTATTTGAATTGACACCAAGAAAGTGAACAGAGGCAAATTATTTGAATTGACACCAAGAAAGTGAACAGAGACAAATTATTTGAATTGACACCAAGAAGGTGAACAGAGGCAAATTATTTGAATTGACACCAAGAAAGTGAACAGAGGCAAATTATTTGAATTGACACCAAGAAAGTGAACAGAGGCAAATTATTTCAATTGACACCAAGAAGGTGAACAGAAGCAAATTATTTGAATTGACACCAAGAAGGTGAACAGAGGCAAATTATTTGAATTGACACCAAGAAAGTGAACAGAGGCAAATTATTTCAATTGACACCAAGAAGGTGAACAGAGGCAAATTATTTCAATTGACACCAAGAAGGTGAACAGAAGCAAATTATTTGAATTGACACCAAGAAGGTGAACAGATGCAAATTATTTGAATTGACACCAAGAAAGTGAACAGAGACAAATTATTTGAATTGACACCAAGAAAGTGAACAGAGGCAAATTATTTGAATTGACACCAAGAAAGTGAAGAGAGGCAAATTATTTGAATTGACACCAAGAAAGTGAACAGAGACAAATTATTTGAATTGACACCAAGAAGGTGAACAGATGCAAATTATTTGAATTGACACCAAGAAGGTGAACAGAGCCAAATTATTTGAATGACACCAAGAAGGTGAACAGAGGCAAATTATTTGAATTGACACCAAGAAGGTGAACAGAGGCAAATTATTTGAATTAACACCTAAAAGGTGAACAGAGGCAAATTATTTGAATTCACACCAAGAAGGTGAATAGAGGCAAATTATTTGAATTGACACCAAGAAGGTGAACAGAGACAAATTATTTGAATTGACACCAAGAAGGTGAACAGAGGCAAATTATTTGAATTGACACCAAGAAGGTGAACAGAGGCAAATTATTTGAATTGACACCAAGAAGGGGAACAGAGGCAAATTATTTGAATTGACACCAAGAAAGTGAACAGAGGCAAATTATTTGAACTGACACCAACAAGGTGAACAGAGGCAAATTATTTGAATTAACACCAAGAAGGTGAACAGAGGCAAATTATTTGAATTGACACCAAGAAGGTGAACAGAGGCAAATTATTTGAATTGACACCAAGAAGGTGAAAGAGGCAAATTATTTGAATTGACACCAAGAAGGTGAACAGAGGCAAATTATTTGAATTCACACCAAGAAGGTGAACAGAGGCAAATTATTTCAATTGACACCAAGAAGGTGAACAGAGACAAATTATTTGAATTGACACTAAGAAGGTGAACAGAGGCAAATTATTTGAATTGACACCAAGAAGGTGAACAGAGGCAAATTATTTGAATTGACACCAAGAAGGGGAACAGAAGCAAATTATTTGAATTGACACCAAGAAGGTGAACAGAGGCAAATTATTTGAATTGACACCAAGAAGGTGAACAGAGGCAAATTATTTGAATTGACACCAAGAAGGTGAACAGAGGCAAATTATTTGAATTCACACCAAGAAGGTGAACAGAGGCAAATTATTTGAATTCACACCAAGAAGGTGAACAGAGGCAAATTATTTGAATTCACACCAAGAAGGTGAACAGAGGCAAATTATTTGAATTCACACCAAGAAGGTGAACAGAGGCAACTTATTTGAATTCACACCAAGAAGGTGAACAGAGGCCTACCATGTCGTCGTCAATTATTTTTTAAATGTTCAAGACTCGAAAAAAGTTCCTTAATGTGTCATTTTTTATCCGATGTCTCAATGTATCAAAGTATCCCGTACCAGTACCTTATGATTTTTTTGTTCTTTTCAATGAAAAATGAATGCCACGTGGTTTACCCTCGCTTAGAGAACTCATTGAGACTAGCCATATCTACCATTACCATAGCCCCAACAAACAAACAAAACAAAACAAAACAAAAAAACGGAACATTCGCATTTGAGAAACACAAGATCCGAATGCTTATTTCGAAGCAAGCCCTTCCTCTCTTTCACTCCACCCTAACATCTCTCTCCCCAATTCGCTCGTTCTATCTCGCTCTCAACATAACAACCAGTACGTTATTTTGTCCTACTCATTGGAACGAATGAGTGACGACGTCTTTGAATGACGTCATTTTCTGGAACGTTTCCTTAGAATTTAAAAACCCGGTCAATTTGAATGGATTCAGCGGTGTGTGTAGTGTAACGTCACGCGAATAGATCGTTTCCTTCGGGATCAAATAAATCTGCAAATAAAGAATTTTCTTTCTGGCAGACAGTATCGGCATTTAACGTGTAGTGGCAGACAGTATCGGCATTTAATGTGTAGTGGCAGACAGTGTCGGAATTTAATGTGTAGTGACAGTATCGGAATTCGTTAATGTGTAGTGGCAGACAGTATCGGCATTTAATGTGAAGTGGCAGACAGTATCGGCATTTAATATATAGTGGCAGACAGTATCGGCATCTAATGTATAGTGGCAGACACAACCATACAAAATTCTGACTCCGGCTAACTCCGACTCCAAAACCCTTTACTCAACAATGGGGTTGTAATCAGAATAAAGACCCTCGCTCGACGGTAGAGGTCAATCGATAAATAGATTGCTTAGGTTGATAATAGAACTACTTGCTGAGCGATGGCGCCACCAAACAGCAACCAAAAGCAAAGAAAAGAAAGTACATGGTGAGGAGTGAGGCGGGCGGAAGGCGTCATATGGTGAGGAGTGAGGCGGGTGGAAGGCGCCATATGGTGAGGAGTGAGGCGGGCGGAAGGCGTCATATGGTGAGGAGTGAGGCGGGTGGAAGGCGTCATATGGTGAGGAGTGAGGCGGGTGGACGGCGTCAAATGGTGGGGGGGGAGGCGGGTGGAAGGCGTCATATGGAGGGGAGTGAGGCGGGTGGAAGGCGGGATATGTGGAGGAGTGAGGCG
>CAXITT010000248.1:524373-639744 GCA_964033795.1 Lymnaea stagnalis
GTCATATGGTGAGGAGTGAGGCGGGTGGAAGACATCATATGGTGAGGAGTGAGGCGGGTGGAAGGTGTCATATGGTGAGGAGTGAGGCGGGTGGAAGGCGTCATATGGTGAGGAGTGAGGCGGGTGGAAGGCGCCATATGGTGAGGAGTGAGGCGGGTGGAAGGCGCCATATGGTGAGGAGTGAGGCGGGTGGAAGGCGCCATATGGTGAGGAGTGAGGCGGGTGGAAGGCGCCATATAGTGAGGAGTAAGGCGGGTGGAAGACGCCTAGTACATAATAATGACTTCAAATTATTCAAAATAAAATATAAGACAGAACTGATCAGAATTTAAAAATAATATCACTTTTACAATAGAAGGTTAGAGAGTCATGCCGTATACTTAGGACATTTGATAGAGATTCATGCTGTATATTTGAAAACATGGGATAGAGTTCCAGTATTAAACAGAAACTCGTCCCTCTCCCCAACAGACAGCGACGAGGCCATGACAGGCAATTCAGGCTCATACCAGCAAGAAGCCAGTATAGGAGCTGCTCATTCCTGCCCAAGACAATCAGGGACTGGAACAATCTTTCAAAAGGAACAGTTGGGGCGACAACACTAGACACATTTGTGTCTATTGCCTCAAGCCTTCAAACCCCCAGCGCATAATTCCCTCACAAAGTGGCACTGGAAATCAGTGGAATGTCCTCATCAACACCTGGTACAGAAACATTGCAAATCCCCTTTACATGCATAGGAGCCAAAATGATCAATAAATTGATCGTGGGCCCTTAATATATAAAAGAAGAAGAAGAAGAAGAGAGTCATGCCGTATACTTAAAAAAATGGGATAGGGAGTCATGTTGTATATTTAAACAAAACGGGATAGAGAGTAATGTCATATATTTAAACACATGGGATAGAGGCATGGCATATTTTTAAACACATGGAGTAGAGAGTCATGTCGTATATTTAAACACATGGGATAGAGTTATGTTGTACATTTTAACACATGGGATAGAGAGTCGTGTCGTATATTTAAACACATGGGATAGAGAGTCATGTCCTATATTTAAACAAATCTCGTTAAGATCATTAGTAAGTGAAAATAATAAACCCATTTCTTTAAACACTTAAAAGCCCACTTGACTCCCCCTCGTTATCGGTTTAAAAAAAAAAATCTGCTACAATTGCCAGGTTTATATCATTTCAATGAATACAAATGTTGGTCATCAATTGTTGTTTTCTCTTGTGGAAAGAGGGAAGGAATTATTGAGTTACCAATATTGTTAACATCAAACGGTTCACTTCAAGTATATACATCAAACGAACTTAATTTGAGGTACGGTTTCTTCTAAGTCAAATTGAAATGTCAGATCACACTTGATTTAAATAAAATGTTTGTTTAAAAAAAAAATAATAAGTTCCTTGTATTGTTACTCTAGGTTTCACTTAACCTACATAGCAGAAATTCGAAGAAATTTGTAATTTCAAGGGATGTAACTAAAAAATTAAGTTAATGTACGTGCATTTTCGCTATAAATAGACAAGAGCCGAATCGACGTGTGTCCAGAGTACACAATGTGAAGCCCCCCCTCCCAGACACAAACCATATTTCACAAGCGCCATGTTTTACGACACTCCGCTTCTTTTCTCTTCTTTTTTTTTTACTCACACTATAGATCTACTTTATAAATAGTAACCAACACCCTCGCCCTCCCCAAACACACACTGTTCGAGGCAGGAGACCACCGCAGCGTTGGATGACGTTAAACAGAGAAGGGGGGCCGTGTCCGTCGGCACAAACGTGCTGGCGTCATCGCCGCGTCGAGGTCTCCACCGCGTCATAGCAGACAGCGCGTGGGCTGGGAAAGTAGACAGGCACTCAGATTATCTCTAATGAGAGCCCTCGCCATAGGAGCAGCCACAATAAACTAGCTCGGCTTTAGTTGCCGTGCTGCATAAGCCCGAGTTATTCAAGACAAAAAGGATGCAATTGGCACACCGACACGTCACGGTACTAATGCGTGGCTAGAACGTTGCTAAATAACGCCTCAACGGACGGGGGTGGGGGACGGGAGGCGATTCGGTGGGACGAATAGGATTTAATCCGGGTTCTCCATCTCCTGATAGCTGCACATAAGAACGAGATGAAACATTATTATTAGTAGTAAGGCGTATACACAAATAGACACCTATCGTTTTCTGCAAGCCATAACAGTTCGAAATTTTGCCTGTTTTGTGCGTATGGGGGGGGGGGGGGGGTGGTGTAGTGTGTGAGTGTGTCATTTTTAGGAATTAAGATGCTGATAGGTAACCCTGGGAAACATTACAAGGTCATAGTTTCCTTTGTTTTCAGCCAACAAATAGGCCTTGCATGTCGTACCAGCAGTACGTACTATTGGACACAATACGCTACTGCACAGGTTGCCACCGAGTCACGCATGAGATCACACAGACAACGCCCATCACAGAAGCTGATGACATGCCCCAGAACCACACGTCCAATCATTAGCAAAACGGATTGAACGGCAACAAACTGACAAGGCGGCAGTAGTGTTAAATCAATGAAGACATTCGATCCACGCAGTTTATACATGGCAACTCACCAAGTACATCACCACTTCATCAATTACCGCATCTCGTGGGCTGTGGGGATTCCAACTCATAACACATTTCTTGCCACATTACTTCTTGGAGTGCAATAACCCTCAATAATAATGGCCCCCCCCCCCCCCCTACAACCTAGCGGTGTCACCTGCTTTTTTATATATATTTTAGGGGTCACTAAGCCCCCACCCCCGCCCTAAAAAGTGTGTCTGTGTGTGTGTGGGGGGGGGGGGGTTGATCTAAGATTTCAGGCCAGCTTATCATCTTAGTGGTGATACTACTCGAGGCACCATCTCCGTCCTAGCATGTCAAAGGTGCACCGATTCCTCCAGTCTTGCCCCGGTGAGAAATACCGCGAACAGTAGAGTATGCTATCCAACAAAGCAAAGCTATATTAGGCTTAATTTGCTCCTAATAAATATTGACCGGGGACGGTACTGATGGGCCGGGCTCCGGCGCTTTCATTCGGATGCTAAAAACGAAAGCTTGGCCGCACGTGAAAACCGAAACCCGAGTCGATACGGGCATCCGGGGCCGATATCCCCCCGCCCCCCCCTTTTTTTAAGTTGCTAGACCGACTCATTGATCATGGGTTTTATGTCAGGTCCTAGACCGACTCATTGACCATTGGTTTTATGTCAGGTCCTAGAATAACTCATTGATCTTGGGTTTTATGTCAGGTCCTAGGCCGACTCATTGACCATTGGTTTTATGTCAGGTCCTAGAATAACTCATTGATCATGGGTTTTATGTCAGGTCCTAGACCGACTCATTGATCATGGGTTTTATGTCAGGTCCTAGACAGACTCATTGATCATGGGTTTTATGTCAGGTCCTAGAATAACTCATTGATTATGGGTTTTATGTCAGGTCCTAGGCCGACTCATTGACCATTGGTTTTATGTCAGGTCCTAGAATAACTCATTGATCATGGGTTTTATGTCAGGTCCTAGACCGACTCATTGACCATTAGTTTTATGTCAGGTCCTAGACAGACTCATTGACCATTAGTTTTATGTCAGGTCCTAGAATAACTCATTGATCATGGGTTTTATGTCAGGTCCTAGACCGACTCATTGACCATTAGTTTTATGTCAGGTCCTAGAATAACCATTGATCATGGGTTTTATGTCAGGTCCTAGAATAACTCATTGATCATGGGTTTTATGTCAGGTCCTAGGCCGACTCATTGATCATGGGTTTTATGTCAGGTCCTAGGCCGACTCATTGATCATTGGTTTTATGTCAGGTCCTAGATCGACTCATTGACCATTGGTTTTATGTCAGGTCCTAGACCGACTCATTGATCATGGGTTTTATGTCAGGTCCTAGGCCGACTCATTGACCATTGGTTTTATGTCAGGTCCTAGACCGACTCATTGATCATGGGTTTTATGTCAGGTCCACAGCAGATATGGAATCCAAAGCCTCTTGATCACCTGATCAAATTCATACGGCGTGGGAACGAGGTGGGCAACCACACGCAGCGTGGAAAAAAAAAGGGGGAGGGGGGGGGGTGTGAGACCACGCATGACTCAATACGTGGGAGTTGATAACAAAGCTAGATCAAGCACGAGCTGATAACCACAAGGAATATTCATGACCAGGTCTTGCACGTGCAGGGTTTTATGTCAGGGCCACAGCAGAAATGGAATCCAAAGCCTCTTGATCACCTGATCAAATTCATACGGCGTGGGAACGAGGTGGGCAACCACACGCAGCGTGGAAAAAAAAAGGGGGAGGGGGGGGGTGTGAGACCACGCATGACTCAATACGTGGGAGTTGATAACAAAGCTAGATCAAGCACGAGCTGATAACCACAAGGAATATTCATGACCAGGTCTTGCACGTGCACCGCTGCCGTAGAGTTCAAAGAGATATTGTCCAAATTTTAAGCGGCCATCGCTCCAGGGTACAAGGGAATACACGTGGTGGGGAAGGTAACTCTTTACACAAGATTGTTAGCAAAGTTGTCGTTGTTGTAAGAAGGGACGGGTACTTTACTTGGTTTAAGAATCGGCAATGGCGGATCTATAAAAAAAGGAAAATAACAATGGCGCGTTATGAAAAAATGACTTTGGAGGCTACCATAACATAAATGTACCAGAAGCCTCAAAGTGAGGGTATGCACGCTACCAGCGCTCTGGTTTGAAACCACCTTTCAATTTGAAATTTTACCACCTCCACCGCGAAAGTTTCTACAGTTAGCCCAAAATGAAGCCCTCTATATATAGAAAAAAAGTACTGCCCTCTACGCAGCCGTATTCCTACGCCGGTGCCTTTCCTGACGACCTCCTTAAAATGTGCTCCCCTCCCCTGCCAATATCCACTAAATTTTCCACTGCCAACTACATCTAAATTAACAACCCACCCCTGCCAACCTCGCTTAATGGGTGCTTCTCCGCAAACCACCCCCCCCCCCACTTACCTTACATTTTTTTTTAAAAAGAAGTAATAAATACAGTTGTGATTGTTGGCCTTGCATAAGCCTCAAAGATTTACAACTTATTAGAGTTTTCTTCTCACAATAGAGAAATTATATATAACATATCAATACATTTTACTTATGAGCAGAAAGAGCACAACAACATCCACTGGACTTTACAAATGAAACGAAGGCTGTCAAGTATGTTTTTTTTTTAGGCTAGCTGCAAACTCTGAAATCAAACACGGAGATGGAGTCCCGTAGGCAGCATGGCATTGACGCAATGAAAATTCCGACAGCTCGTGCGACGTGGAAGGCATTATGAGAGTGAAACACATAAAAAAAACTCTGCTAGTCATCTATTACCAGTCGTCTTGACTAAGTGTTGCCACTGGATCAAATAGGCAAGGACGATAGAGTGAGGCTGACAAATGGAACAACGCCTCCTCACTTTAATCAAAATACAGCCCAAGCCCAGGTTCAAGCCAAGGCTCAAGTCAAGGCTCAAGTCAATGTTCAAGTCAAGGCTCAAGTCAAGGTTCAAGTCAAGGCTATAATCAAGCTTAAGTCATTTTCGCGTGCGAAGGGCGAACAATAATATATTTTTGAAGGCATCCAATCAAAAATGCATTGTTTGATTCAACAGCTTTTTCGATTGCTAAATCGGGAAAGTCACAAAGCAATCGGCAAAATAGTTGTCTTTACAAATTTTGTCATATTCTAATTTGATAGAGATAAGGTTGAGAATATCAGACCTGTTTACCCTCAAACTTAAAATCGTACAGTTTCATCACAAAATCGTTCAATACCTTATATTTATGATTAATATTAAAAAATATAGTATAAATAATGTGTATTCCTCAAAATCGTATATTGTACGCCAAAATCGTAAGAGTAAACAAGTCTGGAATATGACGGATTAAATAATATAGTTTACCTAAATGAGCTTGCATTAAACTTGGATGAATTGGCTCTCACAACAATGAATCTTTGCTTTTAGCCATTGTTGCTTAGGTACTGCTTAATGGAACAGAAGAGTAATGAACACACTATAACTTACTCGGAAAACATGGAGAGGAGTGGTGGGGGTGGAGGTTCTGTTAAGAGTTCGTTTATTAGAGCAGTTCTTATACGACACTAAAATTACAAGTAATATCATAATATTGTAATTGATGGAGCACCATTAATGACTTGCTGCAACCGTTGTTTGTTTTGATGGAGCACCATCAATGACTTGCTGCAACCATTTATTGTTTCAATTAAATGAAGGCACGTGCTATGACTAACTATTTTTGGTGCTCTTTGTTTTGGCCTACAGATTTAGCTGCTTAATTTTGACATTAGTACAGGTGATTCTGCTTCATCCTGACACTCATTAGTGCAGGTGATTCTGTTTCATTCTGACACTCATTAGTGCAGGTGATTCTGCTTCATCCTGACACTCATTAGTACAGGTGATTCTGCTTCATCCTGACACTCATTAGTGCAGGTGATTCTGTTTCATTCATTAGTACAGGTGTTTCTGCTTCATTCATTAGTGCAGGTGTTTCTGCTTCATTCATTAGTACAGGTGTTTCTGCTTCATTCATTATTACAGGTGTTTCTGCTTCATTCATTAGTACAGGTGTTTCTGCTTCATTCATTACTACATGTGTTTCTGCTTCATTCATTAGTACAGGTGTTTCTGCTTCATCCTGACACTCATTAGTACAGGTGTTTCTACCACATTCTGACACTCATTAGTACAGTGTTTCTGCCACATTCTGACACTCATTAGTACAGGTGTTTCTGCTTCATCCTGACACTCATTAGTACAGGTGTTTCTACCACATTCTGACACTCATTAGCACAGTGTTTCTGCCACATTCTGACACTCATTAGTACAGGTGTTTCTGCTTCATCCTGACACTCATTAGTACAGGTGTTTCTACCACATTCTGACACTCATTAGCACAGTGTTTCTGCCACATTCTGACACTCATTAGTACAGGTGTTTCTGCTTCATCCTGACACTCATTAGTACAGGTGTTTCTACCACATTCTGACACTCATTAGCACAGTGTTTCTGCCACATTCTGACACTCATTAGCACAGGTGTTTCTCTTAGTTTTGACTCCACAGCCCGCACACGTGACATCAGAAATATTTGCTAAATTTCTTCAAAATGAAATACCAGTTGCATGTGATTGAAATTAATCTTTCTTTAAAACTAAAGACACCTCTCTTAATCTGTTCAAGTACAGTATTGCCCATCCTGAGTTACACTAACATCTGGCATACAATATTCTTATTTGGTAGTACATTGCTGGCATTTGAATATAATCAGATAGTCTGAGATATTAAGAATTTGCTTTGAGTTTTGGCCACAGAAGGAAATTTTTAATGATAATCAGCATTGAAGATGGTTAGGTATCTCCTTGTTGCACACTCACCATTATATCTGGTGGGAGGTGGTTTTATTACGCCAACCAGCTTTACTCCAAACCACGGAGAAACTGTGTTTTTTTTTTACATTTTACACAACTTCCATTAATTGTAACATGCATACTAATAAAAATTAAACCATTTAAAAGATCGATTCTAGCACCTTCATAATATGATGTTTGTTTTTTCTATTGGTGTTAGTGAAATGTTAACAGTCAATGAAGCTTTTGCTAAGAGAATAAAAACCTGGAACTGAGTATCATGATGCATCCTTCGCCTTCAGAACAATTTAGTGAATAAAATGTTATCTACAAGTGGCAAAATAATTATCCTGCTTTTAAAAGAAAATGAGCTTATTCTAGGTACTATAAATCAGTATATAATTTATAGTGACTAAAAGTACAAGGTTTCATTTGTATTTTGATTTAATGGTCAAATATATCCAGACTTTAACATTTCATTTCATTAATATAGAGGCTCCTACAAACTGCGATTTTCAGAATGGTTATGTTGAAACACAGGTGGCGCCCAGGGTGAGTTAATGGTCTGGCGTTGGCCAGAAAAAGTTTAAGAACCACTGTAATAGGTCCGCCAAACCACTGCATCCAGCTGTGGTACAATCACAACAGTTAACACCACACTACCATATGTTTCATTAAAAGTATCCTCGGATACCACCCAATGTGATTCACCACACCATCTGTTTGATGATCAGTTTCCATGAGTGTCATGGCCACCGATTAGGTTTCTTTTTTTTCAGAATGCATCAATGCTGACACAGTGTTATTGACTTGCTGGGTGTTTTAAATGTGGCCAAACATCACAGGGTCAGGTGACAGGAAATCAGGTGACAGGAAATCAGGTGACAGGTTACGGTCCATTAAAAGCAGATTATGTTGCAGCTGATTTAGTGTCCTACGCAGCAGTAATCCACTGCCAATCATTCAGGTCTTGTACAGACATTGGTCAGTTTGAAATGATAATGTTCATTTACATTTCATGTTCAGGAGGCGTTAATTATAACAAAATAACCCTCGTTACTATTGTACCTTGTAATGTAATAGTATAACCTTGCAATTTAATTGTATTACCTTGTAATGTAACAGTATTACCTTGTAATGTAATAGTATTACCGTCAAACAGAACAACGTTAGCGCCATTTTTATTCTAAAATACTTATACAACTTTTTTGATACAGGTCTGCCTGAGTAAAGAAAGTGTTACTTAATTTTACAAGCATTTATTTCATGCCCTGTTTCAGTGCTTCATAAGGTATTCTACAGTCATCAAGTAACAAATGTGTCATCAGTAAACTGATAGGGAGTACAATGAAAGCTGTGAAAGTTTAATTTATCTGTACATTAAATAAGCTATTCAAATTTTATCATTAGATAACTTCACTTCTGCACAAAATGCTGGTACTCAAAAATGCTTTACGTCAATTGATCAGAGTCTAATTGCTGAAATGCCCTGGCATTCTATCTTAGAAATCTTAGAAAAAAAATTGAAGTTAAAAATTGATTGTTAGCCCTTACCTTAGTGTTTGCTCCAATCTTCCTTCTTCAGAAAGAATATAGAAAGCAAGGGCACCATTGTTTAAACAGTCAATAAGTTATGTAATACATCACTACATAGCTTAATTAAGTCATGGCTACACTGTGAAAGAAGAAAACAAACAAATACTTTATTTTGCTTCAAGATTAATGAGAAAAACTCAACAACAACAAAAGTAATTAAAATATGTGCAACTGAAATTATAATTACTTTTGTAGTTGTTTAGTTTTTTTTTGGTGTTTTAAAATAAAGCCCCCTAATCTGATCAGCTTAACAATTACCATAGAATTAGATTTTTAAGGAAATTGAATTTTTGTTTTGGTAGGCTAATGCCCATTGATAGTGCTAAGCTTTGTGCAATCCTTTTTCTTGAGCTAAGTTTCATGGAGTTGCACATAGATCAGAGCTTACAAGGAAATCATAAGTCATAAGATTATAATAATCCATAAAATCCAAATACCTATTTGACAATATGTGTCTTCGAAAGAGTAATAAGGCATAACTTCAGCTACTCTATAATCCTAATATATGGTGAAAATATACATGTTTCCAATCATTAGAATTACTGAGAAATTAGGAAGTCTAAAAATGTATAGGCCTAAATTTATGTATAAATTATGTAGATTAGGGTTAACCAGATCAACCAGTATAAAATATGTATTCTGCCATTTTACTCATCTGTTTCTGCCTTATTTGACAAATTAATGGGCTAATCAGCTTTAGGATATCAGAAAATGCTACCCAAGATGGTCTCAGTATCAGTAAATGTAGGTGGGATTTGATGCTTTTAAATGCTGCTGTTGAAAACTTACAAACTGTATTAGTGTTGTTAGTTTTTTGTTGTGGTTTTATTTTATATTTTTTCTTGGGGGGAACGTTTGGCTTTGTGTGTGTTTAATTTTAATTAAACCATTTTAGAAAAATAAGTCTAGGGAAACACTGCTTTTGGACAGTTTCAAACAATGTGTCAATTTCTCAGATAATGTATATTTAAATAATTGTTTTACAAAAGGTGAATTTAAAAAAAAAAATGTGTCCTGGAATTTGTATTAATTATGACTTTGATACAAAAGGCTAATAGATTCCTAAAATTAATTGCAATACATATTAATCAAGCCACAACATAATTAGGCTATATAATAATAAATCCACTGACCACTATGATCACTGAAATTGGCCAATGTCTGCCATGGATGATATTGTAGCAAGGCTGCTTAATGAACTTAATCTGTAAATTCTTATAGGTGCAATTCTAATATATATAATTTATAATTAATAAGGGCTAAGGGGTCCAAAGTAGTATCTAGGCTATTTTTCATTTTAGCAGCCTGACATTTTTATATCAAATTTGCTAGCCCAGTTAGTAGCTCACTTCATTTACAGCTACTGTTAAAACTGATACTGATTTGTTACATTTACATATTAATACTAGTCATTATATATTATTAATAGTAGGTTAAGAATTAATAGGCTTAATATTATTAACTCTTTCCGTGCCAAGCCACGATGTATCGTCCATTTGACAGGTCACGTTTGTCCCAAGCCACGATATATCGTCAAAATAATTTACATAGTTTATTTCGATGCCTGCATCAATCCGACTTTTTATGCTTTTAAACGAAAGATAACTCTTCCTACTTCCATCCTGTTAGAAGTAGGGCTTGTTTACATGTGTTTTTTCTAATATAGTTTGATTTGTGTTGAAACTTTTGTAAACAAAGCAATGGCCACGCCTACTCCAAACACATCAGGTGTTACAAGACCACGTAGGTTGCCACGTTTGCAGGCACAAGAGCTTTTACTGAAAAATCGGACAATAACAATGATGACAGTCTGAACTTTCTTAAACAAATTTTTAAAATATAAAAATACCACAGATGTAGCCTAGAGAATGGATTACAAAAACACCAAGATCAACTTTCTAGCTCAAATGGCTCAAAATGTATGAATTTTTTTCAAAACCAATTTGTAACTATTGCAACACTGACACTGAGGATTCAGATAATACTACTCCTAACATATCAAAAATGTGTATAACTCTATCACAAAACGGAATATTTTCAAAATGTAAAATGCATTCTGATACAAAATGGATATACTTTCTGAGGAAAGCAGAATAGGATACCAGCTACACAGACCATATGGTAGTCTGGTAAATTCAGATTTGGTGCGCATTTCTTTTTTTTAAATTTGATCTCATAATATTACCAGTAAAATTCAAACTACTGTTGTCATATTGTTTTATCTGTGACATATTATTCTCTGTCTAATTTCCTTTAATTTGATATGAAAAACAACTATCCAGTTAAAAAAATGTATTCAAAATAAATTAAAGATACGAGCACCCTAAAAAATTTCTATTGGCTAAAAACTGGTCTGGCACAAACGTGGTAAAACCCAAAGGCATGGAAAGAGTTGTTATGCCTAGTAATTATTAACCTACTATAAGTAGTAGTAGCAGTAGATCTATTAAGAATTGTGGTACTGATATTGAAAAAATAAATGGCTTATAAGGCTAAGGTGACAATTTTTTTCAAATTAAAAACTATGACACTTAAAATTTTCACCCTGAAAGCCAGGACAAATAGAATCGTTTAGGCGCCATGGATAATACACTTTATTCATTTAGGTTGGCTTCTTTTATTATTATTAAATTACTAAACAAAAGTGGGATATGATGGGGTTGATTGAGAAAGTCTATAGTGTACACTTACTACACTTGAAAGAACTCTCAATAAAATAACTTTTTTAAAAAAGACTGTCAACGGTTTAAGAAGGTGATCATACATAGATTTATTTATTTATTTAGGCATTTTTATATAGCGCTTACCATAAAGCTCTAAGCGCTTTACAATTATTAAAAACATGTAAACTAAGTAAAATAAAAATGAGACACTAGGATAGTAACTACTATACTATGGAAACAATTAAAATGGCTATAAAACGAGGACACTTTGGCACGTTTTGGCTTATACTACAGGATCAACCCGAGACAGAAAATGAGGCAGGGCAAGGAGGGGGCATCACAGGTCATAGGCGGACGTAAACAGATTCATATTGTGCTCTTGTTCTCTCTCGTCTTGACTATTGCAACTATCTTCTGTCAGGTTCACCAAAACACTTCATAGAAAAACTAAAAAATGTTCAAAACTCAGCTGCTAGGCTAGTTCTAAAGGCAAAAAAATGTGATAATGTCGCTCCACTACTCCACTCCATTGGCTCCCTATACAGGCACCCATTGATTACAAGCTGTCTGTTCTCAGTCAAAGCTTTTTCTCAGATTCCTGCCCTTTCTATCTAACTGAACTTCTTTCTGTCTATTCACCCCTTCGACAGCTTCGCTCCTCCGCAGACACGCAAATTCTGTCCATTCCCAAGTCACACACTAAAACATATGGTGAACAATCTTTCTCCTCATGCGCCCCCAAACAATGGAATTCTCTCCCACTACACATCCGCAATTTGCCGACCACCCTGACCTTCAAAACTGCACTTAAAACACATCTCTTTAAACTCCATTACCCGGACTGATTCCCCACTCTGACCGATAAACGATGCTGCTTGCTGCAGTCCATGCCATGGCTTGACATGCAAAAGTTCTGGGGTGCGTGTTTTGAATATACTTTTGTTTTGTTGTTATACTATACAGCTGTTTTTTAACAAAAAAAATGTATGTTAATTTTTAAAGTCACAATTTCGTTTGCTTAAATTTTTATGTAACGCACAGTGTGCTGTGGTACCACGCTATATAAGACCACTAATAATAATAATAAAATAATATTGATTTTACTAGTTTTTGGACCTATGATGAGCCTATTTATGCCCTGGTTAGCAGTGATTGTGACTCTTTTGAATGATAACCATTACAGATTACAAAATAAACAAATGATTAAGCTTAATTTAAAATTTAACAAAAGTGAGTTCATCACATGATTTTTTTTTACTAAGTTTCTAACTAATCAAATCATAATCACAAACAGAAGACAATTAATTATTTTTGTACATTCAGACTAGGGTAATATACACTTTCTCAAACTCAATTTTATCCCACTTTTGGTTATTAATAATAATTTAAAAAGCCAAACTAAATTATAAATTAATTAATTAATTGTAAAAAAAAAAATTATCTTTATTCACATCTAAATCTACATTAACTCATTAACTACACTACATTTACATTACTTAATTTTTTATTATTAATCCTCCTCTAGTCTAGACTTTATCAGGCGTACACGTCAACGTCAGTAATCATTTACTGACCAAGTCTTACGTCCCGTTCGTAGATACACTTTCCGACTTTTCGAATCGATCATCATCCGCCTACTCATTTTTTTAATCAGTCTTTTAATGCCTAAAACTAAAGCCTCGCTATGATAGCATTCATGAGAAAATAATATTTTTTCCAATTTAAGAGATACTATAAATTAAATGGTCGCTGAATAAACAATTGAGAATAATCTATGCATATCGAAATTAAAATAGGACCCAATCACGAAATAAAAGTTACATGAATGCATACCATTTAGGTTAGAAAAAGCAGAAGATAGGTAAAATGCCTCGGCCTCGACTGCTTGTTTTGATGTTATAAATCCAAGATGGCCGATGTAAATGGGGAATCCTCGAACAGTCTATTTTTAGAGCGGCTTCTTTGCCAGTTTACTGCTAGGATCTCATCTGCACACCAAATGAAACCAAAAGTATTAAATTTTGTCACAAATTTTGAATTATTAATACTCATGATAAATGGAGTTTTCTCTTATCAAATACGAAATAAAAGTTGTAATATTACGCGTTAAAAGGCTATTAATATATTTATAATTTACACATATCCTAAATATTATTCTGCATTTGATTAAAAGAACTGTTTTACGTTTTTAAAATGTGACTGATCTTAAAATAACAAATCCATATTTTTTACTTTTCTTTCCTTTCATTGTTAAAGTTGAAACCGGTTAAATTTTGAGTAAATTCAGGACAGTCGGCAGCATTTTCTTGCAATAATTTGTTATAATAAGAAAAATGCTTCCTTAAAACGCATATCAAGTTTATATTATTTATATGATATGGTCATATGGTGGTAGTAATAATATTAATTATTAGGGTACGTAGTCGAACGAAGGCATATTAATATTGTCATTGTTAATTTTAAACAAATGTCGGACGGCAGAGCCATCGTCATTTAGTTCATTGACGACGACGACCACCAACACGGTTGTCAGTGTTGTTACACTGTTGTTACAGTTACTCGAGAGTTATTAAAAAAAATATTGTTTGAGTGTCAAGTTTGTATCCTGTCACAGTATGAATGAGTATAGTATAGTCTATGTGTTTTTTTTAAAGTTTATTATTATTTTTAATCAATGAAAATGAAATCCACTGACGTTAACATTAACATTTTTTTATTTTGCATTGTTATTTATGTTATAGATTGAGGACCTATTTTAATTTAAGTAATTATATAAATTACTTTTTTACTAACCAAGTCTGCAATTATTTGAAAAAAAATATGTTAAACTAAATATATTAAACTTAAACTACAGTTGTTTACACGTTACTTTCAGTGTTATGGACTACAAAAGAACGCTGAGTTCAAAAGATCTTGTAAGTTATAATCAAATCAATCATATTCAGCAAAACTAAATGTATGATTAATTGGTAAATTCAGAGAAAGTGGCCCGCGTTTATTTCCATGCGCGCACTTTTACGTCTTAATCGATCCCTATGCCTAATCTGAACCCTAAATCGATCCCTATGCCTAACCCGAACCATAAATCTATTCTATCCCTATGCCTAACCCAAACCCTAAATCAAAATCTATCCCTAACCCGAACCCTAAATCGATCACTATGCCTAACCTTAACAAAGTCAATGTGGGCCGCTAAATCTGAAACAGCCGATTAATTTATTACTGTCGTATGCTGATGAATAAAATTAGCAGTAGTGTTGTTTCTCTATTTTTTAAAAAAATGTAATCTTTTAATAAAAACTTTTCTTCAGAAATCTATTAATCAGTTATTGATGCAAATAAAATCCAACTTTCAAGAACTAAGCAAGGAATGGATGTCACTTCAATCACTTGCAGCTTATTCGGTCTCACCTAAGGTAGAAATTTTAAGCTATTTGTTTTTAGAAGTTGATGATGTAGGCTTAAAATATTTAGTCTTAGTTATTTTTGCTGTCTACGACCGTTTATAAAAAAAAAATATTCTCTTTGCAGTCAAGTTAAACAGTTTCAATATCCTGACTGCCTACCTTTCTTTTGATAGTAATCATTGTCAAAAAGAAATCCTAATTTTTAATTTTTTTTTCTAAAAGTAAAAAAATTATTCTGGCTCTCATGAAATTAACTAATGCAATTATTTCCTTTAAACTTAGTATTAGTATTTAATTACTTCTATCAATAAAGTTTAAAAAATTAAAATAATCTCTGACATACTTACATAGTGCCAAGATGTTATAGACACAAAAAAACTCCTTTAAATAGTTGTTAAATAAGAATGCAGCAACCGCTAAGTATTTGGAATTCATCCTGCAAATACATAGTGCTTTAGTTTTTACAATTTACTTAAGAAAATTAAACTGGTAATTATTTTTTTATTACTTAGAACTCCTCTTTATTTAATCAGGATATTTTCATGGGCAACTCTGGGCTTTAACAACAGTCATTAAATTTTAACACATTCAAAGATAAAGACTACTTGACACTAAATTTTGTTAATGCATAACTTAAAATAACCCAAAAATATCTAATTATTAAATTGCACTGTCCATGAAATAAAAGTTTACTGCATTAAGTGATTCGTAATTAATCTGCAAGGTTTTCCCCCAAAATGCTGTAATTGTAAAAAAATCAGCCCTTCAAAAAATCCAAGCTGATGCAGAAAAACTGAAAGTACTTGCAGTGACTGTTGTCAATCAAAGTGAGGAACTGTCAGCACTCAAAATTAGGTCACTAGAAACAGGTAATTTGTTTCATAACAAAAGCGCTTCATTACTAACAATTTATATAAATTTCATATTTACATCCCTATGATGAGTTCTAATAATATAAATAAATCTGCTACCACATAATATTTATCAATGATTTGCCACAAGATTTTTACACAAAGAAATACTGATTTTTTTTATTTAAAAAAAAAATTTTTTTGGTAGTGTGGAAGAGGGAGTTTGTGTGCAATTTTAAAATATACAAAGTAAGGATTAATTAGAGTGATATTTCATCTACTAGTACTACAAATATAATATCATCAATCTAATCTTGCATTATAAGTATAATACTCTGCTTGGACACAGCTACTACTTCTACTTGAGACATGGAAATATTTTTTCGTATTACTTAAACGCTGTAATAAATTATTTTTAGTAACCGGGTTTATCGCTTCATAAAATAACAAATTTAAAACTGCTGGTGGTGTTCTTAACGTGCAGATGTTTTATATTCTTAAATTTAACTTCATACATTAGTAACTCCTTAAATTATTTATATTCAAATTTTATTAATTTATCATAGCAAAATTTTAAACTTCTGTGAAATCTTAAGTCTTTAATACCCAACGAAAGAAATCATTTTTTAAATAATTGAGCTGAAAATATTATTTGGCAAACATGTAAGTTTACCTGAGAATTTCCCATAAATTCTATGCAGAATTGGAGCAAATAAGAACTGAAAGAAATCAATTGCTAGTTGAAGTACAACACTGGAAGTCTCAGTTGGACACATCCATCTCAGAGACACAAAAAGAAAAACAGGTAGTCTTTAGATTTCCTTTTAACGGACTAATTATGATATTGATATTTTAGATTAAAAACTGTTACATTTTCATTGTCATGTTAAATATTATCCCGCAGAATGAAGAAAAAATTGAGAATTAGTTAACCTTTTTTAAAACTGGTTCCTTTGATCCAAGAAATATAGTTCTAGGCATTAAGTTTCTTCCCTATTAGGCACAGCTAAATCTCAGAGCTGACATCAAGGTTCTAACAGATCAACTCTCCCAACAGTCAGAATTTTGCTCATCTCTCGGAGCAGCCAGTTGTACTCTACTGTGGAGAGTATCAAAGCATGAGAGCAATATCCAGACTATGGTATCCGGGGTCAGTGTTTTATTTTCCTATTTAATCTTTTTAACTTATTCTCTTTGTCAACATTTTAAAGATTCATTATTTTAGCTTAAGGGAAGACATTTTATGATTATAAAAAGCTAATGTTAACTACTTCAGAGCAGAAGTCCAGAATTCCTTGAGCTCATAGCCAACTCTATTCAAAACTACTTAGCGGCATACAAGGAAGATGAATGGCCAAATCAAAATACAGATGAGGCTGTCTTTATTTTAGCTTTATGTGGAACTATTACAAGTAAGTAGCTGGGTGGCCGAGCGGTCTAAACTGTCTCAAACGCAATAGCTGGTGGTCTGGAGTTCAATCCCCATCAAAGCCATCCCAAGCAACCCGGGTGGATGGGACTCGTTAGCCTTGGACGGCAACCCATCTAAGAGAAGGCAAACTCTGAATTTAAAACCAGGAGCCAGAATGATCAACAAATTGATCGTGGGCACCTCAAATATAAGAAGAAGAGAGTAGGTACTTAGGAATCCTAGCTATACCAGCAACAAGTAATGATGCTGTATTAATCATCACTGGTATTAATAATGAACATTTCTTAAATCTCCCAGCAATCATTTTACTATGTTGTTGTGCAGTTGCCTCCTTATTTTACAGTAGCTCTAAATCACACAAATAAGCATTTAAGTCATTTCTGATACTTGATTGTAAGCATAAGTTTACTAATAGTCAGCCCGTTTTATAACAAAGGGAAATTGATTAAATATTTTTTTTTTAAATCTGAAAATCTGACAATGCCCTTGATGTTTAACAAATGAAACCAGTTCCTATTCTTGGAAATTCAAATCATCTTGAATGAAAATGAGATTTTTAGTCACTGAGTAAGTGCTACATTCTCAGAGTCAGTTATCAGAATGAATACTTTGTTTGGACCATTCAACACTTTTTCTTTAGATAAATAATAGGGAAAAAATACTATTGAATATTTTTCTTGCGATGTTACATCAGATATTGCCGCATCAGCATTGGGGAGAGAACAGCTGGCTTCCTGCCCTCAGGGCTGTAAAGTTATGGACGCATTCATCAACTTTATAAGTGAAGCTCCTCTCGGAAAAAGTGCTAACATGAAAAGGTAGAATGACAAAGATTTACATTTGAGAATTATTTAAGGGAACCCTGATAAATAACAAGGTAGGGTGTAATTAAAGAAGGTCTTTAGAAAACGATGAACAGTTTAGAAGATAAACCTTTTAAAGAGTACTTATGTTTGTAAAAGCCATTTTTACTTTTTATCAGGCAATTAGTAATGAAGGTAGGAATAACTTAAAAAGTTAATTCTGATAAAATAACACATTCTTAGCTCCTCTTGAGTTCAATTGTTTTAAGACAGAGTTAAAAAGAAATCAGCTCTTGTATTATCCATTCTTAGTAATTTAATTTTTTTTAATATTATTTTTTTTTAAAGTTGTCTAAATTTTTTATATAAATACCAGAATGATAAAAGAGATCCAAACTTTACTTTTTACTCCGTTGTACAACTCTGTTTTCCCCACATCTTTAAATTTTTGTGTTCCCAGCCTTATGTTAATGAGCCTTTACAATATCAGCATCAATTCCAAAGGAATCAAATATCTCAGTACTAAACCTCACTTTATGAGTATGCTTGCCTGGCATCTCAAAGGTAAGATCATTAGTAATTATATTTTTTAGAATAAATCGGTTTTAAATATGTTTTTTACATAGGTCTTACAATTTACAATACAATTATTATATATATACAGTAGAACCCGGTTATGTCGATGGCCTCAGAATTTGCCAAAAAGCATTGAGATAACCGATAATCGAGATGAACGAAAACCAATATGGCGGCAATATATTAACATGTGCTTGAATACTCTTTTTGTACACAATGTGCGTTTATAAATGAGATGTACATCCACATGTTTTTGGAGGTTTTTTTTACACAACAGCATTACCTCGATTTGTTTGATGAAGCGATCGGCACGCTTTAAAAATGTACATACATGTTTGCTAACGACACAAGGCATATGTAGGGTGCCACTTTTCCAGATTATCCCAGAATTCCAGATTCGTGAGGCTAAATATTTCTCAGCTCCAGATTCGAGAGTTTTTATTTTCTCTCGATCCGGGTTTGTCAGTTCAGTTTATTCAAATACAGATTCTAGCATTTAAAAATAAAAATCAACCTGTAAAAACGCATGAACCCTCTCTTTTTGCAAGCTCCTCGCTTCTTGCTGTGTCAAGTTAATTGCGTTTAAATTACTACAGTTTGAAGGAGGCACGTTTCTGTTGTATATAATTTTCAAAAGCCTACTATTGATCATGGGGATCGAGATAACCGAGGTTAAGTGATAAATTTGGCCGCCTTTTGTGCTCGAGGTATCAAGGTTCAGGGACGTAAAAGAATTGACATAACCAAGGAGATAATGCTAAGACAAAGAGAGATTTTGGCGGTTCCAAAACGTCAACATTACAGGGCTGGCGAGTTAACCAAGGTTGAACTAAACAGGTAATAACAGACCTGTTTACTCTTACAATGTACGATTTTGAGGTGTATACATTATATATACTGTATGTTTATTTTTTTTACTATTAAGATAACATATTGAATGATTTTGTGGTGATATTGTACGATTTTAAGGGTTTGAGGGTAAACAGGGCTGTAATATAATTCCTGAGTGGATGTTGTCCACCCATATTGTGCAACGTGATACGCTCTGACAACCCCCCCCCCCTTCCCCACATCACCCTTCCTGCAAAAGAACATGAATAGAGTCAATACAACTAAGCATTGGTGAATATATGGAGCCCCTCCTAGAAGGTAAACAGGGCTGTAATATAATTCCTGAGTGGATGTTGTCCACCCATATTGTGCAACGTGATACGCTCTGACAACCCCCCCCCTCTTCCCCACATCACCCTTCCTGCAAAAGAACATGAATAGAGTCAATACAACTAAGCATTGGTGAATATATGGAGCCCCTCCTAGAATGATTAAAAATATAGATCTTGCATCTATTCTTGTATTTCACACACACAATGTAGTTACTTTGCCCCAGCTAGTATAGTTAAGTTTTCCATAAAATAGATTTAAACATCTTCCTAAACTTATATAGATCTATTCCTATTTTTTAAAATGTCATTTAAATTAAAGTTATTGTCCGCTTTGAGATTGTTTATAAGATAAATGATGCATTAAGTGATTGGTTATAAAATTAATTGCAGAAGAAAAGGAAACAGAAAACATTCTGAACTCTCTTAGATTAATCCAGTCTTTGATATCAGATGAAGTCACAGCTCCTATATGTATACATCAGCTTCTTGAATCTGTGAGTTTGATTAATGTTAAGTCTTGACGAGAAATGTTCACAGTCCTATGAGCTGTACACTATATTTTGAATTCGTAAAAATCTGAATTCCTGCATTAATTAAAATCATATTCCTGTAACTTTTGAACAGTAAAAAAAATATCAAAGTTAAAATTCATTTTTGCTAGCTTATTGTGCAGTGCTGAACTGATGATTACTGATGAATGAGAAACAGTGCACACAACAAAAAATACTTTATTTATTTGAGGTAACATCAAAAGCAGCTTGTTAACATATAAATATCTGTCAAACAAAATTATATGACATAAAAAAATTTATGATCAGGGTAAGATGGGTCTCAAATAATAAATATGTAGGCCTAATAATAAATTGTGACTTTTGTCATTAAATGGTTTATTATTTAAATAATTATATGGCTTTCCAGTTAATGCTTTCAAATATTGAGGTAACTCCTGGAGAAGTTTTGTAATGAGGGGCCTCTAAACTTATATCCCCAAGAGTCTCATCACATCAAATAATAAAAAAAGTTTTAAAAACTGTTATCACCGATTTTTAAATGACCACTTCTTGTCTTTGAAACAGTCAAATATCTGCTCATTCACAAAATGATTTAATTGTTAGGCCATTTTATGGTTTCTCTGGTTATGTTAAAGTAACTCAAATTAAAGCTGAGAATAAACTTAGTTTAAGGTTAGCAATTATATATTAAAAGCTATGCATCTTGAGGGAAATGATGTACTTCTTCTCTATTCCCCATTTTAGTTCTTTGAAAAGAAGAATCTATTCTGTTGATCTAATAAAATAATTCTTAACTTAAAATAAAATATGGAATTTATGCAATCATGTTGCACATGAAACTGCGCACATCTTTTTCCACCAGATTGTATTAGCAGGAAATTATTGGACAGTGGGCATTTTTTATAATACCCGGTAGCTCATGTTTTTGCTATATATATTTAAAGTTAATCAGATCTAAACATGGTTACAAATTCATTTCTGGCTTGTCTCCCTTTGGGGAGTGAACTACATACTATTCAATCAGGCATTCTAAATACATAATTGTCAAAGAAATATTTCCAAAATCATTTATCTTTACTATGAAAAATATTAGACCAAAATCGTATGACCCATGATTTTTATCGTTGCACACATTTGATAATAAAGAAGTGAAATTTACATTTTCGCAGGTGCCTGTAGGTTTTTTACAACACCTCACCTCAAGCTGTAATAAAGACATACAAGTTCTTGCCCAAGACATATTAACTGACATGAGAGCTTTTAAGATAGAAGATTAATTTCTAACGAAAGAAATCTGCTGCTGTTTAATCTGATGATGATTTGCTTCATTTGTAAGCCTGCGTTCATCAGAATGTTATGAGCATTATTGGAGATTTTACAATCAATGTATTGAAATATAGAATATCCTGAATAAGAAGTGAGCACCTTTTTAAAAAACTGTAATTGAATTTTGTATTTAATAATTGGTTTGCATTGTATAAGTTTATGTTACATTGTTATATTTGTTATAAACAGTTGATTTAGGCAAAACTAATCTGAATCTCTGAGTCATGTTTTCAATTTTTTAATATTTTGATTGCTGCACTCTACAGCCTGTATAGGTTCATGTAAAACAGGGGTCTCCAAACTAAGACCCGCCGGCCGCATGCGGCCCACGAGGCTCTCTCATGCGGCCCGCGGAGACCTTTTTGTCTATGGAAAAAAATACAGAAATTTACGTGTATCCTGCCAAGATCAGACTCCACTTATGTGGACAATATGCTTTTACCGAATTAAAATAGAGGCACACAGTAGTGCATTATGTTTTCTAACAGCTCATTACTTGGCAAAACCGTATTGGCTGCTTAGTTTTTCTACTTCCATTCATAGTCAATGAGATGATATAACGCCTGCTGTGTTGCAGACATCTGTGAAACCATTGTGACTCAAATAGCGAAAAATGCAAGCAAGTTTCGCCAATTTTTAATTGCAATGGATAAATCGCTGGAAATCTGTTCCACCACCTCTCAACTGCTTGTACTCGTTAGAGGTGTGGATGAAGACATAAACATAACACAAGAGCTGGCTTCCAAATATAGCATGTAGAACACTGTTACCGAAGAGGACATATTCAATGAGCTGTAAATAACATTAAATTAGTAAAAGTAGCTTCTGGACAAAGTTTCTGCAGTAACATTATCTTTAATATGTTTTATGTCCCAATAAAACTCTTGAAAAATCTTGTTTTGGGATTGTGATCAGTCAAAACAACCCCTAAAAACAAAGAAAAATACAAAATCCTTTTTGCTCTTATGCATTTTTTAATTATTTTCTTTTAGATAATTTATTTTAATTTCAGATCCGCTTTGACACCGCAGATTCATTACACCAGTTATTTCAGAAAAACAAAAGAAAATATTCCGCACCAAAAGCATTTTTGGTATATTTTGTTAAAAGTGTCTCATTTAGCGCAGCTATCTGGAATTTTTTAAATCCTTGATATTCATATTAAGTTTGCTTTTGTTCGTGGCTGGCTGGCAAAATCTTCGGACGGCTAATTGACCCACTTCCCGTCAACCTATAGAGCTGAAACATGGCACATAGACTCGCTGCCAAAGCAATTTTTTTCAAATTTTCAGCCCAGCCAAAAAATCTGTTTTTTTAAAGAGAAGTGAAGGAAATAGGATGACAATTATTTCAAGAAATACAATTTAAATGAGATTTTTTTATTTTTTTTATTTTTTAATCTCCTTGAAAAACATATGCACTAATGTCAACGTCACTGGCATCTACAGCTAATTCAAACTGTTTTATAAAAACTTGTGCAATGAAAACAAGAGCATTGGCTAAACAATTTGTATGCTTTTGATAGCTTCTTAAAGAGCATCTGACCAATGAAACTTTTGAACTAGTAATAGTGGAAACAATAACTTAGAAATGTTTGCAAAAGTGTCTGCCAAAAAAATCTCATGAGTTGTTTCCTAATGGTGGGTGGGGGAAGTCATGTGATAACATTTATCATTGCGTGAACAGGATTCATATGACTTTGACCCACTATGTGACCTAAATATTCCTCAGCTGCGCGACAGAATTCACACTAGCTTAATTAAGGCTACAGTAACATTTTGGCTGCAAAATTTTCTTTAAAAAAAAATCTTTATTGGGTTGCATGGCTTCAAATTCTTGGCGGTAAATAATCACATCATGAATGAAGGAACTACAGTTTTTCTGGTAAGCCATAATGCTATAAACTGGCGTGTAGATGGGTTGTTTTTTTTTTTTAAATTCTGAATCACATTACCTTACATTGGTATAAACCAGTGGTCGGCAAATCGCGAGCCATATGCGGCTCTTTAGAGACTGGAGTGCAGCTCGGCCACAAATCGGTTTTGACTTTGAAAAAAATGTTCGTGATAGTTTCTTGAAAAGAAATTAGGCTCTATAACTTTTTTAAATCGTACTGCTGATGATTTTTGGCTCTTTTGACTAAATGAGTTTGCGACAACTGGTATAAACCATATGGAGTACAGAAAGCAGTTATTTCTTTCGCTCTGTCTGTAACCTGCCAATAACCAGGTAAAAGGTAAATTTTGGTTACATATTAATATTTGGCATCTCCTTCTCTATCAATGAGATCGCCTATCCTTAATAATTGGAAAGGAATCTGACTTTGTCACAAAATTCACTTTCCTGGAATCAGGGGACTTTTTGTAACTTTTGCCAGGCTTTTGGACCTAAAAATTGGAGAACTCCATTTACTAGAGCTTGGTTCATTGATGTCATTCAAGCACGTACTTAACATCAGTTATAAAAAAAAATGTTCAGCTTCCCGCAGTTATCAATATATATTTTGTGTGGTCCCCCCAAGGATGCGCTTAAAAAGGTTGAGACGCGCCTCCTTATGATATGCTATTGGTCACAGTTAAGAGTTGTTTGTTTTTGTTGAGACCATCATTTTGAGTGGGGCGTTATGGCAGAAATCGAGAGTGGTTCAAAGAGGGATTATATCCCCTGACAGTAGATATAATTTTTTTTTATAAATTCCAAATCAAAGGGGAGTAATTCAGTATTTCTTTCAGAAAAATTGATCCAGGGAGTGTTTTGTTGAGGATGGGTGGGGGTTGCGCACCAGTGAGGCACTAAATTATGCCAATTATAGCACTAAAAAATGTAATCTCAATACAAAAAAGATGGCAAGTATAGTAATTACATTTCCCAAATATTTTAGACTAACCCTTACCAAATGCAAAAAAGAGAAAAACTACGTGTGTTTATAGAAAATTTCTACATTCAATTTTTATAAAATATATGTGAATGCCAAAAAATTATCCAAATAACTTTTTTTTTAAAAATAGCATGATGACATACTGTTAAAAACCAATGTTCCCTTTAAGCTGCGTGGCCGCGCAGCTATCTCACAGACGCCTCGCAGCAGTTTTGAGGATCCCCACAGCAAATTTTTATAAAAATAATTTCGAGCTCTGCAGCCGTCATTATACAGTTTTTATAACATCTATCTATGTGTTTAATTTGATTCAGATCTATATTTTTGTCTTCTACGTTTTACGTCTAGAGCCTGTTGGACTGTGGACGGGCTTAGCGTTTTCTCTAGTTTTTACTGCTTCCATTTCCTGAGCTGTGTTCCAGGCAGGGATATTTCTTTAAAAATTAATATCTGAACACTGTCATCTTTCCAGCCTTGAAATCTATTTGCAGAAAGGACTATTTTTTTCTTGGCAGTTTGATCTCGTGTCTCCTACCCCCTTTAAAAAAGCATTTTTAAAATGTGTATTTTATATGCTTGGATACATTTTTAAGTAATGAAATATACTTATATTCTAGCAGCATAGTAGCCCTCGTTGCATACTGTAATCAAGTAGCCTACCCTATAATCAATTACAGTACTATAAAGACTAGCCTTCAATCTCAAAATTACGGTAATAATATGGCTACTACCAACATTACAGTTACAGAGTGAAGCGCAATTTTCACCATGTGAAGACGGTTCCCGTCAATGTCACTGAAAAGTATTTCTTTGAAAAAAATTCTGACTTAAATCGTCACTGAAGCATATTTATTGTGTTCAAATTCATGAACTACGTTTTATTTAATAAAAAAAACCAAGTGGTGTACTCAAGATTGAAACATCAAATAGTTCATTGCAATGGGGACGTAGAAGCACTTCGCCCCTCTTGTCCTAATCCATCCACAACATTTCATAGCTATTAAGTTGCTGACTGACAGTTAAATTTTTTACAGGATAATGCAGCATTTAAATCTCGAATGCTTCTCATTTGCCTGCAGCTGCTGATTGAGTACTATTGTCTAATGAGCTGTGCTTGCGCTATGTTTATTGGCACAGGATAAAGCCTAAGAAGAGCTCGGATTTGTACCAGAGAGTGTTATGGTTGTGCATGTATCGTGACAAGAGAGGCGAAGTGCTGCTACGACTAAGGTTAATCATTTTCAGAGTTTATGTCAAATAATCTAGATGGGAAACTTCTATAATGAAGATAAGGATTTTGTTTGAGATACGCTGCCTTAGTGCGAGGTGCCAGCGTGGGGCATCTCCGTAATAAGGAGCACAATTGGAACCAGGTAGGCCTCCAAACAAGTCAGTACTATAACACACAGACTTGAACTGTACCAGTGGAAGTATCAAGACTATTTAAAAAGCGTGTAGATATTTTCATCAATATTAATTTTGATTGTCTTTTGAGTGGCTGGGATAAGTAAAAAAAAATTGTGGATAATACATCCCAACCACTTCATCTCAGATACAAAAGATCAGCTCAATCAGGACGAATTTTTTTCTTCCCCCAGTTTGTACGAATTTATGAGTGTGCTCCCCCAGCGATTACCAAATATAAGTGATCAGTATTTAAGCCATTAATGTCACAAATAGAGTTCTTTTGTGGCTGATTTCTATGCTGGAGAAATATTTTAGATATCCGTTATTGAAATTGTTAAATTTTAAAATGTTTACAATGTAGTAAAAAAACACATTTCCATTTTTTTAAATCAATAAAGCATTTTATTTTACCAAGAGTAGACAGGCATTGCTTGCTTGATTCTGTAGACAGGCATTGCTTGCTTGATTCTGTAGACAGGCATTGCCTGCTTGATTCTGTAGACAAGTATTGCTTGCTTGATTCTGTAGACAGGCATTGCTTGCTTGATTCTGTAGACAGGCATTGTCTGCTTGCTTCTGTAGACAGGCATTGCCTGCTTGATTCTGTAGACAGGCATTGCCTGCTTGATTCTGTAGACAGGCATTGCTTGCTTGATTCTGTAGACAGGCATTGTCTGCTTGATTCTGTAGACAGGCATTGCCTGCTTGATTCTGTAGACAGGCATTGCTTGCTTGATTCTGTAGACAGGCATTGCTTGCTTGATTCTGTAGACAGGCATTGCCTCTTCACTTTAAGGGAATCTCTTTCTTTCCTTGTCTCCTGGAGAAGAGCGTCCACAACTACACCCTTATTTTCACACGTTGAAGTCTGTGGGATTTTCAACAAATTAGAATTGCATGTTTTCATATTTTTGTTGCTTGTAAACATCTGATCACACACTAACAAGAACAAGACTGAGATTGGAAAGGAATTGGCAGAGATCAAGATGAAAGGAAACCTTAACAAGGAAAACTTGGTGAAATCTTATAAGATGTTTTAAAAATGAATACCAATGCAACAGAACACAACAAATGCATTCTTTACAGTAACCACGAACCAACGAGGTTAGAATACTTAAACTTAAACACGTTAAGGTCTTACTGAACATCAATTCACAACAGCAAACAATTTTTACCATTTTTTCTCCATGAACCTCAACCAGTTCTAGCTGAAGGGCCTTGATTTTATGGCAAATGTGTTCTGTCTTTCCCTTGTTGACCTCATTACAGTTGACATTGTCTTATTTTTTCGGGGTTTCAATTTCAAAACCGATCTTAAAGACCTGATACTTGAAATCCTGGTTCTCTCGTTGTAAACTTTTCTGTACCTTAGCCTTAATGCGATCTCTCTGTTACATCAGGAAAATAATCGTTTGTCCATTACCTCACAATATTACCAAAAATGGTAGGTTTAAATTTAATCTAGCTTAAAGACATCATACCTTTAATGGCACTTTGAGATTTGTGATCATTAATATCAAACAATAAATCATTGTTATATGATGTCAACATTAGCTGCTCCTTCAACTCTCATTTGTGTGTGGTTTACCTCTATTTTAAAGCTTTATCGCAGTCCAACACTTTTTATAACTTAAACAGAGCATCCTTAAAGTATTCCAAGGTCCTGCCAAGCACTCCAGTCCCAATGAGGGCTATCTATAACCTTTAACAAGTACACTTTAATTGGCCGTCTAATGAATCTAATTGAACTATTTAATACATTCTATCCTTGTCATAATATATATATATATATATATATCTAATCCATTCTATCTATGTCATAATAAACAACTATCTAATACATTCTTTCCATGTCATAATGTACAATTATATCTAATCCATTCTATCCATGTGACACTATAAACATCTATCTAATCCATTCTATCCATGTCATAATATAAACATCTATCTAATCCATTCTATCCATGTGACACTATAAACAACTATCTAATCCATTCTATCCATGTCATAATATAAACATCTATCTAATCCATTCTATCCACGTGACACTATAAACATCTATCTAATCCATTCTATCCATGTCATAATATAAACATCTATCTAATCCATTCTATCCATGTCATAATAAAAAACATCTATCTAATCCATTCCATCATAAAAAGAGGACTCATTTTTAAACTGATGAATATTAACTCTTGTTTTTCAACAGTACCAAAAGAGTTACCTCTTATCCGAACACAGTGTATGTCTATCATAATAAAAGAATGTAAGAAATTCAAAGGAATGACATTATATACTGCTTCTTTTATTCAAAATATTAGACTATTTAGACTGATGTCTTAAAGATATTTAAAAAAGATCTCTTTGATCCAACATTCAAGAATTTCACAAGTTTTATCGTACTAGAACTAGAACCATTATGAGAATCAATCCCAAGACATACACGGACGGAGCTATGGGTCGTACCAATTTTACCGTAAACGATTGTTTCGTAAGTTTCCGTTAGAAATTTGGGATATACGACATGTTCCAGCACAACACTCATTCAACATTTCCTAGCTCAGTAATTTGTTAAATTTCGTAGCTCAGTAATTAATTATGTTTCACAGCTCAGTAGTGTATTTCCAAGCAAACATTCATGAGTAGTGATGGGTTCCCTCCGGCTAAGTCATTTACTAGAAGCAATGAGATGCCGCCACATGGAAACGTTGGTCGGACACCACCAACCACAAGTCATGTAACTAGTTCTGACCTGAGATCAATAAGGTGTAGAGGTATATTAATACAATCACAAGTCATGTAACTGTGGTGATCTGACTTATGACTTATTAGTTAGGGGTATCTCTCGTAAGATCTCCTCTTGGCACTCTGTCTAGGGATTCGTTATTTAAGCCAAATTACCACACAGACATAACACCTATCTATATACATATAGTATAGACTGAAACGAAGTCTTTGTTAAAGGAGAAAATAACTAAGTATTTATTGAATAATGACAGTGGCGTAGCGAGGGGGGTGCAAACTGCACCGGGTGACACCATTTTAGGGGTGACACCCGATTGAAAAATTGCATATTTACAGAGCTCGGTCTAATCTAGAAACATAAAATGATAACAGATCACGCATACATTTTTTACAAATGTAATAAATAATAAAACAGTTTATTTAAAAAACACGCTTAATCCCCAAAAGGCTCGAAGCGCGGTACAAGTAAAAAAAAAAAAAAGTATAATTTACCACATTTAAAACAAACCCAACAGTACAAAAACTAATTACAAGCAAACAATGTCAAAGTCTTTCTACCCATTTCAACCCTAAGCAACACAGCCATTATGCATTAACTGGAAAATATGGTAGACAATCATTCCAGAAGGTGATTGCGGAATAGATTTGTCTTTAAATCGGTTTTAAAGGACTCCAGTGTCTGGTTGTTTCTGAGATCGACAGGAAGGGCGTTCCAAATTGTTGGACNTTTTTTTACAAATGTAAACAATCCAAAAATAATGCGTGCTTTATTAAAAGTTCAAGGTTCATGCGTCAGAAATGAGATGACCCTATGTTTAGGTCAGAAACACAGTCATTATTCCACTACGATTGAAATGTTCTGTAACTTGCGTAAGCGACAGGATGCTATATTTATCTGAATTCGGAGAAATGGGGCTTTACATTGATACCAAATACGATTATGTCGGTAAAAATAAAACACATTGAAAATGAATTTTTACCCATTTATAGGGTTAAAAAATATATTATTTTTACACAATTTTCAATCTTTTAATGATGAATTCTTATTTATTTAAATTAAACAAAGTTCTTTGAAGACATATATAATATTATAAATCGAAACCCAGAAATACTAAAAAATTAACATTTTTCCCGATTCGTCACTAGTATCGCCCCTTAACATTTGCTGGATGTCACATTGTTTCTTGCAAATAAGAATCTGGCATTTCGTGGTCACAACGAAGATGAATCTTCACTGAAACTTTCTAGAAATAGTTGAGATGCTATCTAAATATGACCTATTGCTAAAAGAGCACCAAATGAGACTAGAGAGGAGTACATCTACAGAGAAAGCATCCGCATCTTACCTTTCAGCAGAAACCCAAAATGAATTTATAAATGTCCTTATGTCTTCTCTTCTTCTATATCTTAAGGGCCCACGATCAATTTATTGATCATTTTGGCTCCTATGCATGTAGATGGGATTTGCAATGTTTCTGTTCCTGGTGTTGATGAGGAAATCATGCACTAGTGGTTTGAAGGCTTGAGGCAATAGACACAAATGTGTCTAGTGTTGTCGCCTCAACCGTTCCTTTTGAAAGATTGTTCCAGTCCCTGATTGTCTTGGGCAAGAATGAGCAGCTCCTTTACTGGCTTCTTGATGGTATGAGCCTGAATTGCCTGTCATGGATATAAAAACTGTGAGGTATTTTGAAATTATGTTCAAAAGTACAACTGATATATCACACAGTGACCAGATATCTAAAGTGATCAGATATGGTAAAATCCACAATGGGAAAGTTGAAGTTAGAGAAGTGTTTCTTACATTTTTCCCATTAGAGGGAAAAAGCTGATGACCTCAGTTCTAACATTCTTACAAATGTAGAACGTGATCGACTAGACACAATGATGTTCAGAGCTCAAGGTTACGATAATGCTGCCAAAATGTCTGGAATCCATGGAGGTTTCAGGCCAATCCGAAAAAAACCAATAAGAAAGCGATTTTTAATGGATGCTTGTTCCATTCGCTTAAATTGTGTGGTCAACATTCTTTTGCCGAAAATGCTCCATTTTTACATTTTTCGGTACTCTTGAAAGAATATTTTCCTTCTTTGCTGCATCCACTAATCGGTGGACATTTCTAATTGAACACACTGGAATGTCGTTGAAAAGACTGTCAACAACGCGTTGGAATGCTCATCATTTCACTGTTAAAACAGTGAACGATGATTTTGATGAATGTGTGGCGGTGATTCAAAATTTGGATACAAGAAGTACAGCACAAGGTCTTTTGCATGCTGTCTGTGATTTCACGTTTATCTTCTACCATTATCTTTGGGCTGATCTACTTGAGGAAGTTAATCTTACACAGTAGTGTCTGCAGACTAAAGGCTCTACTCTCGACAAAGTGATGACAAACCTAGAGGCCTTCATATTCTTTCTACGGGACAAGCTCTGTCACTTGGGGGAACATGCTATCGAAAATGCACTTTTAAAATCAGACTAAATATTATTTTCGGTAGAGAGATGATTAAGGTTTAAAAAGGGAATGGCAGGAGAACAATTAATAGATGCTGGACTCTTTCTGCGAGAAGAAAACTGTAAGGAGAAGCTGGAGTGTATTGATCGCTTTCATTCTGAACTCCAGATCAGATCATCAGCGATCAAGGAAGTATCAGATATGCTTGGGGCTGTTCAACCCAAGAGTCTAGTATCAGCAAGTGAAGAAGAGTTATTGGTGTCCGTTCCAAAAATAACTTATTTCTATGATGATTTATCAGAAGATGAACTTTTAAAAGAAATACCAAGGCTTAGAAAACAACTAAAGGCAGCTTAAATTGAATTTCACAAAGCCAAGGACTGGTCAGTATTTGATGTTTTGAAATACATAACTGAATGGGACTTCCTTGAATTCCTTCCAATGCTCTCGCTAGGCCTTGTGAGCGGAGCTTTTAAAAACTAAGGCTCATCAATAAATATTTACGATCCACCCTGGGACAGTCTGGGCTTTCTGATGTGGCTCTGCTAGTAATTGAAAGTGGTACAGTGAAGGATATTGATTTTGATCACGTGATTGACAAGTTTGCAGCTTTGAAGACAAAGAAAAGCAACATTTTAAATAAAGTCAAGTGAATTTAAACAACAAAACAACCAAACTATAACTTAACGTTGTTACAGTTTTTAAATACATTGACCTCATGACCTTCAATTGACGTGTTTTTGTTCTTGTCATTATTATACTTTTGACTTATTTTAACAAGAAGAAATCCATCATGGAAGGGTTATTTTTATTTTGGGGTTGGGTGGGGGGGGGGTGACACCAAGAGTTTACCGCACCGGGTGACACCAACCCAAGCAACCCCACTGAATAATGATATATATAAATTCCTCCGCAATACATTCTAGGTTATTAACATATATACATCAAATGGATATCATCCAATTAGAAAGGTATATCAATGCTATGAAAGTGTCCCTTGCATACTGACGGTATCATCATTGTTAATGCTATATTGCTCAAGGTTCTATGCTCAATCTTTGTAGACTTAGCCTTTATAGTTCCACTGAGGATCTCGGTTGATCTCAAAGTGTGGGAGTCCTTCTGTTCCAGAAGCGTGTCCCTGTTCCGGTCTTCGCAGCTGTTCTAAGCGTAGCGAAGTTGGAGTTCCCGGTCGTAGATTCCGTGGGATCTCTGCAATGGGGCAGTGAGTGTCCCTGGGTCTCGAAGTCCTTCTAGTAGCCGTAGGTAGCTTGGTGGGGCTTAAATCAATCCCCTAGTTCCAGCTTCAAGGTAAGTCGGTCCAGTTATAGAAACCAGGCTAAAGGCAAATGATACAAAAATGGATAAGTATTCAAGCGAATAGACATAAGCTGATAAGTCCCGTTCAAACAGCAACGAATTCAGATCGATGTATGGAAGGTGACGTAGCTTGTACAAATATATCCAATTTTTGGATGGATTTATAAGTCTGATCATTGTCGGCGTAAACATATATTGCTTCGCGACAATGTTGGACCAAGCAAGCATTTTAATTAATGAAGCATGGGACACTGTATCATTATCAATCATTAAATGTACATGTACATAGTAAACATATTGTCATCTCGTTAAAAGAGACATGGGCGATTTGGAGCATTAAACTACCATCTTCATGATGGGATGGTGGCGTGCCGTAGCCCGCGGCAAAAGCAATAATAGAATAAATAATATATATAAGATTGAGCAAGGGTGACACAACCCCAAAATGGAGATATGATTTAAGTACCTTCGGATTCCTAAAAACTATCATAGTTATATAACTTATTTTCTACTAATTTAAGGAAATCGAATACATTTAAATGCGCAAAAAATATTTTAAATCCGCTTTTATTTTATTGAAAGTTAAATTTATATTATTATAAATTACAAATACATTAAAAATATCGACTTTGGAACTATTTTAAGCATTTTATATGTGTTTGAAAGTAATGAAAAAATTTAAAAATCATGATCAAAGAATTACACTGTAATCACATCTATCGAGAAAACCCAAGCATCAGTCGCTTTTAGTGCGTCTTTTGGTGCGTTTTTAATATTGCGAAATAAAATAAACAATTAATTTGTTCTAAATAATCACGCAAATGACGTCATAGCACGAATAGCCTATTTTGCCAAAACTTTTAGGTTTCTTGAAATTTAATAACCACGTGTGACAAAACTGATAATGTATTTTCCCTTCTTAAAAGTAAAATTAATAAATTCAATTGATTGCTTTTTAAATTGTTAGTAAAACACACACACGTTTTAGCTTTGTATATTTTTATATTTAAAAAGTGTTGCCTTTTTTTGTTCCAAAAATATACTTTATTAAATTATAACGTAATAAAAACTAAACTTTAAATATAATTATAAAAAGAAAATACGGTTTAAGCCAATCAGTTCAGCGCCACTTCATAGCCAAATAGCATTCATTCACCCATTTACCTGGGTGTCTACCTAGATGGAAGACTAACTTTTGAAAGTCATATTAACATGCTATGCAAGGCGATTTTTCTAGAGCTGCGCAGGATTAGTCACATCAGGCCCTTCCTAACAATTGATGCAACAAAGAGGCTGATGTCTGCATTTGTGCTATCACGCATGGACTATTGCAATGCTCTTATGGTGGGTCTTCCAGCTACGCTCCTGGATAAAATTCAAATAGCACAGAATAATGCGGCTCGCATAGTTCTCCGCAAACGCAAGTTTGACCATGCAAAAACACTTCTGAGAGAGCTGCACTGGCTGCCGGTGCGTGCTCGCATGGAGTACAAAATCGCAACTTTGTGCTACCGCTGCTTACATGACCTGGCGCCGTCCTATCTGAAAGAGCTGCTGACGCCTTATGTACCCACTAGAGAGCTCCGCTCATCCGATAGTGGCAAACTCTCGACACCACGTGTTTGCCTTGAGACTTACGGAAAGCGCACTTTTGCATTTGCTGGTCCAACAATTTGGAATGCCCTTCCTGTCGATCTCAGAAACAACCAGACACTGGAGTCCTTTAAAACCGATTTAAAGACACATCTATTTCGCAAACACCTTCTGGGATGATTGTCAACATTATTTTCCAGTTAATGCATAACGGCTGTGTTGCTTATGGTTGAAATGGCTAGAAAGACTTTGCCATTGTATGCTTGTACTTAGTTTTTGTCGTGTTGCGTTTGTTTTAAATGTGGTAAACTATAGATTTGTTTTTTGTTGACTTTGTACCGCGCTTCGAGCCTTTGGGGATGAAGCGTGTTTTTGAAATGAACTTTATTATTATTATTATTATTTATACCTCATACAAATAAGAATGAACCATATGAAGTGCAAAATATGTTAGTTTGGGTATGGAAGGGGCTACAATCCGGTGGAAGATTTTCTAAATTGATTTTAAATTGGGTGGGGGGATGGTTTGTTCACTTTGCCCCAGGCAGCACAAGATACGTCTCAAAATAAAGGAATGAATTGGATAAGTAAATAACCGTCTTGGGTACATTCATATCGGAGGTAGGAAATAGGCAATGTTCCCTTTAAGCTGTGCGTCTGCGCGTCCGCGCAGCCGCGCAGCTATCTCCTATAGACACCGTGCAGCAGTTTTGAGTACCGCGCAGCAAATTGCCATGTAAGTTTGTGTCTGTGGGCTGTACACTTTTGCAGACAAAAAATTGATTCTGTAAACCTTTGCACACAGCTGTATGATGTTGCACACGAACCAACAAACCTTAGAGGGAACATTGGAAATAGGATGTGTACATTTTTACGTGGATGACAATATATTTAAATCCCATGGTATTGCATTTGTGAAAAAAGAGATGTTAAATTCTCTTTTTACAAATACACATATGTTTACCAATTAAAAAAATCAATGGCGTTAACAAATCTTGAGTACAGTTATATAAGTATTTCCATGAATATCAAAACCCATTTATTTTATACACTTGAAAATTAAATTTTGACAAATGAAGATGGGTTAATATTTTCATTTTTTTTAAAAAGTATTAAAATATAGTTTTGTGTGTGTATTTTTATGAGATCAAAAATTTAATTTTTTTAAAGACAGTCAAATCTGATATAGGCATGAAAGACAGTATGGAAATTCTTCTTAGATAAAAGAATTCTTTGTTTTACGATTTTATGATAATGTATACTTTTAAAAAAAGGCAAAAATGTGTTAAATTTTTGGTGAATATATCAATATATAATCGAATTTCTGTAATACAAAATATATTTATATCATATTTAGTATTTAGAGTTTTTCTTGTAAATTTAAGATTAGCTGGTTTTTTTTTAAATTTGAGAGAAAAAAGTTGTTATTCAAGGGCACGAAAAGGGGTAAATCTAAAGTATTTCTCTAGCGTAATAATTGTCCCTCAATTAACTTCTTTAGTGACAAAAGTGATATAATTATTGATAATTTAGACTGGGTAATTTAAGGTCACGTTTAGAGGGGGAAACTTAGTTTAGGAGCGTAAAAGGGTGTAGGATACGCGTATAATATATAGCAGATAAACACTTCTCAAAACTTAAAGATGTTAGAAACGAAAATATCATTAAATTTTAAAAAGTTTTGACTTGGGATGAGTTTTTGCAATAGCAGATAGAATTTATCGCAAAGGACATACCATTATTATCCCGATAACATTGGGTCATTTATTCTAGTATCAATATAATGTAATATCGGCATAGTTAGAATAAGATCAAATACGATCGAATATTTGCTACATAGTTATATGAACAATGCAAGTGCAATACCATAATATCAAAATCATGTTGGCGTACGTACTAGTACTCTGGGTAGCAGTCGCAGTTAATGATGACGCTAATGAAGTACTAAGTCTAGTTACTTCCAACGTCCACAATCAAGTGATCAGATCGTAAAAGACATTTACTTGCTAATATATTAGGCTGCAGTTATAGATAACGCTACTGAAGTCTCTAGTGAAGTTATCTCCAGCGTTCACAGTAAAGTGATAACGCGATAAAGTCTCTATTGCAGTTATCTTAAGCATTCATAGTCAAGTGATAATGATAACGCTATGAAGTCTCTATTGAAGTTATCTTCAGCGCTCATAGTCAAGTGAGGATGATCATAAAAGAAATATTCTTGCTTGTTCTGGCTATTTATTCTAGTTGGGGGATGATTCAATTGGGTAATTTAAATGTTGTATGTTTTCCCATCCAATGATAATCACTTTTGATATTGCGGGCTTGACCTTCTACCCTCAAAGTTTATCGGGCTGAGGAGAAAATCCAAATTCACCCTTCGGCGTGAGTATTCTGGTTTAGAAATTCAATAACAACAAGGGACGTTACTCCGTTTTGCTGATTCAAGGGAAAAAAATGAGGGGGGGATGGTGGTATTATTTTCTCAAGTTTCCTCGGTGAGAGGGCTTGAACACAACACGCACGCTTTTGGGGTGAGCGGACTGGTGTAAGAATGCGAAAACACTAAGGGGTGTCACTCGGGCTATGCTACTGCGGGGCAACTTGAGGGGAGGGAAGGGTATTATTTTACAAGGTTTTCCAAGGGCGAATTTACGGTGGAAGAAATTTTACTAAGTCCAGCCTAAGATCGTCATAGTAACAAGTTCTGACCTGAGATCAATAAGATGTAGAGGTACATCAATACAACCACAAGTCATGTAACTAGATCAATAAGGTGTAGAGGTACATCAATACAACCTCAAGTCATGTAACTAGATCAATAAGGTGTAGAGGTACATCAATACAACCACAAGTCATGTAACTAGATCAATAAGGTGTAGAGGTACATCAATACAACCACAAGGCATGTAACTAGATCAATATAGGAGTAGAGATACATCAATACAACCACAAGTCATGTAACTAGATCAATAAGGTGTAGAGGTACATCAATACAACCACAAGGCATGTAACTAGATCAATATAGGAGTAGAGATACATCAATACAACCACAAGTCATGTAACTAGATCAATAAGGTGTAGAGGTACGTCAATACAACCACAAGTCATGTAACTAGATCAATAAGGTGTAGAGGTACATCAATACAACCACAAGTCATGTAACTAGATCAATAAGATACAGAGGTACATCAATACAACCACAAGTCATGTAACTAGATCAATAAGGTGTAGAGGTACATCAATACAACCACAAGTCATGTAACTAGATCAATAAGGTGAAGAGGTACATAAATACAACAACAAGTCATGTAACTAGATCAATAAGGTGTAGAGGTACATCAATACAACCACAAGTAATGTAACTAGATCAATAAGGTGTAGAGGTACATCAATACAACCACAAGTCATGTAACTAGATCAATAAGGTGTAGAGGTACATCAATACGACCACAAGTCATGTAACTAGATCAATAAGGTGTAGAGGTACATCAATACGACCACAAGTCATGTAACTAGATCAATAAGGTGTAGAGGTACATCAATACGACCACAAGTCATGTAACTAGATCAATAAGGTGTAGAGGTGCATCAATACGACCACAAGTCCTGTAACTAGTTCTTACATGAGATCAATAAGATGTAGAGGAATATTAATACGACCACAAGTCCTGTAACTAGTTCTGGCCTGAGATCAATAAGATGTAGAGGAATATTAATACGACCACAAGTCCTGTAACTAGTTCTGGCCTGAGATCAATAAGATGTAGAGGAATATTAATACGACCACAAGTCCTGTAACTAGTTCTGGCCTGAGATCAATAAGATGTAGAGGAATATTAATACGACCACAAGTCCTGTAACTAGTTCTGGCCTGAGATCAATAAGATGTAGAGGAATATTAATACGACCACAAGTCCTGTAACTAGTTCTGGCCTGAGATCAATAAGATGTAGAGGAATATTAATACGACCACAAGTCCTGTAACTAGTTCTGGCCTGAGATCAATAAGATGTAGAGGAATATTAATACGACCACAAGTCCTGTAACTAGTTCTGGCCTGAGATCAATAAGATGTAGAGGAATATTAATACGACCACAAGTCCTGTAACTAGTTCTGACCTGAGATCAATAAGATGTAGAGGAATATTAATACGACCACAAGTCCTGTAACTAGTTCTGGCCTGAGATCAATAAGATGTAGAGGAATATTAATACGACCACAAGTCCTGTAACTAGTTCTGGCCTGAGATCAATAAGATGTAGAGGAATATTAATACGACCACAAGTCCTGTAACTAGTTCTTGCCTGAAATCAATAAGATGTAGAGGAATATTAATATGACCACAAGCCCTGTAACTAGTTCTGACCTGAGATCAATAAGATGTAGAGGAATATTAATACGACCACAAGTCCTGTAACTAGTTCTGGCCTGAGATCAATAAGATGTAGAGGAATATTAATACGACCACAAGTCCTGTAACTCGTTCTGACCTGAGATCAATAAGATGTAGAGGAATATTAATACGACCACTAGTCCTGTAACTAGTTCTGGCCTGAGATCAATAAGATGTAGAGGAATATTAATACGACCACAAGTCCTGTAACTAGTTCTGGCCTGAGATCAATAAGATGTAGAGGAATATTAATACGACCACAAGTCCTGTAACTCGTTCTGACCTGAGATCAATAAGATGTAGAGGAATATTAATACAACCACAAGTCCTGTAACTAGTGCCTGCCTGAGATCAATAAGATGTAGAGGAATATTAATAGGACCACAAGTCCTGTAACTAGTTCTGACCTGAGATCAATAAGATGTAGAGGAATATTAATACGACCACTAGTCCTGTAACTAGTTCTGGCCTGGGATCAATAAGATGTAGAGGAATATTAATACGACCACAAGTCCTGCAACTAGTTCTGGCCTGAGATCAATAAGATGTAGAGGAATATTAATACGACCACAAGTCCTGTGACTAGTTCTGGCCTTAGATCAATAAGATGTAGAGGAATATTAATATTGATACGACCACAAGTCCTGTAACTAGTTCTGGCCTGAGATCAATAAGATGTAGAGGTACATCAATGCAACCCAGCTTTACGCCTTGTGACAGCATCTTGCTCCCAGTATCTGTAGTTTAAAACCAGCGATGTTATACCCACTAGTAGTAAGGACAGTGAAGCACCCGTGTCTCATAAACATTTATAGGCCATAGACTGAAATAATCGTATGTATCATAGACTTATCTTTTTCTATAGTTTTATGGGATGTCCCATATTTAGTTTCAAAGTGACCACGATGCCATATACACTGAAGCTGTTTATTTTGTTCAACAATAAACACTACACAAAATATTAGACGATAAACAAGTAGTACATCATATTCATATGAACAAAAGTAAACACAAGTTGAATCCAACACTCCAGTCCTTCAGTTCTTTGGTCGTTGGTTGGTGCCCATGCGCGATCTCGTTGCGCCTCTAAAACACCTGCCACATGTCAACAACCTCACGAGTTCCACCCTGCGGACGAGATTACAGGATATAATGAATTAAAGCTGGAACAAATAATGACATAAGGGCAGTGGCTCTCTATTGTCTCTAATGATGGCCCCAGTCTTCACATAACATAAACATAAATGACATAGGCCCTCCCAAACACATGCTTCTAATTATAAAGTCATTCGACAGAAAGGAAGAGAAAATGAACTAATTATAAAGTCATTCGACAGAAAGGAAGAGAAAATGAACTAATTATAAAGTCATTCGACAGAAAGGAAGAGAAAATGAACTAATTATAAAGTCATTCGACAGAAAGGAAGAGAAAATGAACTAATTATAAAGTCATTCGACAGAAAGGAAGAGAAAATGAACTAATTATAAAGTCATTCGACAGAAAGGAAGAGAAAATGAACTAATTATAAAGTCATTCGACAGAAAGGAAGAGAAAATGAACTAATTATAAAGTCATTCGACAGAAAGGAAGAGAAAATGAACTAATTATAAAGTCATTCGACAGAAAGGAAGAGAAAATGAACTAATTATAAAGTCATTCGACAGAAAGGAAGAGAAAATGAACTAATTATAAAGTCATTCGACAGAAAGGAAGAGAAAATGAACTAATTATAAAGTCATTCGACAGAAAGGAAGAGAAAATGAACTAATTATAAAGTCATTCGACAGAAAGGAAGAGAAAATGAACTAATTATAAAGTCATTCGACAGAAAGGAAGAGAAAATGAACTAATTATAAAGTCATTCGACAGAAAGGAAGAGAAAATGAACTAATTATAAAGTCATTCGACAGAAAGGAAGAGAAAATGAACTAATTATAAAGTCATTCGACAGAAAGGAAGAGAAAATGAACTAATTATAAAGTCATTCGACAGAAAGGAAGAGAAAATGAACTAATTATAAAGTCATTCGACAGAAAGGAAGAGAAAATGAACTAATTATAAAGTCATTCGACAGAAAGGAAGAGAAAATGAACTAATTATAAAGTCATTCGACAGAAAGGAAGAGAAAATGAACTAATTATAAAGTCATTCGACAGAAAGGAAGAGAAAATGAACTAATTATAAAGTCATTCGACAGAAAGGAAGAGAAAATGAACTAATTATAAAGTCATTCGACAGAAAGGAAGAGAAAAGGAACTAATTATAAAGTCATTCGACAGAAAGGAAGAGAAAATGAACTAATTATAAAGTCCAAAGCAAACTACGTAATGGAACATAACCCCGCCCCTCCCCGTTTTAGGTCAAGGAACATTACTGCCTCTCACTGCAGACGACAAGGAACATTAATGGCTCACACTACAAACGACAAGGAACATTACTGCCTCTCACTACAGACGGCCAGGGAAAATTTCGTTCCTTATCTCAAGCTTTGAGTGATTTTTCCTCGGTTTAAGAAATATGTCTGCAGCTTTGCTGTAGTTTTTTTCAGCTTTGATATAGTTTTCTCCAGCCTTGATATACTTGTCATCACTTTTGTCATCGCGGTCTACAACAACTAAAATATTTTGCAATCAATTAATTTTAAATAAAATAATAAGTATTTCACTTAAATCCTTTATGAAATATAATAGCGAGCAATGTACTTTTAATAATCCCACTTAGTGTTTCCGTCCTATCTATTGACCTACCCACTTTTACACCACAGATTTTTTTCACCATTTCTAACAGAAAAAAAAGAAGAAAATAATTACCGATCAAACGCACTTGATATTTTTGTAAAGAATATCATTTAGCGCAGTTATCGTGCATAATATATTTCGTGGAATCTAATTTCCTCCATCTTCCCCTTGTAAAACAGGACAAACTTATTTATGGGTGGGTTTGAGTTGTAGGGTGAGTTGGGGGGGGGGGGGGGGAAAAAAAGTATAGGATTGTTGTCATCAGCAAAAAGTCTATGTGCCAAGTCTCAGTTCGATAGATTGAAGGGAAGTGTGTCCATTAGCAACCCGAAAATTTTGCCAGTGACGAACAACAGCCAACAGCTATGTCAACTATTGCTTAACTAAATCTCCTCGCAGCCAACAGCTATGTCAACTATTGCTTAACTAAATCTCCGCGAAGCCAACAGCTATGCCAAATATTGCTTAACTAAATCTCCATGAAGCCAACAGCAATGTCAACTATTGCTTACCTAAATCTCCGCGCAGCCAAAGAGTAGACAATAAAGTTGGCCGCGTACTTGTACACTCTGAAAACGCCGGATGCATTGTCCATGATGGTGAGAGCCAAATTTAAGGTGTATCCATCCATGTTACTGGATAATAACGGATAATGACTGTAACTAAACAGGACGACTGGTGCAAGAAAAATGACGGAAGAAATGGAAGCAGCCGTCAGCATCCTGTTTATCTGAAAGGAAATACATCTTAAATACAATCCTTTGTCATGGGGTCTTCAAAATGTTTTGTGTAGCAATATCCCTTGACGTCATGCTTAGGATGACAAGCATCAATAGAAAAATCACTGTCTTCTGTTTGACCAATTATTCTGTTTAAAAAATTTAACATTTAGTCGTGAAAGGAAATCTCTGGCATAGAATGAATAAGAACATTTGAGCGCGAGACAATTTAAAAGAAATTTTGGGGAGTGTTTCTTTGTGTGGGCGGGGGGGGGGGGGGTAATTCAAATGATGAAAAAACAAAGATGCATAAATTATTAAAAAAACCCGAGTCATCTAAGGCAGGCCTGCACAATATACGGCCCACGGGCCGCATGCGGCCAACCGGCACCCAATTTGCGGCCCGCGAAGTAAAGAATTACTCTTTAGTATTAATATTTTCTTAAAAGCTTTCGCCTCTGTCCTACTATCTTTCAGCCTGCGCTATTTTTGTGTTATATAAAGCATTACGCCTTACATTTTGAGTTGTTCAGGCCTGCTAAGGAATCCGAAATGACCGGGGCGGGGGAGGGCTTTATTAATGTATAAAACACATACAAGCCATACTGTCGACAGAAGGAATAAATGTTTAGGAAACGTAATCAGTCATGGGAATGCTGTGAAGAGTTGTTTTGTCAAAGTGTCCTCGTTTTATAGCCATTTTAATTGTTTCTATAGTATAGTAGTTACTATCCTAGAGTCTCATTTTTATTTTACTTAGTTTACATGTTTTTCATAATTGTAAAGCGCTTAGAGCTTTATGGTAAGCGCTATATAAAAATGCCTAAATAAATAAATAAATATACAACGTATACACATACATAGTATACATATACAACGTATACACATACATAGTACACATATACACTGTATTGTTAAAACATTGAAGGTACATTTGTTTTGGCAATGTTTTTTCTTCATTTCAATATATTAACTGTACTATAATAGAAAGACTTTTTTAAAATTAACAATTATTTTATATTAATCATTTCAGCAGACATTTCTCGTTATAATTTTTTTATTTAAAAATCATTGGGCATCCGAGAATTACACAGCTAGAATCGGGGGCGGGGGGAGGTAACCAAGGCATTGGCGGAAAGCCCTAGTGACAGGCCTATGTTGTTTGGGGGCAGTTGGAGGGACCGTTGGTAGCTTGGGGATTTTAAGTATAAATTACGTGTGACTACAGGAAACCTATTCTCACATGTAATTGATGCATGCTTACTTACAGTCTCACATGTAATACATGATACCTCCTAACTAATAGTCACACCTGTAATTAATGCATCCTTACTGAAATGTTACATTAAGAAATGGCATCAGCGGGCCGTCGAGCTCTTTATGCCCTCCCCAAAACACCCCCCCCAACCCAGTATCGGGCCGCGGAGCGGCACGTCGGGGATGCCCCTTTGTCAGGACAGCCCCCACTCGAGTCTGCTCAACCAGGGTCTCCGCCGGGGGCCGTCTTTACCCAAAGACACCCGGTCGGTTCGACACTGTGTTTGCACACAGTGCACACGACCGACTTTCTCAGGAGTCGGGATGGAAAATTTTACGTCCTAATATCTTCCCCCACCCATCCAGGGGAAGCGTTAGACGCCCTATAAGAGGGATTCTACAGTGGGTTTCCACAACGCAACTAATTCGCGATGCAGCTGGGACGAAACGGTTGCCTTGGAGCAGCTTCTCAGGGCTGCGTAGTAAGAATCATCGGCTAGAGGTTACCACCTTCGCTTCTCGTCTCATATCCATTAACGGCAACTTGTAATCATGATCCCTACCCTTTCTCCGCCTATTGTTCCAGTTGGGAAATATCACAACTGGCAGCCCTGTAGGAGCTGTTTTGCATCCTTACGAAAAGTCTCACCTGTAATGAACCCTCACTAATAGTCTCACCTGTGATTGCTGTCTTCTTTTCTCCGTACTCTGAGCGTCTGTCAAATTGAGTTGTTGTAGCAGTTTGGCACGTTTCAGTCGGTTTGCGATCAAGAAGTTGAGCACAATTATAACCAGGATGGGAGCCAAAATAAACTCTGTTGTGTAGATGATATTTTCATAAATGCTGGAAATGATAGATGTTATACAAATATGACACATGAACATAGTACACATTTTATACAGATATGAAACATGAACATAGAACAAATGCTATATAAATATGACACATGGACAGAGAAGAAATGTTATACTTCACGGAGAACTTGAAGAAAATGTGTTTTATTGTTGAAGAAATCTTGATTAAATTGTACATCCAGTTAAATAATGTGTAAAAAATAAAAAAAATAAAAATATTATGGCCACAAAATTTATTAAACCCTTACTCGCTCGTTTCTTAGCCAATCCTTATTTCCTTCCTAGACCTTCCTAGCCATAACTTAGCCATAACTTACCCATATCTTAGCCACGCCTGTTGTGTGGTGTTTGATAGGTAGTTGTTTTTTTGTTTGCTTATTGGTCTTCTTTGGACTTATTTTTAAGCCCAAATGTCTCTAGGTTCCGAACATCATAAAAGTGTTGAAATTGTCTCCCTTTAAATTTAGAATTATCAATTTTTGACTGCCCGATATTGTTCTCTGTACATTACTTTGCTCAGGGACAACTACAACAGAATTTGAAAGCTGGCCCTGTACGCCCTACTTGATTGTGGACATCTCACTTTTGACCATGAAGCTCAGGAGACTTTGCCGATGACCCGAAGCAGCATGCGGCTCTTTGATGGAATAGATGCGGCTTTTTGAAAATTGTTATTGTTATTATTTATTATTATTGCCTTCTCCTTAAGGACACGAGGTTCCAAAACGTTTTTATCTAGATAGACAGTTTTAGAACAATGGCTCCTTCAAGTGTTGCCAACCGCAAGGCTATTTTTAGAACAATGGCTCCTTAAAGTGTTGCCTACCGCAAGGCTATTTTTAGAACAATGGCTCCTTAAAGTGTTGCCTACCGCAAGGCTATTTTTAGAACAATGGCTCCTTAAAGTGTTGCCTACCGCAAGGCTATTTTTAGAACGCAGTGTTGGACTCTTTGGATTTGATAAGGTAGCGAAACATTGTTTGTACTGCATTGTAAGCCCCGATAAAGTAATATCTGTTGTTATGATGTTAGACATCTCTTTCTATAAATAGGTCTTGTGTGAGTCACTATGAGATAAGCATGTCTCCGTAAATGTCATGTGTATTCTTGCATGTCTCCGTAAATGTCATGTGTATCCTTGCGGCCTGATGTTTCTTGCATTGATAAAAGAGACATCGATAAACTTCCCGTTGACTTACCCCTCCCAGAAGTCTTTATACTTTGCCCTCAAAATGCACACACCTACACCGTTAAGTCTGTACACCTCGATGACGTAGAATGACTGGCCAACACAGATGATGGTAATGATGACGATCGCACAAACTGGAGTTAAACAGATAGACATTGGTAGAACAATTAGTAGAACATTAGTAGACATTGGTAGCACTTATAGTAGAACATAAGTAGAACTAAATAAGTGTTTGGATTTATGAGTTGTCTGACTTTGTCGCAATCGCCGCCATACATTTAAAAAAGAAAAGGATTACATTTAAGAAATCATTTTTTAAATCAAGTCCAATTTCTGTGTTCTTAGCTTTCCTTATTGTTGTTACCATATCACTCTTCCTGACAACTTTGTGAACCACCTTGGAAAGATGGGGCGTCATCCATATGAGGCGCCATCCATATGAGGCGCCATCCATATAGTACGTATATCCACAATTCTTTTGCTGCCCTCTAGGATACTACCTCCAATCTAGGTGCTATTTTTTTTAAAAAAAAAATATTCTGTTTTTATGGGGCTTTTTGTTGACGAAGGCTTCCTGTCGACACGTTCGTTGTTTTGTTGCGTTCCTTTTTGCAGGTTTTACCTTACTTTGTTTTACTCATTTCCTTTAGTACGTACGTAAAAATGTAACCTTTTTGGATACTCCCATGCGTACCGAACAATGAACTTTTAAATAGTTGTACGTCTTATGGAACACCAGAGGGCCATTTACCTGTACGTCTTATGGAACACCAGATGGCCATTTACCAGTACGTCTTATGGAACACAAGAGGGCCATTTACCTGTACGTCTTATGGAACACCAGAGGGTCATTTACCTGTACGTCTGATGGAACACCAGGCGGCCATTTACATGTACGTCTTATGGAACACCAAAGGGCCACTTACCTGTACTTCTTATGGAACACCAGAGGGCCATTTACCTGTACTTCTTATGGAACACCAGAGGGCCACTTACCTGTAATTCTTATGGAACACCAGAGGGCCACTTAACTGTACGTCTTATGGAACACCAGAGGGCCACTTACCTGTACGTCTTATGGAACACCAGACGGCCATTTACCTGTACGTCTTATGGAACACCAGACGCCACTTACCTGTACTTCTTATGGAACACCAGACGGCCACTTACCTGTACTTCTTATGGAACACCAGACGGCCACTTACCTGTACTTCTTATGGAACACCAGAGGGCCACTTACCTGTACGTCTTATGGAACACCAGACGGCCACTTACCTGAACGTCGTATGGAACACCAGAGGGCCACTTACCTGAAAGTCGTATGGAACACCAGACGGCCACTTACCTGAACGTCTTATGGAACACCAGACGGCCACTTACCTGTACGTCGTATGGAACACCAGACGGCCACTTACCTGTACGTCGTATGGAACACCAGACGGCCACTTACCTGTACGTCGTATGGAACACCAGACGGCCACTTACCTGTACGTCGTATGGAACACCAGACGGCCACTTACCTGTACGTCGTATGGAACACCAGACGGCCACTTACCTGTACGTCGTATGGAACACCAGACGGCCACTTACCTGTACGTCTTATGGAACACCAGACGGCCACTTACCTGTACGTCGTATGGAACACCAGACGGCCATTTTAAGTGGAAACCAAACCGCGATGAACCTCTCCACGGTCAGACCCACTAGAAACAAATGGGTGGAGAACTCAGATATCGGGGCCATCAAGTACAAAAACTTGCAACTCCAGTCTTCAATGTGAGTAATGCTCAGTAACAGGCTATAACCGAATCTCAAAGAGAGGTTGAAGAGACCTGGGAATAAGGCACAACAAATAGAAGTATACCGTTAAAATTTCTGATAAAAGTGTATGGGTATAAAATTGTTTTTTTTTTAAAAAGCTTACAGCTTCCATGCAAAACCATAATCATGCGTGTGAGTTTATCACATATATTTTCTGGGGATCGACTGACATCGCCCCCCCCCCTCAACAAACCCTCCACTAGTTTTAAAACGTTTGTTCTGCTGGTTTGATCCACCCAGTCCTGACTTCTCCCCACTGGATGGAGCACATAAGAGAAAATGAGAAGATGACTCTTTTTTATGACACCCTGACACGGACTTCGACCTGACGGGGTATTTTCTCCATACTAGACATTAAAAGTCTAAAGGGTGGACCAATAAAAGTGAGAACATCTCGTAGCGTAATATTTTACGCGATGTTCTCACTTTTATTGGGCCGCTCTGTACATCCGGTTAAGCCCTAGTTTAATTACCACTTACACAAGTGATGTCAAAAAAAAAAAAAAAAAAAAAAAAAAAAAAAAATACTGGATACGTGAAATGCAATTGAACTTATAAAATTATTTCAATTTAATGTGATTGTATAGTGACGTCACTGTTCTTTTCGAACAAACAATATTATTGTATTTAATTTTATTCTGTAAATTTACTTCTACTTTTAAAAAGAAGTTTATTTATTAACAGTAATCATTGTAAAAAATAAATAATGTTATATTTTAATGACGATGTAACCTGTTAATCAAAACAAAAATATTTCAAATGCCTGTCCTATTTATGATTTTATTTAAATTGTGATCTCATATGAATAAAGGAATCATCATCATTATTGGCACTACAGCCCATGCAGGCCATGGCCTGCTCAACCACATCCTTCCATTCGGAGCGATCCATGGCTTTCCGCCTCCATGCGCGCACCACAAACTGGTGTAAATTCGTCTCCACATCATTATGAATAAAGGAAGGGATATGACAATATTTCATATGTAAATGAAAATGGTGAATCACTCTTGATAATAATGGGACAAATTTATTTGAATAGACGGTAATATTTTAATAGAGCATCAATTGAACGTCATTTAGGATTTTATTTCAAATGAGCTGAATTCGTGTGAGTTTAAATGATTACTTCATCCTGTGTCTTGTTTCACAACTACTCAAATAATTGTGTCAATGCATTGATTGAATTAACCTGAATTAAGTTCTATGCCTGACGGGTGCCATGGAGGAGTAGTACGTCAATAAAGAGTGGTCATGAAAAGTAGTCATAAATAAGGGTAATAAAGAGTGATGAATAAATGGTTATAAAGAGTTGCACCAAAGGGTGGGCCAAACGGTGGGCCGTAATAATGTATGAAAAACTTGTGAGGGCCAAAAGAAATAGGACAAGGAGGAAAGCTATTCAAAAAATAAGAATAAAAAGAATATTTCTTTACTTCGCGGGCCGCAAAGTGGGTGATGGCCTGGAATGTTGTGCAGGCCTGGTATAGAGCGTTGGAAAGGCAGTGAGCGGTTATGAAGTGTGGTGAAAACAGTAGTGCAAAGGGAGTTAATCAAGTGTGGTCATACAGCTTTGTCTCCCGTCTGTTCAACTCGTCTCCCCGCTCACCACTTGACGATTACCCCGCACCGAGTTGAACAGAAGTGAGACGTCAGAAATAGAAAGTGGAACAAGACAACAAGACTCGTTAAGGATTGAACGAGAGACAGATCAATAAAATGACGTTTCGGCCAAATGTCTTCTTCAGCAGACAGTACAACACAAGAGAAAACATTTTTTAGTGGACAAACTTAAGTGATCCCAGGTCACAGTGCAGCTTTCTCAGTCTGTGTGTAGAAACAGAGGCCAAGATGTATTAGTCGTTTGTATTTGGTGTTTTGGTTCGTGTGTTTGTTTTGTTGTATTGTAGACAAATAATTGTTTTAAGGTACAAGATTTAAACTACGAACTTTCTATGCTTCCAAATATAAAGTCCGCTAAGTCTAGACAAAAAGAAGAAGAGAAAACGTACCTGTCACATTGATGGCCGTGAACCAGACGAGTGAAGAGGTGAAAGGTCGCATGCGTGTGAGGACAACACATGTCAGGAAACTGCCAGGTATTCCGATGACGTAGGACAGGTAGGTACCGTACAGCGTGAAGTAATAAGTGGCTGCTCGGGGAGAAATAATACAGAGGGAAGGCACAATAATTTTTAAGGTTAATGTTTATGTCAATCCATTACTAATCCTATATACACATGCTTATGTCATTCGGTACTAATCCTAGGTACAAATGTTTATGTTATTCAGTACTAATCCTAGGTACAAATGTTTATGTCCTTCAGTACAATCCTATGTGCATACGATTATGTCATTAAGTACAAATACTGGATACTAATGTATATGTCATTCAATACTAATCCTAGTTACAAATGTTTATGTCATTAAGTACTAATCCTAGGTACAAATGTTTGTGTCATTAAGTACTAATCCTAGATACAAATGTTTATTTCATTCAGTACTAATATAAGGTAAAATGTTAATTTCATTCAGTACTAATCCTAACTTCAGTTTCTCGCATCAGTTATGATGATAACTTCATATCTTGATAAAATCGCAAACAACAAAACATTATGATGGACAAAACAAATATTAGAAATATTTAAATGGCGTCAAAAAATCTCACAGACGTACAAGGTTTTATTTGAATTCCACGAGTTTGTACGAGGACGTCATGACGACCAGCTCTGTTTGTACGAGGACGTCATGACGACCAGCTCTGGCAATAGTATCTTTTCTTTTTTTAAAATGTCTGCCTCCAGTGAAAATGTGTGGAGCTTTTCGGCGCCCTCATCGAGGGGCCTTTATAAAGATTTTTTGTTGTTGTTTTTTTTTACTGTGACATTCTAATTATACACCTCTGCACCATTTTAATTATACATCACTTGACTGCACCATTCTAATTATACACGTTTTGACTGCGTATTCTAACTATACAACTCTTGACTGCACCATTCTAACTATACATCTTTTGACTGCGCCATTCTAATTATACACATTTTGACTGCGCCATTCGAATTTTACACCTCGTGACTACAACATTCTAATTATACACATTTTGACTGCGCCATTCGAATTTTACACCTCGTGACTACAACATTCTAATTATACACCTCTTGACGCTAGTCCACGCTGATCTAGATGACTTATTAAATTATGACATCACTGCCAATTTAATAACAACATTAAGGACATCGTTCAACATTTCGAATACACAGGGGTTCTTAACCTGCGGTCCATGGATCCTTTTTGCAGCCATCAATAGATGTATTATTACAGGCATTTACAATGTTTATTTTAAAAAAAACTATTCAACAACGCCATCTGGCTGCAATAAAGGGTGTCCATTGGATTAAAAGGTTAAGAACCCCTGAACGAAAACCACACACACCTTGTAAAACAAGATCACATATTGGGAAACCTCCTTGGTAGCATGACGCTATGGTCGTAATGGGCAGTCCCGTTGCAGGAATGGGTGACCTCACTGACACAATGTTACGATCTCCCAGTGTTGTCAAGACAACTGAAAATGTGACAGGTATTTTATAAATATATAAAACATTGCCAGATAATATTACACTTCCGGGGCGCTGCTCTGCAGGCGACTCGATTTCATTTGTGCATTTTTTTTCAGCTTTCGTAATAGTTTAAAGATTTTAACAACGTGTTCTTGTGGAATCAAGGTGTGTTGAATGTGTTTTATCGCCCTTGACCGATTATCTTGTGTTTTTTACCGCGATGATCAGTGATTCCATGGATATTTTGGACGTCGTTGCCATACACCAAGACGCATCTATAGCCGCCATATAGGAAACTATTGATACGCCATCTTGTAAACAAATAGCAAGTTCAACCCAACTATTTGTATAGACAGATCAAATACAGACAAAAGGCGTTCCCGTAATCTTGGAGAAGACAACCTCGTTCAAACAAAAATCCAAGACTGTTCTCACTCAAGAACTCAAAGAGTTATTCATAGCGCACATTTCCACGGCGAATGTCTTGCTACAGGAACAACGGAAAACACAAACAAACATATCAAGGGCTGGGGGAAAGATGTACGATGAATGTAAATAAACAAATTTCCATTTATAGGGATAAAAAGAAATATCTTATCTTATCTTATATGAAAGATATCTGTAACATATTATATTACGTCACAACTTGACAGGAAGATTTGATAAAAAGCAGGGAAGTTTCTTTGGATTTGTAACTTTTTAATATCATAAAAATAAGCTCCCTTTTATTTTTAAGCAATTCACAAAACTAGCAATAACAATGGGGACGCAAGCCGAACTATTTTCATCGTGATTATGCCATTCCAAGACTATATCACAGCAAAAACTATTAAATAGCTCAAAATGTTTAATAGTGCAAAAATATTAAATAGTTGAAAAATATGAAATGACTTTGAGTAAAAATAACTAAGATTAGAAAACTAACATCGAGCATGAAGATCGTAGTTACCGAAATTATCTGCCCTTGTTTCACTGGAGTTATAGCTCATTTCTTTGCCGTCCATTTCAATCTGTCGTCAAAGCTGAAATGATTAAAATATGAGAAAGTTGAAATGATTAAAACATAAGAAAGGTGAAATGATTAAAATATGAGAAAGTTGAAATGATTAAAATATGAGAAAGTTGAAATGATTAAAATATGAGAAAGTTGAAATGATTAAAATATGAGAAAGTTGAAATGATTAAAATATGAGAAAGTTGAAATGATTAAAACATGAGAAAGTTGAAATCATTAAAATATGAGAAAGTTGAAATGATCAAAATATGAGAAAGTTGAAATGATTAAAATATGAGAAAGTTGAAATGATTAAAATATGAGAAAGTTGAAATGATTAAAATATGAGAAAGTTGAAATGATTAAAATATGAGAAAGTTGAAATGATTAAAATATGAGAAAGTTGAAATGATTAAAATATGAGAAAGTTGAAATGATTAAAACATAAGAAAGTTGAAATGATTAATACATGAGAAAGTTGAAATGATTAAAACATGAGAAAGTTGAAATGATTAAAACATGAGAAAGTTGAAATGATTAAAATATGAGAAAGTTGAAATGATTAAAATATGAGAAAGTTGAAATGATTGACATATGAGAAAGTTGAAATGATTAAAACATGAGAAAGTTGAAATGATTAAAACATAAGAAAGTTGAAATGATTAAAACATGAGAAAGTTGAAATGATTAAAATATGAGAAAGTTGAAATGATTAAAATATGAGAAAGTTGAAATGATTGAAATATGAGAAAGTTGAAATGATTAAAACATGAGAAAGTTGAAATGATTAAAACATCAGAAAGTTGAAATGATTAAAATATGAGAAAGTTGAAATGATTAAAACATGAGAAAGTTGAAATGATTAAAACATGAGAAAGTTGAAATGATTAAAATATGAGAAAGTTGAAATGATTAAAACAAAAGAAAGTTTAAATGATTGAAAATTGAGAAAGTTGAAATGATTAAAACATGAGAAAGTTGAAATGATTATCACACGAGAGGGTAGAAATGATTAAAACATGAGAAAGTAGAAATGATTACAACATGAGAAAGTTGAAAGTGTATTTTTTTAAAATTAACTGGTTGCTTCACACATCTCTGAGCATTTTAGATTATACTCTCTGGTCATGAAAAGGGAGTTTGTTTAGAAGGAATTTTCATTTTGAAAAAAAAGAAAATAAAATTTAAATAAAACAAAGAGAAAAAAATTCGTGACCAGAACGTTTAAACGTTAAATTTTGGAAATGAGAGACACACAATGTTATGTGACAAAGTCAAACAACAAATATAAGTCACAAAGTTTATCATTAACACTTGTTTGGTCAATTAGTAATTGTATATCAGTAGTTAGACAGTTGTATATCAGTAGTTAGAGAGTTGTATATCTGTAAGTAGAGAGTTGTATATCGGTAGTTAGAGAGTTGATATGTGTAGTTAGAGAGTTGTTTATCTGTAGTTAGAGAGTTGTATATCTGTAGTTGAGAGTGTATATCTGTCGTTAGAGCGTTATATATCTGTAGTTAGAGTGTTGTATATCTGTAGTTAGAGCGTTATATATCTGTAGTTAGAGTGTTGTATATCTGTAGTTAGAGGGTTTTATATCTGTAGTTAGAGAGTTGCATATCTGTAGTTAGAGAGTTGTATATCTGTAGTTGAGAGTGTATATCTGTCGTTAGAGCGTTGTATATCTGTAGTTAGAGTGTTGTATATCTGTAGTTAGAGGGTTTTATATCTGTAGTTAGAGAGTTGTATATCTGTAATTAGAGGGTTTTATATCTGTAGTTAGACAGTTGTATATCAGTAGTTAGAGAGTTGTATATCTGTAGTTAGAGATTTGTATATCTGTAGTTAAAGATTTGTATATATGTAGTTAGAGAGTTGTAAATCTGTAGTTAGAGAGTTGTATATCGGTAGTTAGAGAGTTGTATATCTGTAGTTAGAGAGCTGTTTATCTGTAGTTAGAGAGTTGTATATCTGTAGTTAGAGATTTGTATATCTGTAGTTAAAGATTTGTATATATGTAGTTAGAGAGTTGTATATCTGTAGTTAGAGAGTTGTATATCGGTAGTTAGAGAGTTGTATATCTGTAGTTAGAGAGTTGTATATCGGTAGTTACGGAGTTGTATATCTGTAGTTAGAGAGCTGTTTATCTGTAGTTAGAGATTTGTATATCTGTAGTTAAAGATTTTTATATCTGTAGTTAGAGGGTTTTATATCTGTAGTTAAATATATGTAGTTAGAGAGTTGTATATCTGTAGTTGAGAGTGTATATCTGTCGTTAGAGCGTTGTATTTCTGTAGTTAGAGTGTTGTATATCTGTAGTTAGAGGGTTTTATATCTGTAGTTAGACAGTTGTATATCAGTAGTTAGAGAGTTGTATATCTGTAGTTAGAGATTTGTATATCTGTAGTTAAAGATTTGTATATATGTAGTTAGAGAGTGGTATATCTGTAGTTAGAGAGTTGTATATCGGTAGTTAGAGAGTTGTATATCTGTAGTTAGAGAGCTGTTTATCTGTAGTTAGAGAGTTGTATATCTGTAGTTAGAGATTTGTATATCTGTAGTTAAAGATTTGTATATATGTAGTTAGAGAGTTGTATATCTGTAGTTAGAGAGTTGTATATCGGTAGTTAGAGAGTTGTATATCTGTAGTTAGAGAGTTGTATATCGGTAGTTAGAGAGTTGTATATCTGTAGTTAGAGAGCTGTTTATCTGTAGTTAGAGATTTGTATATCTGTAGTTAAAGATTTGTATATATGTAGTTAGAGAGTGATATATCTGTAGTTAGAGAGTCGTATATCGGTAGTTAGAGAGTTGTATATCTGTAGTTAAAGAGTTGTATGTCGGTAGTTAGAGAGTTGTATATCTGTAGTTAAAGAGTTGTATATCGGTAGTTAGAGAGTTGTATATCTGTAGGTATCTCTTCAAAGGATGTGACTTTCTAGGGATATGACTTTCTGGGGATGTGACTTTCTGGGGATGTGACTTTCTAGGGATGTGACTTCCGGGGATGTGACTTTCAAGGGATGTAACTTCCGGGGATGTGTCTTTCTGGGGATGTGACTTTCTAGGGATGTGACTTCAGGGGATGTGACTTTCAAGGGATGTTTCTTCCGGGGATGTGAATTTCAGGGGGATGTGACTTCTGGGGATGTGACTTTCAGGTCATTTGACTTTTAAACTATTCATTTAGTGGTTAGCAATCGTTCTTCAGCTTTAAAATATTCAAAGTATTTAAATTTATTGCCCTGGAATTTTTTGACAAAAATCTATTAAAAACACAAGTGTACACTTAAATAGCTATGAAATAAAAAGAAAATACGAATATTTAAAAATAATGTTATGTCTAAATCCATGTAAATTTCTATTTCAAAAATGTGATGTCTTAAGGCATGCAAGCTTCTAGTTTCGAAAATCTTATGTCTTAAGACATGTAAACAAGTGAAAATTCAAAGCAGCGTTACATCAAAGGAACTTGTACACGATTACAAATTTTGTGCCTCAATAAAATGTTAAATGTTTTGCGTAAGAAGAGCTCCAGCTTTATATTTCTCAATGATGGGAAATAGATGATTGTGTTTTTTTAATTTAAAAAAATCTAAAACAACTTTATTTGTTTCTCAATTAAACCGATATTATTTGTGAGAAATACACACATTTCTTGCTTCAAGTTGCATTTCGACAAAGGGAAATATGTTTCAATAAATAATGTGTTTTTACTATGTGTTTTTACTATGTGTTTTTACTATGTGTTTTTACTATGTGTTTTTGTAAAATAAATATACGAGAGATGTTCTAATCATACAGGTAAGACATCTTGAATTTTTTCTTAAACCACCTGATTAGCAGATCTTCTTACTAGCCCTCGTCAAAAAAAAACAAAAAAAACCACAGTTTGCTCACCTCTGGTCTCTAACTACAGCTTTGTTGAGGTCTTTGTATTATAGAAAATTTTTAAAAAGAGTTTAAGGCTCTTAATATGATATCAAGTTTTGATCACAGGCAAACCCTGAAAACTCTAATGCTTTACATCGTTATATCACCTGATAAAAGAAGGGTTGTTTTAACTCCTAATTGATAAGTGAAACTTGAGACAGGCGGGTGAGACTGGCGGGTGAGACTGGCGGGTGAGGCCGGCGGGTGGGACTGGCGGGGTGGGACTGGTGGGTGGGACTGGCGGGTGAGACTGGCGGTAGAGGCCGGCCGGTGGGACTGGCGAGTGAGACTGGCGGGTGAAATGACGAAATACCATCAACTTCATTCTTAATATGGGTTTTACTGTTTAACGATCTATCGAATGTATGTGCGCGTGCTTGTATGAATGTGTTTAGCATATGTGTGTGTGTGTGTATAATTAGATCCCCCTCTATGGCTGTACCAATGGTACATGTATTTAGCCACGTGGAGGGAGACACATGTGTCAGTCAAAAAGAGTACTGATACAACTTATTACTATGATTTTTTTTTAATCTAGTATACAAGAAAAACAAATTGAAAATAATCTTTTAAAGGTGAAGCAAGCATTAAATTTATGATAATCGCATTAACGTGAAGTAGTATGTATAAATATTGTGCAAAGCGTTTCTCAACCTGTGGTCCATAGACCCCCTTGGGAGTCCGTGAAAAGGTTTCAAGAGTTCAGAGACCTTTTTTTCCTCTGTAACTCTATTATATGCCTTAAAATAATTTATTATAATAAAAGAAGGACTCTATGGCCTTCACCTTACAGCCAAAATGGCTCTGTGGACTAAAAAAAGGTAAAATAAAAACACCTGTTTTAACATATCATTAACTAAACACAACATTGCACAAAACTGTGCATTAGAATTGACTAGAAGTGAGTCACTGAAACATCAATATTATTGAGATGGAATACTTACGACATGGTGATGATGTGTGGTCTGTGGTTGGGGTGGGTAATTACGTTTTGAACTCTGTTGTTGGGAAATGACGAGCCCCGCCCTCTGCACACAATCGTGTAGTTTCATATCAGTCATCAAACACTCCCTTTCTTCTCCCCATAACCCAATACAGATTGAATACGTAAGTACAACAATCAGTAAAATACGTGCTAATTTGTTTTAAAAAATAATAACAAATCTCACAAGAAAATGTGGTGTTGTTAAAATAACAGCCAAACAACACCAAGAAACTCGAAACATGTCGTGAGTAAATTTTTTTTTTTTTTTAAATTTCAACGCTGACCAATCTTCTTTGTCTGGGTTTTAAGATTTAGATTTTTCATTTAATTCAAGAAAATGAAAATCAATGTTGCTTTCAAATGGTAGCTACGTTACGTCATAACATGGAATCTTTTGGCTTACCAATACATAATAAAATTTGAGCACAGTTCATTTCACTGACATTTTCAGCGATTGAGAGAGATCTGGATTTTCAAATTTTTTTAAGGGTAGCATGCAGAGTTTTAAAGAAGCCAAACAAAAATCTTGTGATAGCTTTAAATTTGGAGCGATCTAGAAAAGACAAGTTTTCGATGTATAACTGCTCAGAAAGCTGTTGTCTTAATTCGCGATTTATATAATTGTCGGCTTGAGTTCAAACTCCAAGTAACACCGGGACAAGAGAACAATACCGGCATTCCGAGCGGATGGTGGCTCATCTCAGAGGAGGGAACTCCAAACTATGTAAAAATCTGCTGCCTTACCATTACAACTCACGGTTTAAGGCAAACAAAATAATCTGGAACTAGGACTCACCGGGTGCAGTTTTTTAACACCATGTCCGGATATTTTGAGAAAAATTTCGGTGGCTAAGGTGTATAACAAAATAAAAAAAAGTTAACGTCTTGTTTCCTATAATATGCAAAGAAATCTACAGCGGTATTTCGTGGTGAGAGTGCATTGCCTTCGCCAACAGTTTGTGTCAATAGATCTCCCACTGACAGGAACAGGCAGTTGCAGGATCCCGGAATAGAGATGACGTTGTATAAAAAACATTTTTTTTTCTGACTTATTGTTCGCAGGTAATGAGACCAAGCATTGACAGACAATGAGACCAAGCATTGGCAGGCAATGATAACCAAGCATTGGCAGGTAATGAGACCAAGCATTGACAGGTAATTAGACCAAGCATACGCAAGCAATGAGACCAAAACATTGGCAGCCAATGAGACCAAGCATTGGCAGCAATGAGACCAAGCATTGGCAGGCAATGAAACCAAACATTGGCAGGCAATGAGACAAACCATTGGCAGGTAATGAGACCAATCATTGACAGGCAATGAGACAAACCATTGGCAGGTAATGAGACCAATCATTGACAGGCAATGAGACAAACCATTGGCAGGTAATGAGACAAAACATTGGCAGGCTATGAGATAAACCATTGGCAGGTAATGACACCAAGCATTGGCAGGTAATGAGAACAAGCATTGGCAGGTAATGAGACAAAACATTGGCAGGTAATGAAACCAAGCATTGGCAACAAATGAGACCAAGCATTGGCAGGCAATGAGACAAAACATTGGCAGGCAATGAGACAAACCATTGGCAGGTAATGAGACCAATCATTGACAGGCAATGAGACAAACCATTGGCAGGTAATGAGACAAAACATTGGCAGGCTATGAGATAAACCATTGGCAGGTAATGACACCAAGCATTGGCAGGTAATGAGAACAAGCATTGGCAGGTAATGAGACAAAACATTGGCAGGTAATGAAACCAAGCATTGGCAACTAATGAGACCAAGCATTGGCAGGCAATGAGACAAAACATTGGCAGGCAATGAGACAAACCATTGGCAGGTAATGAGACCAAGCATTGGCAGGCAATGAGACAAAACATTGGCAGGTAATGAGACAAAACATTGGCAGGCAATGACAAAAAACAATGGCAGGTAATGAGACCAAGCATTTGCAGGTAATGAGACAAAAATTGGCAGGTAATAAGACAAAACATTGGCAAGCAATGAGACAAAACATTGGCAGGCAATGAGACAAAATATTGGCAGGTAATGTGACCAAGCGTCGGCAGGTAATGAGACAAAACATTGGCAGGTAATGAGACCAAGCATTGGCAGGTAATGAGACCAATCATTTGCAGGTAATGAGACCAAGCATTGGCAGGTAATGAGACAAACCATTGGCAGGTAATGAGACCAAGCATTGGCAGGTAATGAGACAAAACATTGACAGGCAATGAGACCAAGCATTGGCAGGTAATGAGACCAATCATTGGCAGGTAATGAAAACAAACATTGGCACTTCTAACCATTCATTGTGCACGCCTCTACCAGTACTCACTCCGCTCCCACATAGTGTTGATAGAGAGCAAGGGCGGATAGACCTATCAGGCAATGCGTCACCGCCAGATGGAGGAATTAGCCATCTAACTTTCAGGCTTATATTTACAGCGAAAGTTGGAGAATATAGCTCATATAAGAAAAAATGAAATGCCCCCCCCCCCACACTAGAGATACGGATTTATGAGTTCATTACCTTTCGGTATTCGAAAATGGATAATCAAGATTATGTGTATTAATTTTGGTCAAGATCCATCAATTCATGTAGGTGTACTAAACCTATTGCTATTTATATAGCTTGTATGAAGAAAAAAGGAAATGGGGTCCCCGGCTTCAGAAGATGGATATAATGTGTTAAAAACCCTTCGGTATTTGAATATGGATAATAAAATGTATGGATATTAATTTTAGTCAAGATCCATCGATTCATGTAGCAATATTTGTCGTTAATGTTATTTATAAAGCTCACATAAGAAAAATAACGAAATCGGGGCCCTCGGATGTGGCCGTTCCAAGTAGAGTTTCGAATTTAAACCTGTATAAATTTTGTTAGTAGGCCCCACACGGTATAGAGTTTCTAAATGAAACCAATCTAACTTTTGTAAGTATGCCGTAAGGAGTAAGCCTGCCAAATTTCAGGCTTCTATCTACAAGGGAATTTGGAGAATTAGTGATGAGTGAGTCAGTCAGTCAGTGAGGTCTTTGGAATTTATTAGTGTAGATTAGGAAAAAAAAAACGAATTCGGGGCCCCCAGTTGTAAACCGTTCCGGGTAGAGTTTCTAAATTAAACCTACTTATCTTTTGTAAGTAAGCTGTAAAGCTTGCCCAATTTCAACCTTCTATCTACAGGGAGAGGTGGAGAAAATAGCTCAAATAAGAAAAAATGAAATGGGGCCCCTGGCACTAGAGGGATAAATATTAGTGTTCACTACACTTCAGTATTTGAATATGGATAATCAAGAATATGGGTACTAATTTTGGGCAAGATCCATCAATTCATGTAGGAGTACTAAGCCTATTGATATTTATATAGCTCAAATAAGAAAAAATGAAATCCCTCCAACCCCCCCCCCCCCCCCCCCCCCCCCCCCCGGGCATCAGAGGGATGGATATCATGCGTTAGGTTCCCTTGGGTATTTGAATATGGATAACCAAGAGGATGTGGATTAAGTTTGGTCAAGATCCATCGATTTATGTATCAGTATATCTTGATCATTCTTTTTATAGAGCTCATATAGGAAACAAATGACATTTTGGCCCCCGGCCCCAAACGGTATAGAGTTTGGAATTGAAACATGCCTAACTTTTGTAAGTGAGCTGTAAGAAATAAGCATGTCGAATTTCAGGCTGCCATCTACTGGGGAAATTTGAGAATTAGTGATGAGTAAGTGAGTGAGTGAGTGAGGGCTTTGCCTTTTATTAGTATAGATATATGGTATTATCAAATTCTTAAAACGCTTAAATTAAATCTTCCAATGTTCCAAATCTCATACGAACAAAGCTTATTGGAATGAAAATTTATCAAAAAAATTGTTCAAGATCAATGACATTGGAATTAATTATACTGATGAAATGAGTCCTGCCTTTTTTTTTGTTGTTGTTGATATCAAACACATCTTGTTCCACTCTTTTTGAACTGTGAACCCGAGACCGACCGGTTTAGGCACCGAAAGTGGTCATTTGATCTGTTTCGGCCGAAACTGAAAAATTAACTTTCGTCTTAATTTCGGTTTCGGCCGAACGAGAAACGTTAACTTACGGTTTAATTTCGGTTTCGGGCGAAAGTGACTGAGGTTTTCGATCATGTACCAGAAGTCAGACTGTCTGTCTCTAGGCCGACAATCTGATATTCATTAGTGCTCGACGTCTAGCTGTCATTGTAAGTTAAATAACTAATACTCAGCGAAAGCTGCCCACAGCTGCATGATGATTTATATTTCCATAAAATTACATTTGAGTTAGGTCTAGAAAAATGTAAACAGTTTTGTGGAAGAAAAACTAAAGGAATGGTAATATTTTTTTTTTTTTTTTTGCTGGCATCCGTCCGTCACAATGTGACGATGGAGTGGGCTTCGTAGGACGAAATCCACATAGCCTGGGATTTTTTTTCCAAAAATAAAATTTGGAAACTTCATTTCCTTCATTTGTTTTTATAAATTATAATGTATCATTATCATGCCCATCAATGTTGTCATAGACAAAGGTGAATAATATTACATAATCCTAGGCAGCGGTAAAGTTTCGATTATTATTATTTTTATTTTTTAAATTAAGCAAACTTAGGCCTTTTCAAACCATTCATTTCTTGAAATGCATCATAATCACCCCCCATAAACATTGTTATTGACGAAATAACATGAGTGTGCATGTATCACGGGTTCGTATTATAATTATGTAGTAGGCCTACTGCAGACCTGTTTACTTTTATGATTTTGGCAATTTATGACAATTTACATGTCTTTTGCGGTTCTAAATCAAGACCAGTCAGAACAACAATTGTAAGAGACCTGGTGCCTAAAGAAATATTTACGTCACCAGCACAGAAAGACTAGTGTGTTGTTACTAGGCTCATAATATGCGATATCTTGCCAGCTATTTATGTAAACACAAAGCATTATTATGACGAAAACTGCGAAACATTTTGGTGATATTTTTATAGCCTTAATCACATATATTTAGGTGGTTGGCTCTAATAGAGCCACAATAATTATTGTAGGTATATATTCTAGATTGTAATTATATTACACAAGTAAAGGGCACTCAAGAGTCTATTTTGAATTAATTTTTGCCCCCCCCCCCCCACCTTTTTTTCTTAAAATCGTAAAAAAGCAAAGAATTCATTAGATCAGGGGGTCTCAAACTCAAATGATTCGGGGGCCGGAGGAGGTAGAGTCTGATTGAGACTTGGTCGTATCAAGTATTCCACACAAAAAGCGATTAAATATTCATGAAAGTAAAACTGTTACAATCTGCTCAACCTTTATAAATTACAAATAAAAATATTAATGGTTCTCAAGAACTAGGCTTCATTTTATTCGACCTACTCTCTATTGCCAGAGACCTGGCAGCGCTTCTTTTTACACAGCTGAGCAACTTTGGCTTGAGTGAGGAAGCCACTGAGACCCTCAGTATAGCTTGAAGATGCTCATCAGTAAGTTTGGCCCTGAACTTTGACTTGTTAAAGTGCATAGTGGAAAAGAGCTTTTCACACAAATAGGTACTGCCAAAAAGTCATATGATCCGCTTGAACAACGTGGACATTACAGAGAAAGTAGAGGGCAGTACAATAAAATGTCCATGCTTGTCTGTTTTTCCATTCACCTCCATACGCGGGGAATCTTGCACATTAAAGGAGAAAGGGTCAGCAAAAAGCTGAAAAGTGGCTGTCTGTGTTTTGAAGTCTAAAAAATGTGATCAAATACTTTCTATAGCTTTGCAATGGCATCAGTATACCTACTACTAAGTTACTACAAAGTGGTGTGCCCGAGTTATTGAGTACTTTGCATGTTGGGAAACGGCAGAGGTTTCTCTAAGAACCATAACACAAGTTTTGTGCAGAATGCCCTGACATTGTCATGGGCAAAACTCACAAGATACCCCTGGTCTTGTAATTTCATGTTGAGTACATTCAGCTCCTGTGTAATGTCAAAAAGAAATGCCAAGTTCATGAGCCATTTGGGATCAATTAGTACAGGAACAACCACCTTATCCTTCTCCATGAAGGCTTTGAATGCTAAAACGTGTCAAGCAATAGGCAGGAGCAGGACATATTTATGCATTATTGATGCGAAGGAAGATGCTATTGTAGGTAGAAAGAATTTGGACTTTTTATAGTAGTAAAGGTCTTTTTGACTAACCCTATTTTGAAAGACAATGCTACTATATTGATCAGAAACTTGGAAGAAAATGGCGAGCCTTACGCAGAAAGTACAGACCTTCATAAACACATTCTTTAGAAAGATCCTGAAAATCAAATTGCCAAAAACTATCACCAACAAAGATCTAGTAGAAAAGACTCGCCGGGTGCCCATTGACGAAGAAACCTTAAAATAAAAGATGGAGAACGATAAAAAATACTCTCCGAAAACCCCCAGATAGCACCACCAAACAATTCCTAAGATGGAACCCACAGGGAAAAAGAAAGAGAGGAAGGCCAAATAATACACGGAGACACGAGCTAGAAGCAGACACGCAAAATATTGGATACACCTAGAAACAACTGGAAAAGGAAGGCCTAGGACCGTGATGAATGGAGAATTCTTGTGGATGGCCTATGCCCCAGACCGAGTAAAAAGGCATAGGAAGAAGAAGAAGAAGATTTTGAAAGTACGAATGCATGAACGAATTTCAAAATATATTAGTTTCGGCTTCGGTTTCGGCCGAAAGTCCCTTTAAGCTTTCAGTTTCGGATTAGGCTGAAAGTCATTTTTTAACTTTTGGTCTAGTTTCGGTTTCGGCGCAAATCAGAAAATCACTTTCGGTCGGTCTCTACTGGAAACTAGACGTTACTCCAAATGTGTAAGATGGATGAATGGATGGATAGATGGATGGATGGACAGATGGATGGATGGATAGATGGTTGGATGGATGGAGGGAGGGATGGAAGGATGGATAGATGGATGGATGGATAGATGGATGGATGGATAGATGGATGAATGGATGGAGGGAGGGATGGATAGATGGATAGATGGATAGATGGATATATGGATGGATGGATGGATGGATGGATGGATAGATGGATGGATGGATGGATGGATAGATGGATAGATGGATAGATGGATGGATGGATAGATGGATAGATGGATAGATGGATAGATGGATAGAGGGATAGATAGATTTTGAGGATTTTTTTTAAAGGGTGGTTAAAACCTAGAAGTGAGAGGGAAAGTTTGAGAGCGAGGTCAGAGGTCATATTTTTGTAACTGTAATTAGTAGATGCTAAGAAGAAGAGTCAGTGTGGGAGATAAGTCGTGGTGTATTTTATCTTAGATTGTGTTCATAAGTGGCGACCAAGGGAGGACAGCGACATCGTATATCGAAGAGTTGAGCAAGCCCTGCAATCTCATAGGTCGGCTATTCTACTTCCGTATTTTGTCCACGCATGCGCGAGGGTATGCTTAGATGATCAGGTTTTGAATTGTTTTATTACTGATAAAGTTACATCCATAAAGTTTAGGGAATTATGAAACAAGGCAGACGGCCATTGTTGTTTGTGACAGTATGCACCGGTACAGCGTACCTTCATTTTTCCGGAAATAGGTTATTCTTATTTTATTCAAATTAGTATCTAAAATCTAAAATTTAAATGATAAAACAACATATTTATTTAGTAACAACTTATTTAATTCATCATTGCCAGTTCAAGGGTCATATCTAAATTTCCGCTAGCATCTCTCCTGTTGATTTCCAATCTTATAGATCTGATTTCAATACATATCTCCTTAAGGAACCTGCGTACTTCATGACTTTCCCTATGGGGAGAACCCAGTGTGGATGGAGACAAAAGACGTCCTACGGAGCGCTCCTTTGCTGCCCTCTCGGATACTATTTCTCAGCTAAAAGCTTTTTTAAAATTTTAATTCTGTTTTTTCTGTTATTTGTTCCCCAACGAAGGCTTCCTGCCGACACGTTCGTTTTTTTTTTGTTTCGTTTCTTTTTTTTAGTTTCAGTTTTGAGCCTAATTTGTTCTGCTCATTTCCTAAATCATGGATCAGTTTGCCTCAATCTTTGAGAGAAATGAAACATAATCAAAATCACTTAAGAGATATTTAAAGACATTTTTAATTTAAAAGATTTTTTTGACACCAAATAAATCTGTTAAGATGATTATTTCAAAAATCAACACTCCACGAAATATAAGACCAGTAAGTAGTCGAACATAACATAAACAGAGAAAAAGGTTAACTCTATTGACACACTGCACTGATAGACACACTGCACTCATAGACACACTTCGGTCATAGACACACTGAACTCATGGACACACTCCTTCAGTTCTTTTGCCTTTGGTTGGTCTGTATGCTTGATCGCGTTGCGCCTCTAAAACACCTGCCACATGTCAACAACATCACGAGTTCCATCCTGTTGACGAGATTACAGGAGACAATAAATTTTAGCAAGAACAAATGATGACACAAAGACAGTGGCCTTCTCCTGTCTCTAATGATTGGCTCCGCTCTTCAGATAACATAAAAAATTATGCCATTGCCCTCTCCCCCAACACGTGCTTCTAAATATACAGTCATTCTTTCACATTCTTTCACCTAACATAAAAAGACATGCCATTGGCCCTCGCAAACACATGTTTCTAATTAAAGTCATTTCTTCACATAGCATTAAGATACCTGCCATAGGCCCTCTCGAAACGTTCTTCAAGTTATACAGTAATTCGTGCTTAAGGAAGTGAAAATAAACGTATTTGAAAATAGCTTTATTTAAGTCTAAAGAAAAGAACATCTCCGTCCTACATTATTGATGACAAGGAAAATTACTGCCTCATATTACAGACGACCAGTGAAAATTTTGGCCATATCCATCACAAGAAAGTTCTCTGCCGCTTTGATTTAGTTTTCTGAAGGTTTCACATAGTTTTCTTAACATTTGATCAATCTGTCTGAAGGTTTCACATAGTTTTCTTAACATTTGATCAATCTGTCTGAAGGTTTCACATAGTTTTCTTAACATTTGATCAATCTGTCTGAAGGTTTCACATAGTTTTCTTAACATTTGATCAATCTGTCTGAAGGTTTCACATAGTTTTCTTAACATTTGATCAATCTGTCTGAAGGTTTCACATAGTTTTCTTAACATTTGATCAATCTGTCTGAAGGTTTCACATATTTTTCTTAACATTTGATCAAGCTGTCTGAAGGTTTCACATAGTTTTCTTAACATTTGATCAAGCTGTCTGAAGGTTTCAAATAGTTTTCTCAACGTTTGATCAAGCTGTCTGAAGGTTTCACATAGTTTTCTTAACATTTGATCAATCGGTCTGAAGGTTTCACATAGTTTTCTAAACATTTGATCAATCTGTCTGAAGGTTTCACATAGTTTTCTTAACATTTGATCAAGCTGTCTGAAGGTTTGATATAGCTTTTTCCTTCTTTGATTATAGTTTTCTCTATCTTTGATATGGTTTACTTCTTCTCTGATATGGCTTTTACCATTTCGAGCAATTTTGTCATAGCGGTTAACAACAACTAGAAGATTTTACAATCAATACATAAGTATAAAGGTAGTTCTTTAAATGCACGTTTCAGCACAGCTATTATAACTACTGCTTACCTATGTCTCTGAGCATCAAACAGCTATGTCAACTATTGCTTACCTAAATCTCCGCGCAGCCAACATCTATGTCAACTATTGCTTACTTAAATCTCCGCACAGCCAACATCTAAGTCAACTATTGCTTACCTAAATCTCCGCACAGCCAACATCTAAGTCAATTATTGCTTACCTAAATCTCCGCACAGCCAACATCTATGTCAACTATTGCTTACCTAAATCTCGGCGCAGCCAACAGATATGTCAACTATTGCTTACCTAAATCTCCGCGCAGCCATCAGCTATGTCAACTATTGCTTACCTAAATCTCCGCGCAGCCAAAGAGTAGACAATAAAGTTGGCCGCGTACTTGTACACTTTGAAAACGCCGGATACATTGTCCATGATGGTGAGAGCCAAACTTAAGGTGTATCCATCCATGTTACTGGATAATAACGGATAATGACTGTAACTAAACAGGACGACTGGTGCAAGAAAAATTATGGAGGAAATAGAAGCAGCCATCAGCATCCTGTTTATCTGAAAGGAAATACATCTTAAATACAATCATTTGTCATGGGCTCTTCCAAATGTTTTGTGTAGCAATATCCCTTGACGTCATGCTTACGATGACAAACATCAATGCAAAATCACTGTCTTCTGTTTGACCAAATACTCTGTTTAAAAAATTAAAATCTTGATCGTTGAACGAATTCTCCCTCATAGTAGCCATATTAAAAAGAAAATAAGCGTGGACAATTTAAAAGAAATAAAAGGGTTTGGTCAGCGTTTGTGTGACGACGGGGAGGGGAGCGGTGTGTGGTTTGGAACGAAACAAATTATTTAGCATGATTTATATAAATCAAGACGTGTCATCCAGGGGGGCCTTAAGGAGATGGTTGGATAAGACTGTAAATAATGTTAAAAGAACACCTGCAAGGGTACCTTGTCAACACACGGGGCGGGGGAGGGGTAGCTGGAGTGACCGTTGGTAGCGTTGGGAGTTGCATTTGCGTTTATGTGTGACTACAGTGAACAGTGTTGTTCCAGCTCGTCACACTTGTGATTGATGCTGTCAAAAGGGTGTGAGAATCACTGTTGTTATGCGTGAAGTTAGTGTACGTTCTCTTGACCAGAAGGAGGGCGTGTTCATTTGAATAAAGTGTGAGATTGTCATTTATGATGAGCGGGAGGGTGTTTATAGAGTGTGTCAGGAGAGAGACGTGTGGTGTGATGGATGCATTGTGTAGTGAGAGATAAGGGATAACATCCAAAGGATTATATGTGCCTGTTGATAATAAGGATTTTATTATAGGTTTGTAGTACTTCGAAAGTGTTATTAGAGATTTTTGATTGAACGGATTTGGGCATGTGATTTTAGGATGATAAAGGCGTCCGTTATTGGATATCTAATACTCGGGGCATTTGTGATGAATGGCTGTTAGCTCAGCCTGGAGTACCAGAGTTTAATTGTGCAAGTGTGTTACATAATCCACAACAAGTGTACGAAGTAACAGTAGACATAATATCTAGACTCCACTGATACATCCTTTCTAAAGTCTCACCTGTAATTGATGCATATTACTAAAAGTCTCACTTGTAATTGATGCATATTTCTAAAAGTCTCACTGTAATTGATGCATATTACTAAAAGTCTCACCTGTAATTTAGGCATCCGCACTAATAGTCTCACCTGTAATTGATGCATCCTCCCTCACCAATAGTCTCACCTGTAATTGATGCATCATCACTAAAAAGTCTCACCAGTAATGCATTCTCATGAAAAGTCTCACCTGTAATTGATGCATCCGCACTAATAGTCTCACCTGTAATTGATGCATCCTCACTAATAGTCTCACCTGTAATTGATGCATCCTCACTAAAAGTCTCACCTGTAATTGATGCTTCCTAACTAAAAGTCTCACCTGTAATTGATGCATCCTTACTAAAAGTCTCACCTGTAATGTACCCTCACTAATAGTCTCACCTGTAATTGATGCATCCTCACTAAAAGTCTCACCTGTAATTGATGCCTCCTCACTAATAGTCTCACCTGTAATTGATGCATCCTCACTGAAAGTCTCACCTGTAATTGATGCATCCTCACCAATAGTCTCACCTGTAATTGATGCATCCTCACTAAAAGTCTCACCTGTAATTGATGCACCCTCACTAAAAGTCTCACCTGTAATTGATGCATCCTCACTAAAAGTCTCACCTGTAATTGATGCTTCCTCACTAAAAGTCTCACCTGTAATTGATGCATCCTCACTAAAAGTCTCACCTGTAATGTACCCTCACTAATAGTCTCACCTGTAATTGATGCATCCTCACTAATAGTCTCACCTGTAATTGATGTTTCCTCACTAAAAGTCTCACCTGTAATTGATGTACCCTCACTAAAAGTCTCACCTGTAATTGATGCATCCTCACTAATAGTCTCACCTGTAATTGATGCATCCTCACTAAAAGTCTCACCTGTAATTGATGTGTCCTCACTAATAGTCTCACCTGTAATTGATGCACCCTCACTAAAAGTCTCACCTATAATTGATGCATCCTCACTAATAGTCTCACCTATAATTGATGCACCCTCACTAATAGTCTCACCTGCAATTGATGCATATTTCTAAAAGTCTCACCTGTAATTGATTTTTATTGCTAAAAGTGTCACCTGTAATTGATGCATATTACTAAAAGTCTCACCTGTAATTGATGCATCATCACTAAAAGTCTCACCAGTAATGCATTCTCATGAAAAGTCTCACTTGTAATTGATGCATCCGCACTAATAGTCTCACCTGTAATTGATGCATCCTAACTAAAACTATCACCTGTAATTGATGCATCCTCACTAAAAGTCTCACCTGTAATGTACCTTCACTAAAATTCTCACCTGTAATTGATGCATCCTCACTAAAAGTCTCACCTGTAATGTACCCTCACTAATAGTCTCACCTGTAATTGATGCATCCTCACTAAAAGTCTCACCTGTAATTGATGCATCCTCACTAAAAGTCTCACCTGTAATTGATGCACCCTCACTAAAAGTCTCACCTGTAATTGATGCATCCTCACTAATAGTCTCACCTGTAATTGATGCATCCTCACTAAAAGTCTCATCTGTAATTGATGCTTCCTCACTAATAGTCTCACCTGTAATTGATGCTTCGTCACTAATAGTCTCACCTGTAATTGATGCATCCTCACTAATAGTCTCACCTGTAATTGATGCATCCTCACTAAAAGTCTCACCTGTAATTGATGCATCCTCACTAAAAGTCTCACCTGTAATTGATGCATCCTCACTAAAAGTCTCACCTGTAATTGATGCACCCTCACTAAAAGTCTCACCTGTAATTGATGCTTCCTCACTAATAGTCTCACCTGTAATTGATGCATTCTCACTAAAAGTATCACCTGTAATTGATGCATCCTCACTAATAGTCTCACCTGTAATTGATGCATCCTCACTAAAAGTCTTACCTGTAATTGATGCATCCTTACTAAAAGTCTCACCTGTAATTGATACATCCTCACAAATAGTCTCACCTGTAATTGACGCAGCCTCACTAAAAGTCTCACCTGTAATTGATGCATCCTCACTAATAGTCTCACCTATAATTGATGCACCCTCACTAATAGTCTCACCTGTAATTGATGCATCCTCACTAAAAGTCTCACCTGTATTTGATGCTTCCTAACTAAAAGTCTCACCTGTAATTGATGCATCCTCACTAAAAGTCTCACCTGTAATGTACCCTCACTAATAGTCTCACCTGTAATTGATGCATCCTCACTAAAAGTCTCACCTGTAATTGATGCATCCTCACTAATAGTCTCACCTGTAATTGATGCTTCCTCACTTATAGTCTCACCTGTAATTGATGCATCCTCACTAAAATTCTTACCTGTAATTGATGCATCCTCACTAAAAGTCTCACCTGTAATTGACGCATCCTCACTAATAGTCTCACCTGTAATTGATGCATCATCACTAAAAGTCTCACCTGTATTTGATGCATCCTCACTAATAGTCTCACCTATAATTGATGCACCCTCTCTAATAGTCTCACCTGTAATTGATGCATATTACTAAAAGTCTCACCTGTAATTGATGCATATTACTAAAAGTCTCACCTGTAATCGATGCATCATCACTAAAAGTCTCACCAGTAATGCATTCTCATGAAAAGTCTCACTTGTAATTGATGCATCCGCACTAATAGTCTCACCTGTAATTGATGCATCCTAACTAAAACTCTCACCTGTAATTGATGCATCCTCACTGAAAGTCTCACCTGTAATGTACCCTCACTAATAGTCTCACCTGTAATTGATGCATCCTCACTAAAAGTCTCACCTGTAATGTACCCTCACTAATAGTCTCACCTGTAATTGATGCATCCTCACTAAAAGTTTCACCTGTAATTGATGCATCCTCACTAAAAGTCTCACCTGTGATTGCTGCCTTCTTTTCTCCGTACTCTGAGCGTCTGTCAAATTGAGTTGTTGTATCAGTTTGGCTCGTTTCAGTCGGTTTGCGATCAAGAAGTTGAGCACAATTATAACCAGGATGGGAGCCAAAATAAACTCTGTTGTGTAGACGATATTTTCATAAATGCTGGAAATGATAGATGTTATACAAATCTGACACATGAACATAGAACAAATGTTATAGAAATATAACACATGAAGATAAAATAATTTTTTTTTTTAATATGATGTCACATGAATTTAGAACAAATATCATATTTCACGGAAAACTTTAGCAAAAATCGAGTTATATTATAGAAATCTTTGTAAAATTTTACATCGCATTAAAAATAAATGTGCATTCTATGTGTTTAAGAATTTTATTGAAGACAACTTTATTGATTTTTGATTAGAAAATATAGTTTCTCTAAATTTATTTCTTAATATCTTTGCCCTTGACCAATCCCAACAGAGATTAATTTAATTTTAAAGCTGTCCATTGATGCCCTACTTGATGTGCACATCTCTTTACGCCTCATTTGACCATGAAGTTCATCGGTCTTTTTAAATGAGGTTATGGCGATGAATCGGGGCAGCACGCGGCTCTTTGAAGGAATGGATGCGGCTAGTTTTATTTAATGTGTTCACTTATCCTTAATGAAATGAGGCTCTCCAAACTTTTTTATTAGGATATATTATGTATAAAATTATATATCATTACACAAAAAAGCTTGCCACCCCCCCCCCAAACCCTGATCTAAACAAGCAGTGATAGGCTCTTTGATGTGTAATAGGAAGCAACAGTTCCTGTACTGCATTTTAAGTCCCGATAATGCAATATTGGTTGTTTCAATATTAAACATGTTCTTTTATGTAAGCCTTGTACTTGTTTGAGTTACTAGAAAGTCTACATGCCTCTGTAAAACTAATGGGTATCCTTGCTGCGGGATGTTACTCGAGTTTAATAAAAAGAAACATCGATGAGAATCCCGATGACTTTACCCCCCCCCCCNCCACCCAGAAATCTGTATAAATTCCGATGACTTACCCTTCCCAGAAGTCTGCATAAATCCCGATGGCTTAACCCCCCACCCAGAAATCTGTATAAATTCCGATGACTTACCCCTCCCAGAAGTCTATATAAATCCCGATGACTTCCCCCCCCCAGAAGTCTGCATAAATCCCTATGACTTACCCCTCCCACAAGTCTATATAAATCCCGATGACTTACCCCCCCCAGAAGTCAATATAAATCCCGATGACTTACCCCTCCCAGAAGTCTATATAAATCCCGATGACTTCCCCCCCCCAGAAGTCTGCATAAATCCCTATGACTTACCCCTCCCACAAGTCTATATAAATCCCGATGACTTACCCCTCCCAGAAGTCTATATAAATCCCGATGACTTACCCCTCCCAGAAGTCTATATAAATCCCATTGACTTACCCCTCCCAGAAGTCTATATAAATCCCGATGACTGCCCCTCCCAGAAGTCTATATAAATCCCGATGACTTAACCCCCTTGAAGTCTATATAAATCCCAATGACTTACCCTTCCCAGAAGTCTGCATAAATCCCGATGACTTACCCCTCCCAGAAGTCTTTATACTTTGCCCTCAAAACGCACACAGCTACACCGTTAAGTCTGTACACCTCGATGACGTAGAGGGACTGGCCAGCACAGATGATGATAATGATGACGATAGCACAAACTGGAGTCAAATAAAATATTGGTAAAACAATAAGTAGAACATTCGGAGAACCATTTGTGGAACCATGAGTAGAACATTTTAAAAAGTAAATAGAGTTGGTATTTTTATGAATGACATGATTTTGTCGCAAGCGCCATCATACATTAAATAAAAAATTATTTTAAGAAAATAATTTAAAAAAAACTTTTGTCAGAGACAAGTTTAAACGCTTACAAAAAAAAATATATAGTAATACTTCTTAAACTGCATTACGCCAAGAAAGATGAGTGTAATGTATATATTCCATATATGTTCCATATATTCCAGATATGTTCCACATATTCCAGATATGTTTCAGATATTCCAGATATGTTCCACATATTCCAGATATTTTTCAGATATTCCAGATATGTTCCATATATTCCATCTATGTTTCATATACTCCAGACATGTTCCAATTATTCCAGATACATTCCATATATTCCAGAAATGTTCCATATATTCCGAATTTAGGCATGGGCCAAGGAGCCAAACATTGAGGAAAAGAAACATCTCTGTATTGCTCTTAAATTGCTTGTTGCTTTGACTGTTTTGGAAATTATGATCATATTAAAATTATTCCATTAAGTAAATCTAGCTTTTAATCAAAAAGTAGATTTGATAAAATTGTGACAGTCTTGAAATGTTATTAAATTACCGCACGTACGTTACACTGTAATGTTTAGCCACTTTTGGGCTTACTCTTTAAAAACATAATACCTGAACGTCGTATGGAACACCAGACGGCCATTGTCAGTGGAAACCAAACCGCGATGAACCTCTCCACGGTCAGACCCACTAGAAACAAATGGGTGGAGAGCTCAGATATCGGGGCCATCAAGTACAAAAACTTGCAGCTCCAGTCTTCCATGTGAGTAATGCTCAGTAACAGGCTGTAACCGAATCGCAAAGAGAGGTTGAAGAGCCCTGGGAATAAGACAAAAACAATTAGAAATATAGCGTTAAAATTTGTTAGCAGATAGAAATAACTATCCGCAATTGAACGTGTGTTTAAATTAGGGCTGAGCCGGGTACTGACACGGGCACTGACCCGGACACTGACCCGGACGCTGACCCGGACACTGACCTGGACACTGAAATTCTGAGGATTAACACACCCGACACCCGGCCAAAATCGGAATCGGTCTGGGATTAAAGAAATGAGAGTCCGCTTTCCTCGCTCTATGTGTTCCACCCCATGCTGGAGAAAGGCAATGTTGCATGGAACCAGTACATCGTTTAAACATAATTTTTCGTCATTCAACTGAGTACACAAAAATAATAGCAGAAAACTGACTAGCGATCGGTGCTAAACTAAAGATAAGCTAAATAAGACTGGAGAACTCTGAAAATAATAATGTAATGGTAGCGAATATCGTATCATTATTTGTCTTAGCAAGATGCATCTCTTTGTTTAGGATCATGGTACCTTCTACTTCCAATTAACATTTCCTGTGACATGCTGACGGCTGGAGGATATTTAGTAGCCAAAGTTGATGTGGGGGTGTTTTGTTCTGTGTGGAACATTTCTATATTCTTTCATAGAATTCAATAATAGTAATGACATTTAAAACTCATTTAACAAGTCTAGCTGCTTAACTAAATGAAGGCTAGGATGGTATCACGGCTAGGATGGTATAATGGCTAGGATGATATCACGGCTAGGATGGGATAATGGCTAGGATGGTATCAAGATTAGGATTGTATAATGGCTAGGATGGTATCACGGCTAGGATGGTATAATGGCTAGGATGGTATCAAGATTAGGATGGTATAATGGCTAGGATGGTATCAAGATTAGGATGGTATAATGGCTAGGATGGTATCAAGATTAGGATGGTATAATGGCTAGCATGGTATCAAGATTAGGATGGTATCAAGATTAGGATGGTATAATGGCTAGGATGGTATCAAGATTAGGATGGTATCGCCATGATGATGATATAAACATTTTTTTTTTAAATATGCGTAAGGTTGGTAGAAGAAAGGTGAAAAGTGCCACTAACCAGGGACCTGCACTAACTCATACAGGAAACCTACGCTCCACGTTCAATTCTTTTATTATGTGAATGGGTTATGGCAGTGGTTCTCAATCTGTGGGTCATAACCCTGCTCTCAGGTCTCCTGATAAAATGTCCGGGGTCACTTGAGATTTCACAAATTTGAAGTTTTGTGTGTGTAAGATGTGTGTAAGATGTTTGTAAGATGTGTGCAAGATGTGTGCAAGATTGTGTAAGATGTGTGTAAGATTCTGTAAGATGTGTGTAAGATGTGTGTAAGATGTGCATTTTTATTATTTGAATTTTCATTTTAAAATTTAAATATTATTTAATTTGATCGAACTAGCGTGACTTCACCATTCTGACTACCCTCTGACTAAACTCTGTCTTCACCCTGATTACATTCGAACCACTTTCTGACCACACACCGATATTTAATGTATAAGACTTGAACTACCTGTCAGATTGATGGCCGTGAACCAGACGAGTGAAGAGGTGAAAGGTCGCATGCGTGTGAGAACAACACATGTCAGGAAACTGCCAGGTATCCCGATGACGTAGGACAGGTAGGTACCGTACAGCGTGAAGTAATAAGTGGCTACTCGGGGAGAAATATAAAGAAGAGAGGAGACAAAAATAATTTTTAAAGTATTTTTTTTTTAATGTCATTCAGCACTAATCCTAGGTACAATTGTTTGCATCTGTTATGATGACAACGACATGTCTGGATAAGATAGCTAAAAAGTTAATTACGACAAAGCTAATGCTGATGATATTTCAAAGCACTAGTCGTATTCCAGTTTACTTTGTGAAGAAATAACATCTTCGTGATGACAATCTTTGACAATTAATTTCTTATTTTATTTCTGCATCAAGTGAAATGGGGTGCCTCTCCGTTGCGCCATACCCATTACAAATATACTGACGTTATTAATCGCAAACATAGATGACTGTCTGGAAAAAGGAATGACAGCAAATTTAATAGTATCTTAAATGACATCCTTGAGCATTAATCTAAACAGGGGCTCTTAAGCGGTGCTCCACTGCTCCCTTCGGGTCCACGAGAGCCGCCAGAAGACCTTGACTTTGAGTTTTAATTCCTTTGTAATTTTATGATGTGGATTTTCAACTTTTTTAAAAGATTCAGAACTTCATCTAGCTCAGAAGGGGTCCATTGTCTGAAAAAGTTTGGAACCCTTGAACTAAAGCCACACAAACCTTGCAAAAGTAGTTCGCATACTGGGAAATCTCCTTGGTAGCAGGACGTAGTTGTTTTACTTGGAACTTCAGGTAAAGGGACGCTTGTCCACACTGTAACAATGTTACGAATAACGATATTCAAGTGTTGTCAATACAACTGAAAATATTACATAAATGCTATAAATAGCTCATATATTCGCTGATAATTTTACAATGTTACAGATAATATATGCATCTATCTGGGATATATACAATATTACATCTAGTCTTGACCGGAGAATTTAATATATAGCAGGGAGGTTACTTTGGGTTTTTACCCTTTTAATATAAAATAAATGAACTCCCTTTAATTATCAAGTGTTTAACAATAACTAACTGAAACAAGGGGGACACAAGCCGAAATGTTTTCATTCCGATTCCTCCACTGTTAAAATATGTCGTTGCAAAAATAATTAATGCTGAAAAAATATAAAATAGATGAGAATGGCTTTGGGTGATAATTGATAAGATTATACAACAAACTACGAGCATCAAGACAACAGTTACCCAAATTATCTGCCCTTGTATTACTGGAATTATAGCGCATATCTTTGTCGTCCATTTCAGTCTGTCCTTGGTCAAGGTTAAAATGATTAAAGCATGAGAAAGTTGAAATGATAAAAACATGAGAAAGTTGAAAGTTGAAATGATAAAAACATGATATAAGAAAGTTAAAATCATTAAAACATGAGAAAGTTGAGATCTTTAAAACATGAGATAGTGTGCTGATCTAACTTAAAACTTTTTAGAGAGGGGTATCTCTCGTATCAGATCTCCTCTTGGCACTCTGTCCAAGGATTCGTTAATTAAGCCAAAATAACACACAGACATAATAACCTATCTATATACATATAGACTGAAACGAAGTCTTTGTTAAAGGAGAAAATAAATACAAGTATTTATTAAATAATGATATTTACAAATTCCTCCGTAGTACACTCTTGGGGATTAATATATATGCATCAAATGGATATCATCCAATTAGAAAGGTATATCAATGCAATACAAGTGTCCCTAACATACTGACGGTATCATAATTATAAATGCTATATTCAAGGTTTTATGGTCAATGTTTGTGGACTTAGCCTTTATAGTTCCACTGAGAATCTTGGTGGATCACAAAGTGTGGAAGTTCCTTCTGTTCCAGAAGCGTGTCCCTGTTCCGGTCTTCGGAGCTGTTCTAAGCGTAGCGAAGTCGGAGTTACTGGTCGTAGAATCAGTGGGATCTCTGCGATGGGGAAGATGGCTCTCCAGCGATAAATCGTGGTAGTAAGAGTCCCTGGATCTCGAAGTCCTTCTAGTAGCTGTCAGGTAGTTTGGTGTAGTACTTAAATCTATCCCCTAGTTGCAGCTTCAAGGTAAGTCGGTCCAATAATAGAAACCAGGCTAAAGTCAAAGGGGTAATAAGGGGAGAGACTGCAATCAGGTTAGTACAAAATAAAATGAGTAAAACAGAGTACGGTTAAACCTGATACAAAATGGATAAGTATACAAGCGAATAGTCATAGGCTGATAAGTCACGTTCCAACGGCAACAAATTCAGATTGATGTATGGAAGGTGACATATACTTGTACATATACGTCCAATTTGAGGATAGCTTTATAAGTCTTGTCACTGTCAGCGTAAACATGTTGCTTCACGATAATGTTAGACCAAGCAAACATTTAAATTAATGTCCTATGGGGCATTGTAACATTAACAACCATTAAAAGTATAGGTATATAATATTCATATTGTCTTCTTGTTTAAAGAGACATGGGCGATTTGGAACAACAACAACCTACCATCCCCATGATGGGATTGCGGCCTGTCGTAGCCCACGGCAAAGGCAATATTATAATGCATAATATTGTGGAGAGTTCGGACCTCGACCGGTTCGGACCTGGAGGCGCCGACTGATCAAAGGGCCGGGCGCGTCAGATCTTACAGCAGGGTACCGGCCATCTGACCAGGGTATTTCCCTGGGACGACTGGTTGCTAACCTGGAGGTGACAGGGGTGGGGGTAGTGACCGGGTGATCAAAGGGCCGGGCGCGTCAGATCATGGAGGCGCCGACTGATCAAAGGGCCGGGCGCGTCAGATCGTACAGCAGGGTACCGGCCATCTGACCAGGGTATTTCCCTGGGACGACTGGTTGCTAACCTGGAGGTGACAGGGGTGGGGGTAGTGACCGGGTGATCAAAGGGCCGGGCGCGTCAGATCTTACAGCAGGGTACCGGCCATCTGACCAGGGTATTTCACTGGGACAACTGGTTGGTAACCTGGAGGCGACAGGGGTGGGGGTAGTGACCGACTGATCAAAGGGGCGGGCGCGTCAGATTACAGACCTGGGAAAGAAACTCTATGGCCCAGGGACTTATAAATAGGGACCTCTGGACGGGACTTACAGAAGGCGGTCGGACAGAGAAGCGGACAGTCAGGGAGATCTCCGACGGTAGGAGAAGAGGGCAGTCAGAGTTGCGAGATGAGAGAAGGTATAAGCGAAGTGTCAGCCTAATAAAGAACAAGATTATAATGATCAAATGTTATCGCCTGAGTTGCTTCCTTAGTGATTACCAGATATAGATGAAGGTTAGCAGAGAGCAAGCAAGGTTTCCTTACAATATCAATAATATAATATAGGCATTATTAGAATAAGATCAAACACGATCGAATGATTGCTACATAGTTATATGAACAATACAAGTGCAATACATAATATCAAAATCATGGATGCGTACTTACTAGTACTCTAGGTAGCAGTCGCAGTTAATGATCACCCTAATGAAGTTCTAAGTCTAGTTACTTCCAGCATCCACAATCAAGTGATCAGATCTCAAAAGACATATACTTGCTGGTATCCTAGGTTGCAGTTTTAGATCACGATAATGAAGTCCTAAGTCTAGTTACCCCAGTGTCCACAGTCAAGTGGTCAGATTATAAAAGACATATCTTGCTTCTTCTGGCTATTTATTCGAATTGGGTGATGATTTAATTGGATGGATTAAAGGTTGTTTGTTTTCCCGTCCAGTGATAATCACTTTCGATGTTGCGGGTTTGACCTTCTACCCCTCAAAGGTTATCGGGGGGGGGGGTTGAGGTGGAAAATCCAAAATCACGCTTCGGTGTGAGCTTTTTGGTGTAGAAATGCAATAACAACAAGGGAAGTTACTCCGCTTTGATGTCTTCAGGGTGAAATTGAGGGGAGGTAGGGTATTATTTTCTCAATGTTCATCGGTGAGAGGGGTTGAATACAAAATCTATGCTTTTTGTGTGAGCGGTCTTGTGTAGGAATGCGACAACACAATGGAAAGTCAATCGTGCTATGCTACTGCGGGGGCAAAACAGAGGGAGGGAAGGGTATTATTTTACAAGGGTTTCCAAGGGCAGATTTACGTTGGAGGAAGTTTTACAAAGTCCAGCCTCAAGTCCTCACATATAGTTTAGATCTTAAAAACTTTAGAAAGTTGAAATCATTAAAACATGACACAGTTTACGGTTGATTTCACACAACGCCTATTTTCCTCTTTAAAAAAAGTTACAAATTCGTTTATAAAAAAATAGGATATGCATTCTGTGTTAGAACCATTGGTTCATGAAGAGGAAATTTGATTATTAAGTAATTTCATTTTTTTTAAAAATAATAATAAAACAAAAATAAAACAAAGAGAAACAATTTGTGACAGCAACGTTTAAAAGTTAAATTTAGGAAATGAGAGACATAAAATATTCAATTAACTAAGTCTAACAAAAAATATAACTTCTATTATAAGACACAACGTTGATCATCAAGACTTGTTTCGTATATTCATACATTCTCATTCAGATATTAATAAAACATACTGGTGTTCCGTATGGCCAATCTCTCAACAGCTGTTCGGTACTGCTACGTAATTGTGAGAGCGTAGTGTGTCTTAACCTAGACGAAAAAGTATTTACAAGTTTATTTTACGAAATATTTTACACATTTTACAGCTATGTGGAAATATTGTGCTAGACGCTATGTTTCAAGAAAACAATGTTTAAAAATAGTAACATTACGCAATGCGATGTCACGTTTGCCGGTCTTAGCCATGACAACCCTATAACGAATACAGCTTTTTTAATGGCTTTATAAAAACTATTTTTCATTGTTTTCTATGTGTGTGCCTATGTGTGTAAGTGTGTAATTCTTTATGACTTTGTGCTTGCGAGCGTTTTCGATAACGTAATTGATACCTAAATTCCCTAACGGTGCATACGTATATTACAAAAAAATATACTATATATTATTACAGAAAAGAAGAGGGTAACTTGACAAAAGTGGTTAATACCAGGTAATCGCATACTTATGAATTATTAGGGATATTGAGTGGCACGCCACTGACTAAGCGCAATATTATCGAGGATAATGCGATAGAATTTACTACTTTCATGAGTTACTATCACATGACGATAATTGATTTGGGGAGGGGGAGGGGCGGCGGCAACTGACTAGAAATACAACTCGTTTTTTTTTTTGGGGGGGGGGGGTACAGGTTTGGTAATTATGGTATTACACTAGTTGTTAATCCGTTACACAACATGAGCTCCCCCCATGGACCAAGGCCGCCCATGGACCAAATCAAATAATTGTGTTTGAAACATCACACAGATTGCCCCTGACCATCCAGTCAGACGTAGATTAAATACTGGCAAGGAAGATTTGTTATAAAATACATGCCATTTTCTGAAAATTGCAATCAATCTGAAGAGAAACTATGGAGTTGATGGGGAGGAAATATGGTGTTGTTAAAATGGAAGACACCGCACCCAGAAAGTTAAAACATTTTTGAGAAAAATATCCATCTTCGGTTTGTTAAGACGATCAACAATTAATTTGATCTAACTTTATCCGATTCGACTTTTCATTTAATAAAAAAAAAAAATAAAAAAAAAAGAATTACTATGTCGATCTTAACAAGTAGTTTGTAGTTTATAATGCCATGATATTTGCGACGAGGAATCTTTTGACGTGCAAGATAAAAATCTATATTTAGCACAGATCGGTTCAGAGGTCGAGTGAGTCTCGGGCACTCAACTTTTCTGAAGCTACTGAACAAAGTTTTAAAATCAAAAAGAAAATGTTATAAAAACTGTTTAAAAAAATGTCTGTGAGAGGTATGCCACATTGTACTCCACGCGTGGGGCGGATTGAGCATTTTGGCGTCAAAAGATTGGCGGTTGAAAAGATAACGCTTTTCTCTCAAATAATATTTCATAATAATTTAACCAACAGAGGAGTGGGAATCCACCCCAGTGCCCCTGGATCTGCTAGTTTCATAAGTCTATATACATTTTTTTTGTATGTACATTTATTTGTCTAACATAATTTTATTCACAGTGTGAGGTCGTCTGACCAATTGAGTGTCACAGAATTAGGTCATGTGACCGATTGAGGGTCACAGTGTTAAGTCATCTGACCAATATAGAGTCACAGGGTTAGTTCATCTGACCAAATGCGTGTCCCAGTGTTAGGTCATGGGACCAGTTGAGGTTCACATTGTTAGGTCATCTGACCAACTGAGTGTCACACTGTTAGGTCATTTGACCAACTGAGTGTCACAGATGTCACGTTCAGATCGCGTGAGTTTTTCTGTGTCAACTTCTATAATGTTAATTTGACCAATCGTGGGTGAGTTTATTTTCCCCGTGAGCCCCACGAGTTTTTATTTTTCTCGGTCAAGGTATGACCGGTGTGCTGTGTCGGGAGGAACCACGTGTGTGAGATGAATTTTGAAGGAGTGAACAGTGGCGAGTGCTGTGGATATGGTGTACGATTTTTGTCTTGTGAAGGCAGTGAGTTTTTCTACGGATGGAAGAAGACTTGTGTAACTTTAACTGATTTGTATAGTATGTGGAGTTTTTTATTCTGAACACCAGAGTTTATTTCTAATAAAGTTTTCTATTGTTAGGCACGCATAGCCAATAAATCAGAAAACCTGAATCTCTGAAATGTTTGTTGATACTTGGAACAAGAGTCAGCTCTGTAGGAGCTAGAAATAAAGGGGTTCTAGACCCTTGAAAAATTGTTCTGTGGCTAGTACGCAGGGGACCGACCTCTAGACAACAGAATTAGGTCATTTGACTACCCGAGTGTCACAGAGTTAGGTCATGTGACTAACTGAGTGTAACAGTATTAGATAAACTGACCAATTGAGTGTCATATCAATAAGGTTAGTTCTGGTTGATACTTTTCAAAGATGTTTAATTCTAAACCACTTTACTCACACGAGAAATAATTCAAATAGCGATGATATGTGTTCCCTACATGATGCCATGTCTGTCGAAACGTTTTATCTGTTGTGTTGCAAATCATCCACTCATGGCAATGAGTGTCTACTCATCCAGCCAAGTCTTCCACTTGATTCCCGAACAGCACAGCCAATAGTAATAGTCTCCAATTCAACAAACACTTCACTGTTCGTTACAATATATAAGTTAAATATGACAATCAGTGTACTTCACTTTACAGCATGTAACCGTTCAACTTCACAGTCTATCTAGTTGAAATCCTCACACATAGAAACATCACACAAGAAGCTATGTCTTGAATAGTGCACAACGGCCATCTCTCCTCTCCAACAACACTAAAATTAACGCGTCACTTCCAATTACACAATTACGTCACAACACTCTCACACAAATGATACAGCTACACGTAAAATCTCTAACTCAACATCTTTTCCCTATCAAACACGACAACAATGCTCTACACATAACAACAGTGATTCTCATACCCTTGACACTCATACCCATAACTGAGTGTCACAGTAATATATAAACTGACCGATTGAGTGTCATATCAAAAAGGTTAATTCTGGTTGATATTTTTCAAAGATGTTTAATTCTAAACCACTTTACTCACTCGAGAAATAATTCAAACAACGATGACATGTTTTCCCTACATGATGCCATGTCTTTATTTTACCCAAATCTATCGTGTTACCCTAATTTCAATGTCGGTTAAATCGACCCCCACTCTTTCTCCAAAACCTTATCGAAGAATGCTCTGAGTCACTCTTTTTAAAATACTTGGAAGAAATTTAAATGCCAATATATAAATACTAAAAAGTGCATTTAATTTTAATAAAAAAAATTTTGAGCTGTAATATGTTTTCCAACGAATGGAATTGTCACAGTTCACCAAAATATGGGCTTTGTATTTATATCAAGTTATCAGTTAATGGAACTTTTGTGTACAGCATGCTACCCAAAAGATAGAAAGTTCAATTAAATGTTTCAATCGTCTCTACAGCTTAAAGGCTCAGGTAGCCCGAACTGATAGTATTGGGCAATAAGGGGCTGTTAAAACGGCTCTGCTTGCCCTGAGAGGGAGATGAAGCCGCGATATGGCTGTGTGGGTGGAAGGGCAACTCCAAGGTGGACCCTAATGGCTGTATGGGGGGAAGGGCCACTCCAAGGTGGACCCTAATGGCTGTGTGAGGGGAAGGGCCACTCCAAGGTGGACCCTAATGGCTGTGTGGGTGGAAGGGCCACTCCAAGGTGGACCCTAATGGCTGTGTGGGTGGAAGGACCACTCCAAGGTGGACCCTAACCTCCAAGATAATCACTATGGCTACGCTGTTGTTGAGGCCGCTGTTGGTTGTTATCCATATTGCAGAAGACACCGTTGTTGGATGTTATCCATATTTCAGTAGACGACGTTGTTGGATGATATCCACATTTGCCGTTGTCAAATTTATTTTTGCTATTTTTTCAGAGCTTCTCAAAGTGTTCAACTCATGTGGACAGGTAAATAAAGGCTCTCGGGATGGCTCCCGGAAAATGAGGGCTCCTCATGAATGAAGGCTCCTGGTGATTGGGTAATAAGTAGAGAGACTTTAATCAGGTTAGCAGAATATAAAATGAGTAAAACAGAAGGGTTAAACCTGAAAAATAAACGCAACAAAACAACGAACGTGTCGGCAGAAAGCCTTCGTCAGCGAACAAAACAACAGAAAAACGGTATAAAAAAAATAAAAAATAAATATCACTTAGCTTGGACGTAGCATCCGTCGGTAGAAAAAGAAAAGTAAAAGAAAGTAAGTGACAGAGAGATTAATTAGGGAAGAGCGAAAGAAAAGAGGAGACAAAAGTTCACTGCGGTAGGTCAGGACATGGAGGGGCGGAGCTAAGGTCATCCCATATGGCGTCAAAGTACCATACGTCAGGATAAGCCCGTGTTCCAAGTTGACCCGACTGGGTGTGTTCGTGCTAGTCAAGATCGCACTTATTGAAAAGTCCGTCTTGCCCTGGTGGTCGCTACTATTGAAGTGTTTGGAGACGGAACACTGTTTATCTTGTGTAATGGTACGGAGGTGTTCGGTACACCTGTCAGAGAGACGGCGTCCAGTCTCCCCTATGTACGTCATCTGGCAGCGGGTGCAGACAATGGCGTAGACCGCGTTGCGGCTTGTACAAAGGAAACCGTCGCGTATCTGAAAACTGCCCTTGGGGAAACGTATGCGTTGTGTCTGGACGACAAAAGGGCAAGTGTTGCAACGGCTGCGTCCACATGGCTTGGTCCCAAAGTGGGAGGGGGGCAGCGTTGATTCGACTGAGTACAAGGAGGTCTCTCAGATTTTTATCTCGTCTGAAAACAATGAGAGGTGGGGAAGAGAAAATTTCTCTTGTGTCAGTGTCTGCGAGTAGTTTAGAGCAATGTTTAAGGAAAACACGTTTGGCTATCAAATTGTGAGGGTTATAAGTTATAATAAGTTTTGTCCTGTCAACATTGTCCCTCAAACGTGGCCTGAAGGCATACGCACGGGTAATATTATTAACCCTTGAGGGTTGATGAAAGTACTGTCTCCGGGTAAGACCTACACCAGAGAAAGTCTATCATTTCAAGTGCCTTGTCCCAAAAGTCCTCATCCGACCGACGAAGTCGACGAAGACGAAGTAATTGAGAGAACGGAATAGAGTCCTTACAGGATTTAGGGTGGGATGAAGAGAAGAGCAGATAGCTGGGGCTGTCAGTGGGCTTAAATTAGGCAGAGGTGAGTAGGCTGTCTTTGTGCGGAATGACTATAATGTCAAAAAAGTTGACTGAGGTCTCAGAGACAAGAGATGTGAATTTAATGGAGGGGTGAAAGGAGCCTACAAAGTAGATAAACAAGTCAAGTTCACTCCTCTCCATAGTGGTGACCCCTATACCGTCATCTATGTACCTCTTGTAGAATTCGGGGAGACGTCCAGTATAGCTGCTTTCGATCATGTGTTCGAAATGTCCCATGAAGAAGCATGCATAGCTGGGTCTCATTTTAGTCCCCATAGCAACATCACTGATTTGGTCGAAGAATTGGCCATCAAACTAAAACCAATTGAGATTGAGGACTAGTTCCGCCAATCTGAGGACGGTGTTGGTGGGTATAGATGGGTGGGAAAGAATTTGAGAGCTAAGAGACCGTCAGTGTGGGAGATGGAAGTGTATAGACAACATACATCAAGAGGAAATAGATGATATTTCTTATCAGGAGGGATTACAATAGATTTGAATGTTTGTAAAGCATGGTTGGTGTCCTTAATGTAAGTTGGCAGTGAGGCTACGATGGGTTGAAAAACACCATCAATGAATTCCGAGATGTGTTTGGTGGGGCAAGAGCATGCCGAGACAATGGGTCTGCCAGGGTTACCATACTTGTGAATTTTGGGAAGTTGGTAGAAGCATGGCTTACCGAGGTCACTATCGAAAATGTGTAAGGCAGAGGCCGATTTGGGGAGTGCCGATTCTGCAATCATTTTCTTGATAGTCTTTTTCACCATATCGTTATGTTTGGTGATAGGGTTGTTGGTCTTCGGTTGGTAGAACTGGCCTAAATCTCCTAATTGCCTATCAGCCTCTTTGATGTAGAGATCTCTGTCCCACAAAACAACAGATCCATCCTTGTCGGCTGGTTTGATGACGATTTCTTTACGACTGGGCAGCTTTGAGAGTGCTAGTGATTCTCATTTAAACAGATTGGATTTCCGTTGTGTAGGCAAAGAGAGGTTCTTGATGTCATGTTCCGTGCTCTTTATATACAAGTCTAAAGCTTTTGATTGATTTGAAGGTGGTGTCCAATTAAATTTGCGTTCCTTATGAAAAGGGAAAATCTCGCCATCGGGGAGTTCGGTACTTTTCCCACCGACGTGAAACTGAAACCTCAAGGAACGAAAGTAGGGGTGGGAATCCAAAAGAAATTGGTAACGGTCGCAAGATGGTTTCTGTGGAATAAATTTGAGACCCTTAGAAAGTAGCGACCTTTCATCATCAGAGAGTGGAAGTTGAGGGGGAGGGGATGCACACGACTAAGATGTTGCCTGTGACAGTTGGATGAGGTGTAGAGTTGTTAGTGTTGTTGAGGTTTGTTTTGTGGGTAGAAAGGAAGCGGGTCAGTTCCCGATTAAGTTGGTGTATAATCGTTCTAACAAGGGGATTGAAGGCTTTCAGTGAATAAAGGCTCCTGGTGAATTAGGGCTCCCGATGAATAAGGGCCCCCAGTGAATGAAGGTTCCCGGTGAATTAGGGCCCCCGGTAATTGAGGGCTCCCGCTTTCGGTGCCGGTCTACCCATCACCACTTTGAATAGCATGACTTTGCAAATATGGTAATAATTTTATTCGTTGTTTAGAAAAATTAAATGCACAATACAATTTGTGAAATATAATCTAAGATTAAATGTACAGCATGATTAATTATGTTGGCGATGTGTCTCGATATGTTTTTCTCTATGATCTTTTAATCTTCAATTTTTTGGTTTAAATTTTGAATGAAGAAAACAATATATCAAATACAATTATCTTTAAAGATTTTTAAACTATATTTCAAATGCGTGGAATAGTGTCGTACTTTCTCAGTTATATATGTAAAATTTGATTGTAAGGTGTTGAGACTGTGCATTAGCAGGCAGAATAGTAAGTAAATGCCTTCCATTAATGACTCGTTAACAAAGGGTCATATCTTGTAGTATAAAATATTGTCTTGTACCTGACATTACAACCTATCAGTAAAGTACATAAGAATTCTAATATTTTTGTTTGCTTATTTAATGATTATGATTATGTTTTGTTATCTTTAGATTTTATTTTATATTATTTATTTTTTGTAGAAGTTTTCATTATTAAACTTAAACCTCTACACATATTTATCCAACCTAATTCACATGTATACATAAAAGACTGTGGTCATATACCAACAGCTTCTCGAAGACCTAACGTTGAGCCCAAATCCAAGTATATCGGGAAGACTTAAGGTGGTGAATAGCTTGTTGTTTTTTTTAAAATCTGGGCAGCGCACAGTCCCAAAGCGCAACCATCAATGACGAGGTGCAACCTATGGAAAATTGACTAAGAACGTATGGACCAGGAGAGGCCAAACTAAACAGAAATTATATCAAGCGGCTGTTCTCCCTACGCTTCTCTATGCCTGGGAGACGTGGACGGTCTACCAACGCCATGCAAGAATGCTGAACCACTTTCATACAACAAGACTCGGAAACAATACAAATATTTACACGTCATTTTATTTCTTGCTTAATTTTATAGCACAGAATGTTGAGTAAAAGAAACATCAATTTTAAAAAAAAGCTACAAGAAAAACACAACTTTTCCAAGAGGCGAAGAGCTCTTCCTAACTAACGTATCCAACTCACTGCGAAATATCGTGTTTAAGAGATTAAGAACTTTTCATCGACATTCTACACCAGGACACACAGGCCGCAAACAGGGCAATTTTGTTGTTAAATGGTATTAGTGTGCAAGAGTAAATAGAGTCACCGATACAATCGTTGTTAAGGAAATTACATCATCTCAAATGGCAAAAATTTTGAGAAATGATGAGGTAGCTGAATTGTGAAATTTGCGTCAATTGTTCGTCAAATCCCTTTTTGAATGCACTATGTTTTAACAGAAAATAATGCGTTCAAAAAGAAATTTGACGGAAATTTGATCGTGTGAACTGATCATTAGTTTATTTTTCATTCAAACTAAAAATTACTTTTGTTCAAAAGTGTTTTTTTTTTTAATTACAGGGAAAAAAATATTAAAGGTACCTACCACGAGGTCCTCTTTTCTATCAATATTTTTTCACAAAGTTTTACATTTTAATCAAACTTACAACTAATGAAACACGTAGATACATTTATTAAATTGTAAACTCTAAATTTATCTAATTAAATGTTTCATATTCGAATACGAAAGTTTAAAATTTAATGTTATATAATATATGGGGGTCAATATTTTGACCACAGGTTCTCAACTAGTGGCAAAGCTGATGTTAGTCATTATCAGAAGGGTCAATATTTTGACCACAGGTTCTCAACTAGTGGCAAAGCTGATGTTAGTCATTATCAGAAGGGTCAATATTTTGACCACAGGTTCTCAACTAGTGGCAAAGCTGATGTTAGTCATTATCAGAAGGGTCAATATTTTGACCACAGGTTCTCAACTAGTGGCAAAGCTGATGTTAGTCATTATCAGAAGGGTCAATATTTTGACCACAGGTTCTCAACTAGTGGCAAAGCTGATGTTAGTCATTATCAGAAGGGTCAATATTTTGCTGCCTCCCAACGAAAACGCTAAATGTGATTGGATTAAATTGAAGGAACAAATCTTCACAATCGTGACATCAGTAAACGCGTACAAACATCTCTCTGGGCTCAGACCATCTTCTGATCAAAATGGCAATTGCAACATGATGAGTTTAGTTGTTACTTTATTCTATTTCTTTAATTTAAAAATTATATCAAATCATATATATATATATACAGTGCTTTTTTTTGTAAAAAAATAGGTGCCGGTACTCAGTGATGGATTGCCCAACTTTTAACGACCAGTTCGCACCTCGATGCAAGCTCAATCACAACTGCAAAGATACTAAATGTCTAAAACAATTTTATTTTATAATTAACCAATTTAAATTGTTTTATTATTACTTTATTAGTATACCGTATACATTTGTTATGATTTGTAAAATTTAACTAACAACTTATTCAAGTTATTCTTGATTTACTTAAAAAAAATTGTGTCAAGTTCTCTTGTGTTTTATAGGGAAGAACCCTGTTAAAAATGAAAATGAAATATAAATGTTGAATAAATTATTCATAATAAATTCGAAAGTTTAATCAAGTTCTCATCTGACGTATACTCCCGACTGCGTTCTTTGCTGTTGGTATCTGTGGCTGAATGTCTGCCTCTAAGCAACCATGAATCAACGTAGCTTGTAAGGTCACAACGTACGAGTGGTGGTCCAACTAATCTGATAAATAACAGTGAAGATACAGCTGTTGTCATCAATGAAATTCTTGTCGGGGTGATGATAAGATTCATTTGCGAAAATCCTCTTTCGGCTTCACTTGAAGAAATTGGGATTGTACTGAGAGCAATTTGCAAAGGAAGAAATTGGGATTGTACTGAGAGTAATTTGCAAAGGAAGAAATTGGGATTGTACTGAGAGCAATTTGCAAAGGAAGAAATTAGGATTGTACTGAGAGCAATTTGCAAAGGAAGAAATTGGGATTGTACTGAGAGCAATTTGCAAAGGAAGAAATTGGGATTGTACTGAGCGCAATTTGCAAGGAGGAAATTGGGATTGTACTGAGAGCAATTTGCAAAGGAAGAAATTGGGATTGTACTGAGAGTAATTTGCAAAGGAAGTAATTGGGATTGCATTGAGAGCAATTTGCAAAGGAAGTAGTTTATCCGGAATTTTTTTTCGATGAGATATTCACAAAATCAATGAATCATTATTCTTTCGTTTAATTGCAATCTTGTTGACAAGTTTTTCATTTCTGTTTCACCAAATGTTAAGTGAGTACCAATGTTGCCCGGCCATTGCTTTGTATCGAGCACTCAAGCCCAATATGCCAACTCAGCATCTTCACTAGAAAACAAACTTTGTTCAATTGATTCTTGTAGTTTTTTGTAAAAAGCTTTTACGTCAATTGGTGGATCACTGGTACAGTTGTTGGTGTGAAGTGAAACTCCTTTGAAAAGGTTACTATCTACAGCAGTGGCCGCATTTTTATAATAAGGGACTGGAATAATTTGCCTTTCTTCAAAAATCTGTGTAACAGCCTTGATTTTTTTTATCTGCTCTGTAGATGTCTATGTTGCGCTCTTGCAAATCCAAACTTAACTCTGACAATTCTTGGAGCACATCGCACATCAATCCGAGGTCTAGTACAAATTCAGTAGAAGTAATCTTTTGCTGCAAACCCTCATACATGTATTGATCTTTTTTGTCTCTGGTTGAGTCAAGTTTTGCTTCTTCAAAATGTTGTACCGAAACTTCATAATCTTCCCAAACTGCTAAAACAGAACGGATGCTGGATGCCACCCGTCACGTGCTTAACATTCTTCCAATTTTTAACAACTCAGCCTCTAACAAACGAGTACATATTTGCAATTCTCTGCATTTTTTGGGTGAAGAATGTTAAACTACATAGAGTTTATCAATGAATGCCTTAAATCTGTTGATCCCTGAAACTTGTTTTACGACATCACCAACGGAGAGTTCCAGTCGGTGATTTGCACAATGCCAAACCAGAACCGATGGAAACTTTTCTTTTAGCAATTTCTTGACGCCACTTTTGCTTCCCAACATCACAGCTGCTCCATCACATGCAAGAGAAACTAAGTTCCTTCTTAGAAAGTCTTCTGTTAACCCATGGAAATGAAGGCAGTGTAGTAAAGAAGCAAAAATTCCATTTGCGATTACACTTTCGAGTTCTACCAAATCCAAGAATAAATTTAATGGTGAGGTCATTCCACTATCTGCAAGACAAACACGAATATACACAATTAAAGTCGATTTTTGGCTAAGCGTAGTTGATTCGTCGATGATCAATGACATTTATTCGTCGATGATCAATGAAATTTTATTGTTCGACCGTACAATTTCTTGTAACAATTTTTTACTCATTTCACAACTAATGTGATTCACTACATTTATGCAAGCATTGGTTGAATGAAGAATACGGCCCATCTCAACGCCGTTTAGTTCTTGAAAATCTATTTCAGATTCGAAATTATGAAACGATTGGTTTTCTTTGGCTACTTTATATGCTGTACGAAAAATCTTTGCAGTTACTATTTTCTCACGAGTTAATGCCTTTAAGAACACGTTCTCAATAGGTGTTGCCTCGGCTTCTGTTAGGATCTTAAGCGCAGCTTTGTGTGCCGCAGTTTCTTTATGATGGAATAATTTATTTCTTAAAGACATAAGCTTTTGTTGTCGATTAGTACCGAAGTAAGTTATTTTATTGTCCGTTTCGAGCATGAGCGTTCATTAGTAATTGTTGCGACTCAATATTATGTTCATTAGTTGTTGAACGCTTTTCCCGCGCTTGATTATTATAGTTAGTGAACGCTCTTCCCGCCATTGTCTTTATGACGTATTTTTATGCTGTGTCGTGACGTATTGTCTATGCAGTATTGTGACGTATGTTTTAGTAGTGCGGCAGTCTTGAGTGGAACCTTGGAGTGATAGGATGTTTATTATATTTACTTAGATATTAAAGTTATAGTTATTATGAAAAGGAGTTGAGTTTGTTAATTGATAGTGAGAATAGTACGACGCTTCAACGTATGAAAGAACTGACGAATGTAATCAATCCAAGAAGACGTTAGGAGTTGACAGTCGGCCCATTCGTTCGATACCTTCATTCCCATCTTTGCCTCGACTCCAAGATTGCAAACTTTTCAGCAAGGGATACAACCAAGTTTTTTATTATGGATAAATCATACCAATCATATTTCACAAGGAAATAATTTCTTTGATCTAAAGTCCAGCAGGTAGGCCAACTAACATCTGCAGGCTGCAGTTGTTCAAAAGTAACAGAGGAACCAAGAACGATATCTGACGGCTTTGGTTCCGACAGTTCCATTAGGGTTTCTTCTGTGACATTGGCTTCTGCCGTTCTTTCTTCAGTCAGTCTGGTTTTCTTATTTACCGGCAAAGTCCCAGTCGGAACATCGATTGAATGCGAAAAGAAATCAGAAATTTTCTTCATTTCAAAAGTGGGCTATGAAATAATTATTAATTAAATTATCAATTTCTAACTGCGCTCGTTTTAACTTCTTTAAGTCTGAATTATTACATTCAAATTTTGAAATTTTAAAGGCATTACGTCTTAAAAACAACCATGACCAGAAATATGTTAATAACCAATGACGTAACATTACGAGTGTGTTCGGAAAGCAGTTTCGCATTTTATATTTTAATTCTTATTGTGCACAATTTTAAAATAATTCAATTTTAATAAATTAAAAATATAGTAAATTAACAATAAACGTTAAAATACAAGAAAAGTTAAAAAAATTTCCCCACATTGAAAAAGGTGCCGGTACACCGTACCGGTGAGTACCGGCACAAAAAAAGCACTGTATATATATATATATAAGTGAAAATTTGTTTGTTTTGGATTTCTTTGTTACTGGGTTTGTTCCGCATATGTTTTTAAATGGATTCGTGGTTATTCTATAACTGTTTCAGTGTGATATAAATGTCTTTATTATGTTTCATTTACTTTCACCGAGTTTCGTATAATGTGATTAAAAGATGAGTCTGAACGTTTCTACTAAGTTCTAAATTAATTTTGTCTTAGGATGGCCTAGGCTGGTTACATAAAAGAAGTTAAAGGCTTATACAACAGTGTACGTCTTAGGATGGCCTAGGCTGGTTACATAAAAGAAGTTAAAGGCTTATACAACAGTACGTCTTAGGATGGCCTATGCTGGTTACATAAAAGAAGTTAAAGGCTTATATAACAGTACGTCTTAGGATGGCCTAGGCTGGTTACATAAAAGAAGTTAAAGGCTTATACAACAGTATGTCTTAGGATGGCCTAGGCTGGTTACATAAAAGAAGTTAAAGGCTTATACAACAGTGTACGTCTTAGGATGGCCTAGGCTGGTTACATAAAAGAAGTTAAAGGCTTATACAACAGTACGTCCTAGGATGGCCTAGGCTGGTTACAATAAAGAAGTTAGAGGCTTATACAACAGTGTACGTCTTAGGATGGCCTAGGCTGGTTACATAAAAGAAGTTAAAGGCTTATACAACAGTACGTCTTAGGATGGCCTAGGCTGGTTACATAAAAGAAGTTAGAGGCTTATACAACAGTGTACGTCTTAGGATGGCCTAGGCTGGTTACATAAAAGAAGTTAAAGGCTTATACAACAGTGTACGTCCTAGGATGGCCTAGGCTGGTTACATAAAAGAAGTTAAAGGCTTATACAACAGTGTTTGCTTCTACGTTGGTAGATGGAGTTTGACCAAGTTTGTAAACACAACCTTCAATATCAAGTCCAATCACGGAACAGGATCCCACCGGCAACGGGATCCCGACGGGAAACGGGATAATACCAGGAACAGGATCTCATCGGGAAACGAAATCACATCAGGAACGGGATTCCAGCGGGTACTGGATCCCATCGAGATCAGAATCCCACCGGCATCAGGATCCCATCGGGGAATAGGATACTATCGGGGAATAGGATACCACTGTGGAATAGGGTACCATCGGGGAATAGGATACCACTGGGGGACGAAATGTTTACACAATTTATTATAAATGATAAAAAAAAATTGTTTACTATAGCAACACTTTTTTTACAGGGCCCTTTGTTTCGATTGTAGCTAAAGGGCCGGGTACATTGGTTAGTAATTCAATAAATGGGCCCAAAGAAATGTATCCTAGAAGTCAACTTTAAAATACTCCAAAAGTTATTAGCAGGATATCATACAACTGTAAGCTGAACATATTTGCCATGTCTTCCATAGACCCCAGCAGCCTAGCAGCAGGGACGGCGCTAGGGGATGGCGAAGGCCCGCGCGTTGACGTAGTATATTCATGATATACCTAAGCCTACTAACAATTCCTAATCCAGAAATAGAAAGTTCGTAAACTAAGCGAGTGAACAAATATCCGTTATGACGCGTCCTAGTATGACCAGCAAAGCCCCAGTAGGACTATAACGAGTCTTAATATCCTATTGGCGGAATATATAACGTCAACGGCCCCGCAAATAAAATTTGCCAACGGCCCAGCATCCCCCCTCCCCCCGGCACCAGCCCTGCTAGCAGTAATGTGTAGGCTTCCACCCGACGATCAATGTTTGATCATTGTAATTTTTCTTTTTAAAAAGGTAGATAATATTTCATTTTTTTAAGCCGCGCAAAAACAAAAAAAACAACAACATTCAGTGTAACTATGAAATCTGTGACAATCTTAAAAAGGAAGCCATTGGATTTATGAATAATATAATAATTTCTCGCCTGTTCCCCTGGACTTACTTTTAAAGTGAAATTAGACGCCAGTATGTAAGGTTTCCAAAATGTGTATAAGATTTTCTAGTCATGACAATAACCTCATTTACCGAGACTTGTAGTTTGACAGAATATCATTTCTATAGAAATAAGTCGCCAACAAAGGTCGAACACAAACACGGGTCAGACACCAAGCAGGCTATTTATGGATACGTGGTTCTATAATGAGTTCACTAGCGTGCAAAATATAATTCCCGATAACTACGCTAAATTTATATATACCTATTTTTAATTACGCAATTGCGTTTGGTGCGTAATAATTTCTTTTTGGAAATGAAACCGTCTCAATTTAAGTATTGTGTAAAAAAAAATTCGTTTTAAAAGTGGTTGGGACATGAGAATATTAATATAGTTCACTGGCGTGAAATAAAAAGTGTGCAGTGACGTATCATAAGGGAAGGGGTTTAGTAAAAAAAATTAGGATTCTTAAATGTGCGTTACTTGAGTTCATGTTTTGTTAAGTAACTTTAGTGTATGATTGGAAGTTCACGCACTGCTGCCGCTAAAGTTTGGCGGGCTACATCTAGCTAGGTTTATTTTAAGTCAGCAAGTAGTGTTGTTTCTATTGGTACTTGTTGGTACTTGTTGGTACTTGTTGGTACTTGTTGGTACTTGTAACACGGCGTGTAACAGTTTGGCCCACTGATCGCATAAAAAAGAATAATTTGGGAAGTCCGTGACAAAATGGAAAATTCTGGCATCATCAGTTGCTATTATATACCTAATGGATGGTACAGTTGCTATTATATACCTAATGGATGGTACAGTTGCTATTATATACCTAATGGATGGTACAGTTGCTATTATATACCTAATGGATGGTACAGTTGCTATTATATACCTAATGGATGGTACAGTTGCTATTATATACCTAATGGATGGTACAGTTGCTATTATATACCTAATGGATGGTACAGTTGCTATTATATACCTAATGGATGGTACAGTTGCTATTATATACCTAATGGATGGTACAGTTGCTATTATATACCTAATGGATGGTACAGTTGCTATTATATACCTAATGGATGGTACAGTTGCTATTATATACCTAATGGATGGTACAGTTGCTATTATATACCTAATGGATGGTAAATTTGGCTATCCATATGGCTTCTTCGTGATTCTATTAAACGGCTGTAATTGAGATAATAAACTAAATTATTATTTCAAATCCCAAATTATACTTTAAAAAAGTATCTACCTTGAAGGATATTCATTAAAATAACATTTTCTAGCCCGTGGTACAAATTATTTATACCATAAACTCATTTACCTTAGACCTGTTTATATTTGAATTAACCTGTCAACATTTTTATGCTTATAGTACATTGTGTTTGATCATCCTTCCACCATTTTCACATGGAAATAAAGCGTTCATTAAAATGTATCTTTACTATTTATTGCATTGCTCATCTGACAATTTAGATTCATACGTGATGACGATTATAGCGAAGCTGTTAATTCCTCTATAGTCTTAATCAACAAAAACATACTAAGAAATAATAAATGTTCAACCAACGAGCGTTTGGTGGTCAGGCTGAGAGAGCGACCTACCCTAGGCCCAACACTCGATGGAACAAAATAAAAGGAACATACACCACGTCCACCACTTGATTGACACCAATACCAGGAACATACACCAGGCCTATCACTTGATTGCCCAGTTGGTATGTTTCTTGGTCAGCTTGCCACCTCTCTTTACGCCTCCACCATACTTGTCACATGTCAACAACCTTACAATTCCCATCCTGTGGAGGAGACAAAAGAAGGTGATTACCGTAAGAACAAATTGCTTCCCGTTGTGAGAGGTGAACATGCACACGTCGTGTCAAGGGAACGTAGCTCAGAGAATGGTTAATGAGAGGCTTTCCTGGTGCCTGGACATCATCGAATGCCTCAATCAAAGTCAGGCATACTTCCGGTCAAGTCTGTTGCAAATTATCTGGTCAATCCTCTGGTCAAATGTATTCTATAATATCTGTTCAATCCCCTGGTCCTGTCTATTCTATACAATCTGGTCAATCCACTGGTCTCGTCTACTCTATACTACCTGGTTGAAAGTTCAGAGTACATTTATAAGCACAATTCAGCCCAGCGGTGACATATCAACAATTCCTTACCTAAATTTTTGAGCCGCCAAAGAGTAGACAATAAAATTGGCCGCATATTTGTACACCTTGAAGCAGCTGCATACATTTGACAAGGCGGCCAGAGCCCTACGCAATGTGTGCCCATCGATGACACCCTCTAACGTAAGAAGTGGACCTACGCTGTAACGGTTGAAGATCTCTGGTGCAAGAAAAACTATGGACGTTATGGATGCAGCCGTCAACATCCGGTTGATCTGAAATGAAAATCTTCAATTTAATCCATTGTCAGAAAGTCTTGAAAATTCACTATGAAAAAATGAAGATTCTAATTTTTTAAACTTGGGGGTATATGGTGAGGATTGTGTGACTTGGTGGTAGATGGTTGGCATGGGTTGTCTTGGGGGGTAGATGGTTGGCCTGGGTTGACTTGTGGGGTATATGGTGAGGACTGAGTGACTTGGTGGTAGATGGTTGGCATGGGTTGACTTGGGGGGTAGATGGTGAGGACTGAGTGACTTGATGGTAGATGGTTTGCATGAATTGACTTGGGGGTAGATAGTTGGCATGGGTTGACTTGGGGGTAGATGGTTGGCCTGGGTTGACTTGGGGGTAGATGGTTGGCATGGGTTGACTTGTTGGTAGATGGTTGGCATGGGTTGACTTGGGGGTAGATGGTTGGCATGGGTTGACTTGGGGGGTAGATGATGGGCCTGGGTTGTCTTGGGGATAGATGGTTGGCATGGGTTGTCTTGGGATAGATGGTGAACCTGAGTTCTGAGGACTGAGTGACTTGGTGGTAGATGGTGGGCCTGGGTTGACTTGGGGGTGGGGGGTAGATGGTATCAGCTCTCAAGCTAAACTGAAAGTATATCAGGCAGCTGTTCTTCCTACCTAGCTTTTTGCCCGTGAAATGTGGACGGTCTACCAACGCCATGCACGAATGCTGAAACACTTTCATACACCAGAAAAATCCTAAACATTAAATGGCAGGACAGGATCCCAGACACTGAGGTGCTCACACAGGCAGGACAGGGTCCCAGACACTGAGGTGCTCGCACAGGCAGGACAGGGTCCCAGACACTAAGGTGCTCACACGGGAAGGTCTCCCCAGCATCTTCACAATCTTGATGAAGTCCCAGCTTCGCTGGGCGGTACATGTTGTGAGAATGCCAGACTACCGTCTGCCCAAAAGAATTTTCTATGGTGAGCTTGAACAAGGAAAGTGGTCTGCTGGCGGACAGAAAAAACGCCTTAAAGACAACATAAAAGCCTCACTGAAAGCGTTGGACCTAAGCCCAGACACATGGGAGGAAAAAGCAAAGGATCGAATCTCCTTGCGTTCCACTTTACACAGGAACTCGATGCAACATGAAGTTGGCAGAACAGCGGCTGCTGAGCGCAAGAGACATGCCGTAAAGCACCAGTCTGACTCTGCTCCTGGAGATACGCCATCATTCCCCTGCACCTACTGCACAAGAGAATTTCGTGCCAGAATCGGCCTCATTAGCCATCTGCGTACCCACAGACAGAACAAGCAAAAACTCTGAATATTAAAGTGGTGATGGTCAACTCCCAACTAACGAACAACCAAAGATGGTGGGCCTGTGTTGACTTGGGGTGTAGTCGGTGAGGATTAAGTGACTTGGCGCTAGATGGTGAGCCTGGGTTGACTTGGGGTAACGCGTAATTTGGATTGACATGAAAGGTGTATCTGAAATTACAGGTACATTAAAGTAATTGGGATTATGTTATGTAGGATTTCCCCGTGCCGTGAAATTTGTTTGACCCCACATTAGATTCCTAGCAGACCCTAACGTTTGTTGTGGGCGTGGTTTAATCTCTTTGATGTGTCGTGTTTACTATCAACTACCAATTAAACATGGTTAGTCTGTCTCCTAGTCTCTTGTCGAACGTTCTCGATTTGCTGAGAAACGTAAACAATGTCTGAGTAGTTTCTGGAAGGCAGTGCGTACGCTGCATATATAAGGGATTGACAGGAACAGAGGTTCAGATATATATTTTTAACTTCATGAGACGTGTATTATTCTTTGTGTACTCATATGTGTTTATTCGCATTGATCATTCATCATAATTAATTGGCACATTGTACTAATTGTGTACCGGTACAAGATTTACCATACTCTGTAAGTTGATGATTTGTAATTATATTTCTTTTATTTTGTAATTATATTAATACTTAAATAAATCTTATTAATTGTAATTAGCAACTGTTCTGGTTGTCGTATTTTTGCTATTGTATTTTCTATATGTTATCGTCCTTTGTTGTGCACTGTTTGAACAAGCCATAACTTAAAACAAGAGATTAATTTCTCACAAAAGATGTCAGTGCTTAACAGATTATTTTAGCGTCTGGGTAAATTAGAGTGACCGTGCTAATTGGAGGGACTTGTTTGTATGATGACGAGTGTAAGACACGAGTGTATTATTCACATAGTCTCACCTGTGAGTGCTGCCTTACTTTATCCGAACTTTGGGCGTCTGTTAAGTTGCGTTGATGTAGCAGCTTGGCTCGTTTAATCCGATTGGCTATCAATATGTTCAGGACAATTATGACGAGAATGGGGATCAAGATAAACTCGGTTGTAATGATGACCATTTCGTAGATGCTGAATAAGGAAAAGTTTAGGAATTTGGTAAAATTTAAAAAAAAATAGAATAACCAAAAAATAAATAGTTTTCAACTCAAAAATTGAAGAGGAACTCATTTACATTAAGGAATATTATACGCCAAGTTTAAAAAAAAAAAAGTTTTTCATGAGTTCGTAATTCGATAATATTAGACAAAATTGGAATCAAACCCATTAACGTCAGTCACATTTCAGACCCCCCCCCCCCCCCCCCGCATGTGAATCTACTGACTGGATATTTTTTTTGTTGGATATGGATAGAATTGCTTATTCAATTTAATAAATCTTTCATTAGAGACTGGCGGAATGGGAATTTCTGATTTGGGCCGAAAACAAAGCCTAAGTTAAAAATTACTTTCGGCCAAAACCGAAACCAAAAGCTTAACAAGATTTTAGGGTAAAACCGAAAAAATTTGTTGCAGAAGGAATGACGTCAGCCACCCTATCCGAAGCTCATACGAATCCCCCACCTCCTCACCGAGAGCTCCATCTCCAGGATTTCCCCTCCTTTTACAGAGTATAGGTGCCAGGATGCAAGTCCCCCCTGTATATTACGCCCTTGCGGCGATCCACCCGGTAACCCAACCAAGGCCAAAGGGAATTTGAACTTACAAAGTAACCAATGAATTTGAACTTACAGAGTAACCAATGAATTTGAACTTACAAAGTAACCAATGAATTTGAACTTACAAAGTAACCAATGAATTTGAACTTACAAAGTAACCAATGAATTTGAACTTACAAAGTAACCAATGAATTTGAACTTACAAAGTAACCAATGAATTTGAACTTACAAAGTAACCAATGAATTTGAACTTACAAAGTAACCAATGAATTTGAACTTACAAAGTAACCAATGAATTTGAACTTACAAAGTAACCAATGAATTTGAACTTATAAAGTAACCAATGAATTTGAACTTACAAAGTAACCAATGAATTTGAACTTACAAAGTAACCAATGAATTTGAACTTACAAAGTAACCAATGAATTTGAACTTACAAAGTAACCAATGAATTTGAACTTACAAAGTAACCAATGAATTTGAACTTACAAAGTAACCAATGAATTTGAACTTACAAAGTAACCAATGAATTTGAACTTACAAAGTAACAAATGAATTTGCTACAGCGGATCACTATGGACCCCTCGCCACCCCTGGGCAAAGCAAAATCCTATCTTATGAATCGATGCCAATTGAAGGATATTTTATGTCTAATAATAACAAATTGAAACAAATACTGTATGTCCCCATAAGCCAGCGGTTATATAAGCCTGTGAGTCGCGACCCCTTTTGGGGGTCGAGTGACCCTTACGCAGGGGTCAACTTAAACCATAGGGAAGCACAATTTTTGAAGAAGTAACGAAAATAATTTTATGAGTTTGGGGGGGGGGGGTCCACCACAACAAGTGGAACTGTATTAAAGGGTCACGGAACTAGGAAGTTTGAGAACAACAGCCATATACCACTAATGTATGTTTCTATGATGCATGTTCTTATAATGTATGTCCCTATTTGTAAAGGATGAACAACTTATGTCAAGTATTTCTCTGTGATGTGCTGTTTCTGTCATAGAAAAATAACAATACACACCACAGTTGACTTAACCCTCCAAGAAGTCTGCATATTTTGCCCTCAATACACAAAGATCTAAAGTTCACATACCTTCCCCAGAAGTCTGTATATTTTGCCCTCAATACACAAAGATCTAAAGTTGACATACCTCTCCCAGAAGTCTGCATATTTTGCCCTCAATACACAAAGATCTAAAGTTGACATACCTCTCCCAGAAGTCTGCATATTTTGCCCTCAATACACAAAGATCTAAAGTTGACATACCTCTCCCAGAAGTCTGCACATTTTGCCCTCAATACACAAAGATCTAAAGTTGACATACCTCTCCCAGAAGTCTGCATATTTTGCCCTCAATACACAAAGATCTAAAGTTGACATACCTCTCCCAGAAGTCTGCACATTTTGCCCTCAATACACAAAGATCTAAAGTTGACATACCTCTCCCAGAAGTCTGCATATTTTGCCCTCAATACACAAAGATCTAAAGTTGACATACCTCTCCCAGAAGTCTGCATATTTTGCCCTCAATACACAAAGATCTAAAGTTGACATACCTCTCCCAGAAGTATGCACAATTTTCCCCTCAATGCACAAAGATCTAAAGTTGACATACCTCTCCCAGAAGTCTGCATATTTTGCCCTCAATACACAAAGACCTAAAGCGTTAAGTCTGTAGACCTCTATGACATAGATGGACTGGCCAACACAAATGATGGTAATGATGACGATAGCACAAACTGGATTTAAACAGATAGTACATTGGTAGAACATTTAGTAGAACATTAGTAGAACAATTTGTAGAGCATTAGCAGATACACTAGTTGACTATTAGACGATAAATTAGTAGAACATTATTTAAAACAATTAATAGAAAAATTAGGGAAACAATTAGTGGAACTTAGAATAGGTCTGGTACGAAGACTTCTTTGGCGAAGGTTAGTTTGTATAATATAGTTCCTTTACTTGCAAAAACCGATTTTAGAATAATTTCAATATAGCAGTCTTCTTACCTGACTTTTTCTACAACTCACATTCAGCAAAGCAGTCTTCTTACATGATCTATTCTACGAACTAACATTCAGCATAGCAGTCTTCTTACCTGACTTATTCCACAAACTCACAATCAGCATAGCAGTCTCGTTAACTAACCTATTCTGCGAACTCACATTCAACATAGCAGTCCCATTACCTGACCTATTCTATTAACTCACGTTAAGAATAGAAATTTCCTTTACTAATCTGTTCTACGAGCTCACATTCAGCATATCTTCTTACCTAATATTTTTATTCTACAAACTCACATTCAACAAAGCAGTCGTCTTAACTTACCTATTTATTCTTAGAACTCACATTCAGCATAGCAGTCTCCTTACCTGACCTGTTCTACGCACAAAAATTGAGCATGGCAGTTACCTTACCTGATCTATTCTACGAACTTACGTTCAGCATAGCAGTATTCTTACCAGACCTATTTTACGAACTCACATTCATTATAGCAGTCTCCTTACCTGACCTATTACAAAAACTCACATTCAGCACAGCAGCCTTCTTTCCAGACCTATTCTACGACATATTTATTCTATGAACTTACATTCAACATAGAAGTTTTTTTACCTGACCTATTTATTCTAAGAACTCAAATTCAACATAGCAGTTTTTTTATAAGAACTATTCTACTAAATAACATTCAGCATAGCAGCCTTCTTTCCTGACCTATTCTACGAACTCACATTTAGCATAGCAATCTTCTTACATGACCTATTCCTTAACTTACATTCAACATAGCAGTATTTTTACCTGACCTTTTCAAAAACTCACATTCAACATAGCAGTCTTCTTACCTGACCTATTTATTCTAAGAACCAACATTTAGCATTGCAGTTGTCATTCCTGTCCTATTCTACGAACTCACATTTAGCATAGCAGTAGTCTTACCTGACCTATTTATTCTACAAACTCACATTAAAAACATAGCAGTCTCATGACCTGATCTATTCTACTAACTGACATTCAGCATGACAGTTTCCTTACCTGACCTATTCTACGAACTCACATTCATCATAGCAGTATTCTTACCTGATTTATTCTATGAACTCACATTCAACATATCAGTTTCCGTACCTGACCTAAATATTCGCCGAATCAGGGAAATGTGATCAATATTTTTTCGTATGTTTTAAAGGGGAAAGAATTGCAATTAAAAAAAAATATTGACCTCAGTATCATGCCTAAAATGTGATTAAATTCTGCGGGCCTGACAAACTAAGTGTTTGGGAAGCACTGGTCTACAGCAACATTTACCTGTGCGTCTTATGGAACACCAGACGGCCATTTTGAGTGGAAACCAAACTGCGATGAATCTCTCCACGGTCAGACCCACTAGAAACAAATGGGTGGAGTACTCAGATATCGGGGCCATCAAGTACAAAAACTTGCAACTCCAGTCTTCAATATTAATGAAAATTAGTTGCACGCTTAGGCCAAACCTCATGGAGAGATTGAATAGACCTGGAAATGTCGTCAGTACAAAACAAAATAAAGATAGGACGTTAAAGGTGGCTGACTAATTCTTAAGGCTTTAAAGATGGCTGACTGATTTTTATGGCGTTATAGATTGCTGACTTATTATTGTCGAAATGAGATATTCTGTAAAACCTTAGGAGATAGGCAAAATAAAAGTGGGAAAAAATAGTGGTAAAGCGTGTAGGGAAATATAGGTGGGAAGATAGGTAGGAAATAGAGGTGGACTAAAATAGTTGTAAAGATGATTGGAATGATAGAAGGAATTGTGGGAAAGATAGGTGGGAAAGATTTGTGGTGAAAGAAAGATGGGGAATATAGGTGGAAAGGACAAGTGGGAAAGATTAATGGAAAAGAATGGTGGGAAAAAGATGTGAGAAAGCGTGGTAGGGAAGAGTGAAGGTGTTTAAGTCATACGCCTGGGACACCACTAAAACTCTACCTGTCACATTGATGGCTGTGAACCAGACGAGTGAAGAGTTGAAAGGTCGCATTCGAGTGAGGACAAGGCAAGTCAGGAAACTACCAGGTATGCCGATGACGTAGGCTAAGTACGTGCCGTAGAGTGACAGGTAATATACGGCTATTTGGGTAGGAAAATACTGCAACATCAATAAACAATGCAGAGAAAGTTCAATTTATAACAACCACTAAAAACGAAGTTTTTCGTCAAATCCCTTATGAAATGTAACGTTAAGCAAATGTCGGTGGGGCTGCAAATCTGAAAAAGACATGCATACAAGCAACGCACTTAATAAGAATCGAAATTACTGCCCCCCCCCCAAGTCTCTAAAACTCAATTTTTTTTTCGCGCCCCTAAACTATATAAACATTCTAAATGTCCCACACGCTTTTACACAGCAGATTTATTTCACCAACAATTTTAGAAAAAACAAAATAAAATATTACGCACCAAATGCACTTGCGATAATTGTTTTGAAAGAATCTCATTTGGCGCAGTTATCAGAATTGTATGTTGAGAAAGCAGTGGCATCATAAAGCCTTCACCACCCCACCCCTTTTATTTTTTCTTGAAAAACAGGGACAATGTGATTGGGGGGAAGGGGGGGGGACAATTTGAAAGAAAGTTTTGTCATTGGCAACGAGTCTATGTGCCAAGTTTTAGCGCGATAGGTTGACCTAAACGGGGTCAATTGACCGTCCGAAGATTTTGGTAGCCACGAACTAATTTGAAGTTATTATAAAGGATTAAATTATTCAACTATGTATAAAAAATATTACTTTTATCCTATATGGATCCATTTCTGCTGGTCCATCAAAGTGAAACTTTTGAGAAGCACCGGTCTAGATACCCCATTAAATGTCATCATCATGGCTTAACTTCTAAGATCTTCAGGGACATGCCCAGACATTCAAACTGTTACATTTCTGAATCACACACCTTGTAACACTGGGTCACAAGATGTTTCTGGCCTTCCTGCGCATGGCACTGCTGCTTCGTTCTTTACTTCCGGTTCACTGAAGGTTGTCCACACCGTAACGATGTTGCGGTATTCAAGGGTTGCCAGTAAAACTGAAATGTGACAAATTTGTTCACTTCCTGAATTGGCCAGTTACAATATGACGTGGATGACGTGGATGTAACTTTACACTGAGTTTAGGTACGATAATTAAAAGGTTGAAGGGTGCAAGCAACCCCATCCCCCCCCCCTTTTTTTCCGTCTCCATCATGTGGCGCCCGATTCCCTCTTCTGCCAACTGTCGTTTTTTTTTTAAAAAATAGTTTTTTCTGAAATGTCATTAATTTCGTTTTTTTTATCTAAATTTTCTTTTATCTCTTTTGTTTTTTCTAAATTAGTACGATAATTTAAAGGTTGAAGGGTGCAAGCAACCCCATCCCCCCCCCCTTTTTTTCCGTCTCCATCATGTGGCGCCCGATTCCCTCTTCTGCCAACTGTCGTTTTTTTTTTAAAAAATAGTTTTATCTGAAATGTCATTAATTTCGATATTTGTATCTAAATTGTCCTTTATCTCTTTCGTTTTATCTAAATTGTCATTAATCTCTATAGTTGTGTCTAAATTGTCGTTTATTTCTATAGGTGTATCTAAATTGTCGTTAATTTCTATCATCTTCATCATCTCATGTCCCTTAGTTATTGGACCGTTGGGGCGCCACAGATGACATGAGAACTATCCACCTCCATTTGTGGCTGTCTTCTGCATTACGCACATATCATTTCTATAGTTGTATCTAAAATGTCGTTCATTGGTCAGAGTCGCATTCCTTGGAGAGGCCATGTATTACGAATGGAGGAAGGTCGTATGTCCAAGGTTGCGATGTACGGAGTATTGGCAGAGGGTCGTGACCTTCCAAGACGGAAAGATGCCTTACATGTAAAACCCTACATTAATTGTATTCCAAAATATATCGAATCAAATACGAACTCTAAGCGTAATTTACAAAAAAATGAAAGTACCGAAATTCCCTGCCCCTGTTCCGCTGAAGTTGCCGTCTGTCTCATTGCTGTACATTTCAGTCTGTCAAAATTTAAAGATTGAAATCTCTGAAGGGTGAAAAAAGTTAGAATTTTGTAAATTTATCATACCATAATATTTAATTGCCTTTAATTATTTATTTTTTTAAAATTTGTTCAATGAACAAGTCCTTAACGCGGGGGGGGGGGTCTTAAGGCAACGTTGTGACAATTCCTGGGGTCATTCATAACAGGTCGTTGATTAAGAGGACTATACGAGATCTCCATTGGGTTCCTGTGAGTGAGCTCATTAATTACAAAATTCTTTCCCTGGCGTACAGCTGCATAGAAGGCTCTACACCGGAATATGTTTAAGAACTGATTTCTAAACACGTGTCCTTAAAGAACCTGCGGTCTTCAACACAGTCCTTCCTGAGAGTTCCCAGTGTGGATGAACACAGAAAAATGTCTTACGGAGTGCGCTCTTTTGAAGCGATAGCGCCAAAATTATGGAACAGTTTGCCTCAATGTTTGACGGGAATTGGAAATGATAAAAAATCATTTAAGAAACATTTAAAAACGTGTTTGTTTAAATATATTTAAGAAAACCAGAGCGCAGTGAGCTTGCTAAAGTAGCATGGATACCAGCGCTATAGAAATATCCAATCAATCAATCAAACATGTATAACTATATGCCACTATATACATAATAAACATACAAATTTAATATGTAAAACTAACACCACGAGAAATTAGTAGTATGTGTCTTGTGACAACTCGGATGTATCTGTCTTGTGATAATTCGGATGTATCCTGTCTTATGAAAACTCAGATGTAGCTGTCTTATGACAACTCGGCTGTATCTGTCTTGTGACAACTCGGCTGTATCCTGTCTTATGATAACTCGGCTGTATCCTGTCTTATGATAACTCGGCCGTATCCTGTCTTATGATAACTCGGCTGTATCCTATCTTATGATAACTCGGCTGTATCCTGTCTTATGATAACTCGGCCGTATCCTGTCTTATGATAACTCGGCTGTATCCTGTCTTATGATAACTCGGCTGTATCCTGTCTTATGATAACTCGGCTGTATCCTGTCTTATGATAACTCGGCCGTATCCTGTCTTATGACAACTCGGCTGTATCCTGTCTTATGATAACTCGGCTGTATCCTGTCTGATGATAACTCGGCTGTATCCTGTCTTATGATAACTCGGCCGTATCCTGTCTTATGATAACTCGGCTGTATCCTGTCTTATGATAACTCGACTGTATCCTGTCTTATGATAACTCGGCTGTATCCTGTCTTATGATAACTCGGCAGATACAGATGTATCGTCTTGTCACAATTGACAACTCATATAAATTATGAAACAAGAAAACTCCAGGTTAAAAATTGCATTTCGTTTTGTTAAAAATATTTCCCGAATCTATACGTTTGTGTGTGTTCTGTAACTTTTATGGAATTATGTGTGTGTGTATGTGTGTGTGTGAATAGTGCGTGTGTGTGGGGAAAAGTGGGTGTGTGTGCACATTGAATGTGTGGACGACAGTGGTCATTTCAAAGCTATCTCTAATTACCCCCAACAAAAGAATCTCAGCAAAAACTGATTGAAGGGATATTCCCTAATAAATTCCATTATTTACTGTTGTCATCGAGTAGCCAAAAAAAAAAAAAAAGCCACATGAAAATATCATTTAACCTCAGACAGCTGTGTAATTATATTTCATCGCACAATCACAAGATGGGGATAATTTTTTTTAATACAATCAATTACGTACCGGCGATATCATGACAGCTTTTATGAGTCATCACAGCGTGACTCAAACGGATAACTTACGGGCGACGCGAGCGACGCGGATGGGGAGGGAAGATTAAAGACCTGGTAATTATATGGCGAGAAATCACCTGTTCGAAATCCTAGACTACGCCCGCGGATACGATCAAGAAATTAACCATGAAACGTCACACACACGCCACCCCTGCCCCTGCCCCAGTATAGATTTGGACTTAAAACAGATATCCCCTAAATGATGCTATTACAAAATATAAAAATCCCGCCTGATGAGGATCTACTGGGTTATTAAAAATAATAACTCTCAAGGCCAAGAAGATAACTACAGAGTAGGGCACGCCAATGTTCTTCTTCTCGTTAATACGGATAGTCATTTTCATTTAGTCTACCTTTCTATGTTATCAGTCTGATATTTGCTAGCTTAAAAAATGTAAGCGATCAATGCTAATTTCATGTGTCAGTCATAGTTGTATAATCTGTGTGAGCAAGAAACAACAAAACACATTTTTTTTGCTTGGCTCCGGGATGTTCAGCGAGATTTCCGGGTCAAGATTAAATGACGAAGTAGGAACGAAACAAATGTTAGAAATTGAAAAATACGACTGTGAGGAGCGTGGGGCGGTTTGGCACCCGAGGGGGTTGGGAGGGGGTGGGAGGGGGGTGATTACCTTTACTAACCTATGTATTTAATTACTCTAATTATACATTTTAAGTAGATCATTTCATTGTATTGACTATAACGGAAGCTGTGTGCCCCTCCTAGTATTTAATATACTCAAACCTTGTCAGCAGAGGCCAGTCTACAAGCATCAAATATCTTACTAGCTTAGGCCATTTACCCGTCTGTGGCACAGGCAGTCTACAAGCATTACATATCCTACTGACTTACTTAGGCCTTTTACCGCGTCTGTGGCATCGGCCGTCTTCCATTCATCTCGGTCCTGTGCTTTCATTTCAGTTGCTTCCATGTGTAACCCATATTTTGTGTGTCTGCCTCTAGCTCGCGTCTCAATGTACATTTTTAGGGCTTCCTCTCTTTCTTTTTCCCTGTGGATTCCATGTTAGGGATTGTCTGGTGATGTTATCTGGGGGTTTACGAAGGGTTTGCCCTATCCTACATATTTTCTTCATGATGTCTTTAGCAATAGGCTCCTGGTTAGCCTTTCCCAGTAAGTGTTTGTTGGTGCAGGTGTTTGGCCATTTGATTTTCAGCATCACATAAGATACACACACAAAATTAGCAATGAAGAATAAAATTATTATTTGTGAATTTTTAGTATCAGCATAAAGAAAACAAAATGCAGAGGTATAAATGTATTGAACTTTGTACAAATAATTCATTTTTTTGGAAATTTGATGTATACCTTTTAAACAGATGCCTGCTTATGTGCATTTCATATGGGCACCTGGGCATCACCTGGACATCACCTGGGCATCACCTGGACATCTCCTGGGCATCACCTGGACATCACCTGGGCATCACCTGGACTTCGCCGTAGCTCATACTTTGGACGTAAATGCCTAGGGCATTACCCCACACCTGCACTCATACTCATTAGTATGCATCACTCGGCCAGTAAGTTTACTCATCAGTCTGGAGCAGTTAGTGGACTACTGACTCCGACTCCACAGTTACGGCAACTTGGACCCCGAAGAGGATTGCAACCTATATCTCTCCTTCTCCTTTATTTTTCTCTCTATCTTTCTCTTTTTTTCTCTTCTCTCTCTCTCTCTCTCTCTTGCTCTCTATTCCTCTACCTTTTTCTCTCGATATATCTCTTTCTCTCTTACTTCCTCTCTATTTCTCACTCTTTCTCTCTATCTTTCTCTCTGTCTTTCTCTGCATTTCTCTCTCTTTCTCGCTATTACTCTCTCTCTTTTTGTTTTTCTCTATTTCTCTCTACTTCTCTATATTTCTCTCTATTTCTCTCTATTTCTCTCTCTTCTCTTTCACTCTGCATTTTAAATACTCAAATTTATAACAATATGAACAGGCAACTCATAGTTTGACATTAATGACAGTATTTAGGTGTGGAACGAAATTTCTTGTGCATCAAGAGGAAATATAATCTCCTTATGCCATTAGGACAATAGACTTGGGCAATTAGGACAATAGACTTGGGCAATTAGAACAATAGACTTGTGCCATTAGGGAAATGGACTTGTGCCATTAGGACAATAGACTTGGGCAGTTAGGACAATACAATAGACTTGGGCAATTAGAACAATAGAATTGTGCTATTAGGACAATGGACTTGTACCCTTAGAACAATAGTCTTGGGCAATTAGAACAATAGACTTGTGCCACTAGGACAATGGACGTGTGCCATTAGGACAATAGACTTGGGCAATTAGAACAATAGACTTGGGCAATTGGAACAATATACTTGTGCCATTAGTAAAAATAGACCTGTTCCATTTAGACATATAGGTATGTGCCATTAAGACAACAGACTTGTGTCATTAAGACAACATTCTTTGGTCATTAAGACACATAGACCTGTGCCATTAGGACAAATAGACGTATGCCCTTAGGGCAATAGAATGGTGTCATAAGGACACATAGACGTTTGCCATTAGAGCAATAGACTTGTGACAATCGGACAAATAGACTTGTGTCAATAGGACAAATAGACTTGTTTCAATAGGACAAATAGACTTGTGCCATGAAGACAAATGGACTTGATCCATTAGGACCTATAAATATTAAGACGATGATAGCAACAGAGACTGATTAGTTGTGTGGACGATGCTATGTTTGCACATTTGTTGGATCAAAGTCAATTTAATACTCAACTCATGCTGTCAAATGGAATGAATTTCGTTACAATTACTTCTGGGATCAAAGACATTCATAATGCCAGATCTTGTGGAAATTTTGGAATTCACAGTGACAGAACTTTGGTAATAATGACATTCATAGTGACAGAACTTAAGAAATAATGACATTCATTTTTACAAAGCTGGTGAAAATAATGGCATTTATGGTGACAGAACTTGTGACAATAATGACATTCATAGAGACGACAGAACTTTTGGATATAATGAAATACTGTTTTACAGACCCTGTGGAAAAAATGGAATCCACTGTGACAGATCTTTGGAAATAGTGACTTTCATTGTGACATAACTTTTTGATTGTTCTGAATCATTTCTTTTTATATATTTTACTATATTTTGAGAGCCCACACTCTATGCATTGATAATGTTAGTTCCTATGACGAGGATATTGAAGAGAAAATAGAAGCTAAAAACATCTATCTGAAAAGTTAGAACTCATGTTTTATAAGAATGAGCTTGGCTGACGTAACGCTAAAGAAAAAAAAAAGATTTAAATGTGTTCGGATTTTAAAAAAAACAATCGTAGTTATTTTCTATTCTTTTACGGAAATTGAATACATTTAAATGCGCAAAAAATAACATAAATAGGCTTTTATTTTAGTAAAAGTTTAAGTATTATTATTATAAATGTATTCACTAGACAACTCTGCTCACCTGATGGTGGCAAACTGTCGATATCACGTGTTCGCCTTGAGACTTACGAGAGTTGCACTTTCGCATTTGCTGGCCCAAAAATTTGGAACACCCTTCCTGTCGCTATCAGAAACAGCCAGACACTGGAATCTTTCAAAACAGATTTGAAAACATATCTTTTTCGCAAAACCTGCTAGGGTGATGTTGTCTATCTAGCTATTATCTTGTAGATATATATTTGTCTGTGTTATTTAATAATAATAATAGTAATAATAAGTGATCTTATATAGCGCGGTACCCCAGCCTAGGGCTGGGCTCACCGCGCTGTACATAAAAATATTATCAAAAGAGACATAATCATGACATTAAAATTAAATACATTTATGAAATAAAAAACTGCACAAAAATGTATATTCACCCACCCCACCCCATGATTATTTACAAGGCGAACCATAGACGGCAGCCAGCCAGATCGTTTATCGGTTAGTGGAGGGGAATCAGTCAGGGTAGTATAATTTAAAAAGATGTGTTTTGAGTGCAGTTTTTGGGTGGTTGGTACTAGTCATTCGTACACACTCGCGGCAATATGAATTGAGTTTCTTTGATACCGATTCACATTGCCACGATTTAAACAATTATGTTTGTGCATTACCCTCTGACTGACTTTTTAAACTTTTGATACAGGTAGATTTGATACTTCGAAGCGTTTTTCTCAAAACAGCACTCTGGCCATTTGTGTCTCTTAAAATGCTATTTAATAAAAAAAAATTTAGTCCGGTCATAAAACGGTTTTACTTTACCATTTCAATCAACGCCCAAACCTATACAAACCTATACAAACCTATACAAACCTATACAAACTTAATACAAACCATAATTAGACTAGTCGTTGAGATTCGACTGAAACCGTCGCGGAGGGTCACATTCTAGACATGAGAATGAGGAAAACGCGCGGGCCGCATTAACACTAAACTTCTGCAAAATATCGTCTTGTGGGCCGCAAATGACCCACGGGCCGCGAGTTTGAGGTCCCTGTTTTACATACTTTAAGTAGCTACTATGGGCCCATGGATGCCCGGCTAAGAACCGCTGGTCTAGAGTAATTTTATTACATCTACATCATTTCCGTCAGCAAAAGACCTAGCCCAAGAAAGCAAGATCATGTATGGGACAGTCAAGGTCAATTTCAATATTATTTCATTTTTAAAAAAAATAATAAAAAGAAAACATATTTGAGGTTTCTATACATTCTATTCGCATCCTTTGGCTACATAGAGTGCTCATGTACACTTTAGATCTTTCTTTGCGTAATGCATTTTAAGAAATTGTATATTGCTTATTAGTTTCTATTTTATAGTGCGTTTTAACTCGTCTTCGATAGAAAGTCTTTCTCTAATTTTTATTTATTTTTTTTAGTTTCAGTTCTCCCATACCTTGTGCAACTTATTTTTTACTTAATAAATGTACTATGTTTCATATTTTACACTACTCGCTTGTCCATTAGCCCCGTTGCTCCTACTGCGAAGACAGCTGCGAGTCGAACTATGCTTTGTTTTCGTGGTAGCTTGCCGTTACCAGAATGATGTTCGGTTGTGTAATTTCATGCACGAGACACCGAGTTTCATCCTACATCCACATTCATTTATTAACATTCCTGTATCAAAGTTTCTGTATTAAAATTTCTGTCTATACCTGAATTAAAATTCTTGTATCACCATGATATATCAACATTCTTATATCAAAACAACGTATCACCAACCCTGTAGCATTAGTCCTGCACCAAAATTCCTGTATCAACAATCTCGTGTCACCATGCTATTATCAATGTCCCTGTATCAACATTCTTGTATCCACATTCATGGGGGAACGCAGTCATTTTACCCGGAAAAAAGGGTGGCGGCTGGTGGATTAACAAATTTCGAAATCCTTTTTCTTAATATATATATATATAAGAATATATATTATAAGAATGAGATGACCAGTGGTCAGCCCAGCGGCCAGTCGGCCCAGCGGCCAGTCGGCCCAGCGGCCAGTCGGCCACAAGTTGGTTTTGACTAAGAAAAAAATGGTTCTTGACAGGTTCTTGAAAAGAAATTTGGCTCTCACATTTTTTCTGATGGCTCTTGTGACTAATGAGTTTGCCGACCACTGAGGTAGGCTGACCATAAAACGCCTAAAAAATGAATCGATTCAAACACTTTTGTATTATTAAAAAGCATGATTGGATTTTCTATTATTTTACGGAAATCGAATCAATTTAATTATGAATTAAAATAAATAAATAACATCTGTTGATGCTGAAGCATATTTTTATTTATATTATCATGAATTAGAAATACATTAAATAATTTTACAGTTAAAAAACTATTTAAAACATTTGAAACGAATTTGAACGTTAATATATATATTTTCTTATTATCAATAATTTGTGATCTAAGAATTATTTTATTTGAATTCTAATATTGGTCGGGTAAACCCAAACATATGTTTTTAAATGGATTAAATTATTAAATTAAAAAAAAAAATCTGAATGACTTCCAACAAAACCGATGTAAATGTGTAGGTTGAACTAAATCAAGAAAGTTGATATCATGTCATAAGAGCAACATTTAAACTTGCGAATCAAAACTGTAAGTTTCTTTAATTTAATAACCACGTGTTAAAAAAAACTGATAATGTAGGGAAGAATCGAGTAAAATGGACAGGTGATCAGGGTTTCTTTCAGGCATCTCTCCGGGGGGCAGTGTGCCCCGGGGAAAGTCACCTGCCCCCCCCCCCCCCATGCAAAATGGATAAAAACAATAGAACGATAGATATTTTTAAAATTATAAAACGACTTATTGTCATTGTTAAACAATTTTAAAAAGAATAGTGATTGGTGCCTTTGTGCAATTACAATTATAGTGGAATCTATTAAATATCACTACGCTCGATATAATTGATGATTTCTTTATTAGAGTCTAGTCTTGTTTAAGGCATAGAGTATTCGATTATAAATATCGTAATAGCCACTTCTGATTATAAGGCGAAATCTTACTTCTTATTCGCACATATCTATATTTTTATTCATTTATTATTTTGCAAAATCCCAACTTTAAGACTATTAAACTACAATTAAATCAAGATCAAGGACTACAACTCTAATAATAGTTCTTGCCAAGTATCAAACATACGCAATCTAAGATCAAATTATATTTCATTATAAAAGCATTACTTTTAAAGTAAGGATAGGTAGGTATAATTATTAATTGATTGCGGGTAAAAAGCGTTATAAAATATTATTATTATTATTATTATTATTGGTGTTTTTAAATAGCGCGGTACCCAAGCCTAGGGCTTGGCTCACCACGCAGAACATACAATTTAACAAACATAATCATGAACTTAAACATTGACATACATTAAGTAAATAATACAAAACAAATGTATATTCATTCCACCCATTCCAGAACTATTTACATGTAAAGTCTTGGACGGCTACCCTGTAGCACCGTTTATTGGTCAGATGGGGGAACCATTTAGAATAGTAGAGTATAAAGAGATGTGTTTTGAGTGCAGTTTTGAAGGCAGTGATGGTCGGTATATTGCGAATATGTAGTGGAAGAGAATTCCATTGTTTGGGGGCATAGAAAGAGAAAGATCGCATGTTTTTGTACAAGTCTTGGGGACAGAAAGAATACGCGCGTCTGCGGGGGAGCGGAGCTGTGAAAGGGGCGAATAGACCGAGAGAAATTCGTTTAGATAAGAAGGGCAGGAATTCGAGAAAAAGTTGTGGAAGAGAACAGAGAGTTTGTAGTCAATCCGTGCTTGTAAGGGAGCCAACCAAGTGAATGAAGTTGTGGTGTGACGTGATAACGTTGTTTTTTGCCTTTAGAATTAGCCTTGCAGCTGAGTGTAATTTTGTAATTTTTCAATGAAGTGTTTTGGTGAGTCTGATATAAGAGATTTACAATGGTCAGGACGCCAGAGAACAAGAGCACAGACTAGGTTTTTGTTGTGCTAACTGTGATGTAGTGGCGGATGGAGCTGATCTGACGGAAAGCTGTGTTGCGGAGCGTCAAATGTGAGAGATATGTTGATCGAGAGACATGTTGACAGAATATAATAATAATAATAATAATAAGAGGTCTTATATAGCGCGGTACCCCAGCCTAGGGCTGGGCTCACTACGCTGTACATAAAAATTTAATCAAAAGAGACATAATCATGACATTAAAATAAAGTACATTTATGAAATAAAGAACAGCAAGGTATGTTCACCGACCCCACCACATAACATAGTTGAGGATGTAAACTGTATGTCAGATTTAGCATAATTATAAATGTACTTGATCCCATGAATATTGAGTTAAACAAAATGGAAACTTAAAACAATTGAGATTTGTTTTTAAAAGTATGACTTTGACGGACGCAAACAAATAGTGCACATTTCATCAATCATTATATCAAAAAGGTTTGTGTTTTCTTTCAACGTGCTACGTTTGTAACAAAGTTTCCTGAAGAAAAGAGGTTTAACCAAATATTTAGCCAATATCTATTAAATTCCCACCAGCTTTTATCTTTTTAATATTATAATAATAAACAAACTGCTCGATCTGTTTGCAAGAATTGTTGGAAAAAATAATATTATTTCAAGATGAGAATCTATTAGAAAGCTAAAATAAAGGAGATGAACTATCATTTCGAGTGACATGCCAATTCCATTTTTTGTTGATACTTGTTTTAAAATAAGTTCTTATGCCTAATTTGTCAATCAAAAAAAATAAAAAATATGTGGATTAGGGGGGGGGGAGTAAGGGGGGAAAGGAGGGAGAAAGGGGGTAGGGGGGGGGGAAGGGGGGGAAGGGGGGTGAGGGGGAGTGAGG
>CAXITT010000248.1:642358-675856 GCA_964033795.1 Lymnaea stagnalis
CCCCCCCCCCCTTTTGAATTGAAAGATGATAAGCAAGGACACATCCACATGACAGATTAAAGCCCTTAAATAATCCGAGGCCCACTGCAGTCGTAGGGATTGCTGAGCTCACAAGATGTTTCTAAGGTTAAGTGACACCTACATTTTTTAAAGTAACAATTCTTCCGTTGATGTAGAATGTTGCAAAACTAAATTAAAGTATTTGATAAAATGCATTCATTTACTTTGAAATGATAAAAAAATTTCTGGGGACTATAAGGATTTAATAGACGATATTAATCCTGGGACAACGCATATCTTCAAGACCGGCGCAATTCGACAATTTGAATGTATTTAGTTCATGTTAGGCAGGAGAAAGCTAAAGATATTCCTAACTATGGCCAATTTTAGCGCTTCGCACCGGAAAGCCTAAAATTCCCCCCCCCCCCCAATGAAATTGTATGAAAGAAACACCAAACTAAAGTATTTGCCAAAATCAACCCCTGCAATTTTAATTTCCGCGCCTATCTTCAGCACCCTCAATTTCTACAGCCCTTCCCACGCGCTGATCAATGTTAAAGTATAGAATGAAATAAAAGCTTGCTCAAATAATTACAACATGAGTAAATTCAGCTTAAGTATCGCACTGAATGCCATAATGTCTCCCTCTGAAGATTGAACATTTTTTCCCCAGGTCCTATGGTCTAAGAGAAACAATGAATTCAAGTATACTCCATAATGCACCTTTTGATTTTGAAATAATCCAAAATTTGCTCGGGGGAGGCTCCCCAGACCCCCCCTCCCAATTTTTTTAACGCAAGGGCCAACAGTACCCTCAATTTCTGTCCTTCTTCTCTAAAAATTGACAGTACATCTGGCGCTGTTCATAATTTTTGGTGATGATAAATGCACTGCCTAGTGGAGTAGCTAATGCTAGGGCTGATATATACTCTGCCTAGTGGAGTACCTTGTGTTCGTGCTGATAGATACACTACTTAGTGGAGTAGCTTGTGTTGGTGTTGATAGATACACTTCCTAGTGGAGTAGCTGGTGTTAATGCTGATAGATACACTACCTAGTGGAGTAGCTTGTGTTAGTGCTGATAGATACACTACTTAGTGGAGTAGCTAGTGTTGGTGTTGATAGATACACTTCCTAGTGGAGTAGCTGGTGTTAATGCTGATAGATACACTACCTAGTGGAGTAGCTTGTGTTAGTGCTGATAGATACACTACTTAGTGGAGTAGCTAGTGTTGGTGTTGATAGATACACTTCCTAGTGGAGTAGCTGGTGTTAATGCTGATAGATACACTACCTAGTGGAGTAGCTTGTGTTAGTGCTGATAGATACACTACTTAGTGGAGTAGCTAGTGTTGGTGTTGATAGATACACTTCCTAGTGGAGTAGCTGGTGTTAATGCTGATAGATACACTACCTAGTGGAGTAGCTTGTGTTAGTGCTGATAGATACACTACTTAGTGGAGTAGCTAGTGTTGGTGTTGATAGATACACTTCCTAGTGGAGTAGCTGGTGTTAATGCTGATAGATACACTACCTAGTGGAGTAGCTTGTGTTAGTGCTGATAGATACACTACTTAGTGGAGTAGCTAGTGTTGGTGTTGATAGATACACTTCCTAGTGGAGTAGCTGGTGTTAATGCTGATAGATACACTACCTAGTGGAGTAGCTTGTGTTAGTGCTGATAGATACACTACTTAGTGGAGTAGCTAGTGTTGGTGTTGATAGATACACTTCCTAGTGGAGTAGCTGGTGTTAATGCTGATAGATACACTACCTAGTGGAGTAGCTTGTGTTAGTGCTGATAGATACACTACTTAGTGGAGTAGCTAGTGTTGGTGTTGATAGATACACTTCCTAGTGGAGTAGCTGGTGTTAATGCTGATAGATACACTACCTAGTGGAGTAGCTTGTGTTAGTGCTGATAGATACACTACTTAGTGGAGTAGCTAGTGTTGGTGTTGATAGATACACTTCCTAGTGGAGTAGCTGGTGTTAATGCTGATAGATACACTACCTAGTGGAGTAGCTTGTGTTAGTGCTGATAGATACACTACTTAGTGGAGTAGCTAGTGTTGGTGTTGATAGATACACTTCCTAGTGGAGTAGCTGGTGTTAATGCTGATAGATACACTACCTAGTGGAGTAGCTTGTGTTAGTGCTGATAGATACACTACTTAGTGGAGTAGCTAGTGTTGGTGTTGATAGATACACTTCCTAGTGGAGTAGCTGGTGTTAATGCTGATAGATACACTACCTAGTGGAGTAGCTTGTGTTAGTGCTGATAGATACACTACTTAGTGGAGTAGCTTGTGTTAGTACTGATATATACACTACCTAGTGGAGTAGCTTGTGTTAGTACTGATAGATACACTACTTAGTGGAGTAGCTAGTGTTGGTGTTGATAGATACACTTCCTAGTGGAGTAGCTGGTGTTAATGCTGATAGATGCACTACCTAGTGGAGAACCTTGTGTTCGTGCTACCCTAGACTCGCCAAGATGTATGCCACTCTCCACTTCACGATGTCAACTCTCTATTTATTCTAAAATGCTGTCCCTCACTATACAAAAATGGACATCTGGGCTAACAACCCAACCCGCCTCACTTGCAGGGGCGTAGCTAGAGTGTTTGGCGCCAGGGAAAATTGATTCATTTTCATGCCCCTCCCCCGATAAACGCTGAAAACCATTTTTTGATGCATTAAATACCATCACACACCATATTGGTGTCCCCGCTAGTATGGTGCTCACACACCATATTGGTGTCCCCGCTAGTATGGTGCTCACACACCATATTGGCGTCCCCGCTAGTATGGTGCTCACACACCATATTGGTGTCCCCGCTAGTATGGTGCTCACACACCATATTGGTGTCCCCGCTAGTATGGTGCTCACACACCATATTGGTGTCCCCGCTAGTATGGTGCTCACACACCATATTGGTGTCCCCGCTAGTATGGTGCTCACACACCATATTGGTGTCCCCGCTAGTATGGTGCTCACACACCATATTGGTGTCCCCGCTAGTATGGTGCTCACACACCATATTGGTGTCCCCGCTAGTATGGTGCTCACACACCATATTGGTGTCCCCGCTAGTATGGTGCTCACACACCATATTGGTGTCCCCGCTAGTATGGTGCTCACACACCATATTGGTTTCCCCGCTAGTATGGTGCTCACACACTATATTGGTGTCCCCGCTAGTATGGTGCTCACACACCATATTGGCGTCCCCGCTAGTATGGTGCTCACACACCATATTGGCGTCCCCGCTAGTATGGTGCTCACACACCATATTGGTGTCCCCGCTAGTATGGTGCTCACACACCATATTGGCGTCCCCGCTAGTATGGTGCTCACACACCATATTGGCGTCCCCGCTAGTATGGTGCAGGGAGATAACTGTCCCATTCTTTCCCCCTTGCCCAATGTCACTGCCCCCCCCAACCCGAAAGTTTAAAATGCCCCCCACCGGGGTGAAATTGTTGTAAAGAAACACTGCAGGTGATTGCTGCCATTCCTTCCATAGAACACCACTAAACACCAATAACTCATAAAACATTGAGGACCTCATAGAAAGTGATAATAAAAAGGACCCCACAAGTCAAAAAGTCTTGGAACTACTGCATTTGAGCATTTGCCAAAAGAATAGTCCCCACTGAAAGCTATTGCGTTTGGAATTTAAATTGTGCATACAAAATAGCTTACATTGTATAAATAATTTTTTTTCTAAATTTAAAAAAAAAAAAACACAACAAAACTTATTTTAATAAGTTACAAACATGAGTTGACGTGATCAAAGAAGTTACAAACTTGAGCTGACATGATCAAAGAAGTTACAAACTTGAGCTGACATGATCAAAGAAGTAACAAACTTGAGTTGACATGATCAAAGAAGTTACAAACTTGAGTTGACATGATCAAAGAAGTTACAAACTTGAGTTGACATGATCAAAGAAGTTACAAACTTGAGCTGACATGATCAAAGAAAATACAAACTTGAGTTGACATGATCAAAGAAGTTACAAACTTGATTTGACATGATCAAAGAAGTTACAAACTTGAGCTGACATGATCAAAGAAGTTACAAACTTGAGCTAACGTGATCAAAGAAGTTACAAACTTGAGCTGACATGATCAAAGAAGTTACAAACTTGAGCTGACATGATCAAAGAAGTAACAAACTTTAGTTGACATGATCAAAGAAGTTAAAAATTGAGTTGACATGATCAAAGAAGTTACAAACTTGAGTTGACATGATCAAAGAAGTTACAAACTTGAGCCGACATGATCAAAGAAGTTACAAATTTGCGTTGACATGATCAAAGAAGTTACAAACTTGAGCTGACATGATCAAAGAAAATACAAACTTGAGTTGACATGATCAAAAAAGTTACAAACTTGAGCTGACATGATCAAAGAAAATACAAACTTGAGTTGACATGATCAAAGAAGTTACAAACTTGAGCTGTCATGATCAAAGAAGTTACAAACTTGAGTTGACATGATCAAAGAAGTTACAAACTTAAGCTGACATGATCAAAGAAGTTACAAACTTGAGTTGACATGATCAAAGAAGTTACAAACTTGAGCTGACATGATCAAAGAAGTTACAAACTTGAGTTGACATGATCAAAGAAGTTACAAACTTGAGCTGATATGATCAAAGAAGTTACAAACTTGAGCTGACGTGATCAAAGAAGTTACAAACTTGAGTTGACATGATCAAAGAAGTTAGAAAACTTGAGCTGACATGATCAAAGAAGTTACAAACTTAAGCTGACATGATCAAAGAAGTTACAAACTTGAGTTGACATGATCAAAGAAGTTAAAAACTGGTGCTGACGTGATCAAAGAAGTTTCAAACTTGAGCTGACATGATCAAAGAAGTTACAAACTTGAGTTGACATAATCAAAGAAGTTACAAACTTGAGTTGACATAATCAAAGAAGTTACAAACTTGAGTTACTTGAGCTGACATGATCAAAGAAGCTACAAACTTGAGCTGACATGATCAAAGAAGTTACAAACTTGAGTTGACATGATCAAAGAAGTTACAAACTTGAGTTGACATGATCAAAGAAGTTACAAACTTGAGCTGACATGATCAAAGAAAATACAAACTTGAGTTGACATAATCAAAAAAGTTACAAACTTGAGCTGACATGATCAAAGAAAATACAAACTTGAGTTGACATGATCAAAGAAGTTACAAACTTGAGCTGTCATGATCAAAGAAGTTACAAACTTGAGTTGACATGATCAAAGAAGTTACAAACTTAAGCTGACATGATCAAAGAAGTTACAAACTTGAGTTGACATGATCAAAGAAGTTACAAACTTGAGCTGACATGATCAAAGAAGTTACAAACTTGAGTTGACATGATCAAAGAAGTTACAAACTTGAGCTGATATGATCAAAGAAGTTACAAACTTGAGCTGACGTGATCAAAGAAGTTACAAACTTGAGTTGACATGATCAAAGAAGTTAGAAAACTTGAGCTGACATGATCAAAGAAGTTACAAACTTAAGCTGACATGATCAAAGAAGTTACAAACTTGAGTTGACATGATCAAAGAAGTTAAAAACTGGTGCTGACGTGATCAAAGAAGTTTCAAACTTGAGCTGACATGATCAAAGAAGTTACAAACTTGAGTTGACATAATCAAAGAAGTTACAAACTTGAGTTGACATAATCAAAGAAGTTACAAACTTGAGTTGACATGATCAAAGAAGTTACAAACTTGAGCTGACATGATCAAAGAATTTACAAACTTGAGTTGAAATGATCAAAGAAGTTACAAACTTGAGCTGACATGATCAAAGAAGCTACAAACTTGAGCTGACATGATCAAAGAAGTTACAAACTTGAGTTGACATGATCAAAGAAGTTACAAACTTGAGCTGACATGATCAAAGAAGTTACAAACTTGAGTTGACATGATCAAAGAAGTTACAAACTTGAGCTGACATGATCAAAGAAGCTACAAACTTGAGCTGACATGATCAAAGAAGTTACAAACTTGAGTTGACATGATCAAAGAAGTTACAAACTTGAGTTGACATGATCAAAGAAGTTACAAACTTAAGCTGACATGATCAAAGAAGTTACAAACTTGAGTTGACATGATCAAAGAAGTTACAAACTTGAGCTGACATGATCAAAGAAGTTACAAACTTGAGTTGACATGATCAAAGAAGTTACAAACTTGAGCTGATATGATCAAAGAAGTTACAAACTTGAGCTGACGTGATCAAAGAAGTTACAAACTTGAGTTGACATGATCAAAGAAGTTAGAAAACTTGAGCTGACATGATCAAAGAAGTTACAAACTTAAGCTGACATGATCAAAGAAGTTACAAACTTGAGTTGACATGATCAAAGGAGTTGCAAACTTGAGCTGACATGATCAAAGAAGTTAAAAACTTGAGCTGACGTGATCAAAGAAGTTTCAAACTTGAGCTGACATGATCAAAGAAGTTACAAACTTGAGTTGACATAATCAAAGAAGTTACAAACTTGAGTTGACATAATCAAAGAAGTTACAAACTTGAGTTGACATGATCAAAGAAGTTACAAACTTGAGCTGACATGATCAAAGAATTTACAAACTTGAGTTGAAATGATCAAAGAAGTTACAAACTTGAGCTGACATGATCAAAGAAGCTACAAACTTGAGCTGACATGATCAAAGAAGTTACAAACTCTAGCTAACATGATCAAAGAAGTTACAAACTTGAGTTGACATGATCAAAAAAAAAAAGAAGCTTATTTTAATAAGTTGCAAACTTGAGTTGACATGATCAAAGAAGTTACAAACTTGAGCTGACATGATCAAAGAAGTTACAAACTTGAGTTGACATGATCAAAGAAGTTACAAACTTGAGTTGACATGATCATAGAAATTACAAACTTGAGCTTACATGATAAAAGAAGTTACAAACTGGAGCTTAAATGATCAAAGAAGTTACAAACTTGAGCTGACATGATCAAAGAAGTTGCAAACTTGAGTTGAAAGGATCAAAGAAGTTACAAACTTGAGCTGACATGATCAAAGAAGTTACAAATTGAGCTGACATGATCAAAGAAGTTACAAACTTGAGCTTACATGATCAAAGAAGTTACACTCTTGAGCTGACATGATCAAAGAAGTTACAAACTTGAGCTGACGTGATCAAAGAAGTTACAAACTTGAGTTGACATGATCAAAGAAGTTACAAGGTGACCTTAACGAGATTTAGCAACAATGTGGAAAAAAAAGTTTTTGGGCTAACGTTTTTACAAAGGCCAACCACTCCAACATTACACTGCAATGCCTCATTTTTTTGTCATCATAACAGGGAGTGAACAGTTTAAAAAATAATTATTTATGTATTTTAAAACTAAAAATTCAAAAAAACTGAGTAAAAGTAAAATTAAGTAAGGCTATGTAGAAGTAACCGGTATAAATTTCATAGAATGTTGAATATGAATTAACAAGAAGTTTTGTTTTATAAAACATAGATCAGTTTTCTTAAGCTCAAAATCTGATCAATACCAGGTAACTTAAGTTTTGCCCAGAATTGTGATGTTGACCTCTACACAGTCATTTACAGTGAAACCTGTAAATAAAGCATTACACGGGAAACAATGAAAAGTTGGTGTTATTCACAGGTTAAGCAAAAAGTTTAAAAATATTTCCATAGTGCATACGCCATGGACAGTGCTGTTTCAAGGTTTGTTATATCAAGCTTAGACCGTATACAGCTAGTTAATCGTCCGGAATTGCTGGGAATTGCTAAAATTAACTTTCTGTCCTTGGGTTTATCTTCTACTACGACTAGCACCACTGCAACTATCACTTCAGACCGTCCCCGAAACTCTGACTCTACCACCGCAACTATCACTTCAAACCGTCCCCGAAACTCTGACTCTACCACCGCAACTATCACTTCAGACCGTCACCGAAACTCTGACTCTACCACCTCAACTATCTCTTCAGACCGTCCCCAAAACTCTGACTCTACCACCGCAACTATCACTTCAGACCGTCCCCAGAACTCTGACTCTACCACCGCAACTATCACTTCAGACCGTCCCCGAAACTCTGACTCTACCACCGCAACTATCACTTCAGACCGTCCCCAAAACTCTGACTCTACCACCTCAACTATCACTTCAGACAGTCCCGAAACTCTGACTCTACCACCGCAACCATCACTTCAGACCGTCCCCAAAACTCTGAATCTACCACCTCAACCATCACTTCAGAACGTCCCCGAAACTCTGACTCTACCACCTCAACCATCACTTCAGACCGTCCCCAAAACTCTGACTCTACCACCTCAACCATCACTTCAGACAGTCCCCAAAACTCTGACTCTACCACCGCAACCATCACTTCAGACCGTCCCCGAAACTCTGACTCTACCACCGCAACCATCACTTCAGACCTTCCACGAAACTCTGACTCTACCCCCGCAACCATCACTTCAGACCGTCCACGAATCTCTAACTCTGCTACCCGTGTCTCAAAAAACTATTTCCTTATATTTTCCTTCGTGTTGCTATAAACTCTATTAGGCAAGGGTCCCACGGTAATAGAACTGCTAGATATTTAAAGACAACATTCTCCCCACCAGATTCTCTACGCCCATGACGCCAATTCCATGTCTTTACCCGCTTATTAGCATCTATCACGTTAAGTTTTTTTTTTCTATCACTGTTTAATCAGACGCTACTTATGGTCTTCGTGAACATTTCACTTTGACCAGCCAACTACAAAACACGTTATTCCAAATCATTCGTGCTACCCGTTCCCAGAGTGTCCACCTGGTGTCTCCTTGCCCCCACTTCCCCCTCGCAAGCTACCTTGTCTTCCCTGCATTGCCATAAACTCTGCCGAATTCAGGTTAACCACTTCGTCATCGTGTGTACTCTTGTCGGGTACCTACGTCCATCGTTAACTTCTCGGTCCTGGTTATTTGCGACATATGCAAAGAAACACTTTTGATGTGTATATAAACTATTTTATATTCATAGGGACAGAATGCAATCATTAATATTGTTTAGTATAAATTTATTATTTTCCAAGGGGATCATGTGATCCACCTATTGACCCATAACGTGGGCGCTCATGTAAACATTCCTGTTTCTGTTCCTAACCCTACGATGGGGCTTGAGTGCATCAGTCCACATCAAGGGTCCAGCCTGGTGGTCGTTATCAGAGTGTTATGCGAAGCTATAAATGGAGTTCAACCATTGGACATGTAAGTTTGTGTCATTATGTATGCACGTGTGCTTGTGTGTTGTCAAGGGTATGAGAATCAGTGTTGTTATGTGTAGAGAATTGTTGTCGTGTTTGATAGGGAAAAGATGTTGAGTTAGAGATTTTACGTGTAGCTGTATCATTTGTTTGAGAGTGTTGTGACGTAATTGTGTAGTGGGAAGTGACGCGTTAGTTTTAGTGTTTTTGGAGAGGAGAGGTGGCCGTTGTGGACTATTCAAGATATTAGCTTCCTGTGTGATGTTTCTATGTGTGAGGATTTCAACTAGATAGACTGTGAAGTTGACCGGTTACAAGCTGTATAGTGAAGTACATTGATTGTCATGTTGAAGAGGCATATTAAATTTATATATTGTTTCGAACCGTGGAGTGTTCGTTGTTTTTGAGACTATTACTATTGGTTGTGCTGTTCGGGGATCAAGTGAGAGACTTGGCTGGATGAATAGACTCTCATTGCCATGAGTGGATGAGGGGCGGGGAATAGGAATCAGCCAAAATGTCCCATGGCATTCAATGGTGGACAGCTGATAAGGACTTTCCAAACATTGTTAGTTCTACCAATGGCAGAAGCCGACGCCCATTGACCTACTTTTAATGCAGGGAACAATTCGACCAGCCATTGTTATCTTTGAAAAAAATGAGTATCTTGAAATGATATTAGAGTTGGTCTAAGGCTTGGGCAGCAACCATTTTCGGCTCCTGAGCCATTTCATCAATTATGTCTCCTAAAGGAATTTGTAGCGAGACGCAGACAGCGGCAAATTGGGAGACATGCAATTCTGATCACACTGACCACAATTGTGACATCATAGACCTCAAGTCTGACCACAAGTCTGAACTCAGTGACCACAATTTTGATCACACTGACCACAATTGTGACATCATAGACCTCAAGTCTGACCACAAGTCTAATTTCATTGACCACAATTCTGATCACACTGACCACAATTGTGACGTCATAGACCTCAAGTCTGACCACAAGTCTGAACTCAGTGACCACAATTCTGATCACACTGACCACAATTGTGACATCATAGACCTCAAGTCTGACCACAAGTCTAATTTCATTGACCACAAGTCTGATCACACTGACCACAATTGTGACATCATTGACATTAATGTAGCACATGCTATTCTATTACCGATATAACATGGTTAACTAATACTTTGTTCACTGTCACGAATGACGCTATCACTTGATTAATATGATTAATTCTCTCACTCCTCAAACGTATCTGTTCTCTCACACAATGAAGTGTCAACGTCCATAAATAAAATGTACATTACTTTATTATATGAATTATTAACCACATTAATAATAATACTTTCTATGAGGATATCCTGCAGTAATTCTAGGGTGCAATAATCACACACTTATTCAATATTCCACATCACAATTGAATCAACATAATTCAATACTTCAATAATCCATACGAGAGTACATAAAGCATGTCTGATCCCTGTTAGATAAAATCGTGCACTCCTCTTCACTCTTTAATGCCGCATGTGCAGCTCCGCTCTAGAAACTAGTTCCCTCTTTTCTCGTGATTTACAAGTTATTACAACGTTATGATCAAATTACTACGCCATCCTGACATAATAGTGCCGTGTGTAAAATCACAGCCAACTTGGTCTGTTACACTCATATTGTCTCTGGCATTGCTCCGATTGTCTCTGGCATTGCTCCGATTGTCTCTGGCATTGCTCCGATTGTCTCTGGCATTGCTCCGATTGTCTATGGCAGTGCTCCGATTGTCTCTGGCATTGCTCTGACTGTCTTTGGCACTGCTCCGATTGTCTCTGGCAGTGCTCCGATTGTCTCTGGCATTGCTCCGATTGTCTATGGCAGCGCTCCGATTGTCTCTTGCTGTGCTCCGATTGTCTCTTGCAGTGCTCTGACTCTCTCTGGCATTGCTCTGATTGTCTCTGGTATTGCTCCGATTGTCTCTGGTATTGCTCCGATTGTCTCTTGCAGTCCTCTGTCTCTGCCAGTCCTCTGATGAACATTTTAATCCATAATTTATAGACAAAAGAATAACTATTTTATTTTTAAACATCGAATGGATGACCGAGTTGTCTCCACCAATTCCAATTCAAGCTAATAAAACCAGCATCTCGGGTGGATGGAACTTGTGGAATGGCAACTCATCTAAGAGAAGGAAACTCTGAATTCAAACCCGGAGATGGCGTCCAGTATCCGGACAACATTAACTCAATGAAACATTCCGACAACTCCTGCGTCGCCACTGCTGCCAAGCTGTTTCATCCAAATACGTCCCCTCGGCTTATCCATTGGGGTGAAGGGAGGGCATTTTCTGTGTAGGGAATCAGCTTATAATCCTGAAAAGAATCATCCTAGACCTTTTGGATTTCGTCCCGCGGAGTATACACCGTCGTCTCATTGTGACAGATGGATGCCAGAAAAAACGAAAAAGAAAAAAAACAACGAAAGCTTACAATAGAATCCTAGTTAATGTGATTGGAATGTGATACAAATCTTTACTGCACAATCAACCTTCCAACAGTCGTTACACCACACATTGCACCGGTCTCGTGCTGACCTCACTTGGGAACCACGCAGATCAATCAAAGGTGTTGATGACAAACACGACATGTTTTCACCTCAGCAAAATTATTATAAGATCATCAATAATTGTGACGCGTGGGGTCGTCTTGCTGCACAGTGGCTATTTACTGGCAGTCCGTCACATTGAATAGTTTGAGAACCCTTGTCCTTCATTAGGACCATGGAGAAATAAAGTTTTCTGTCCCCTTCCCTCACGCCTCCAATTACACTCTGCATCTAGACGCACCATTATTTGCCACCCCAAATCCGGTTTCTCAAAACGTTCCCGTCGCGTGGAATTCCAGGCGCTTAAATATAGTATATATTCTATTGTATTTTGTATTTATTTTATTTCATCAAGTGACAGTTTGGGACAATTTATGTCTATATCCCAGGCTCTGTCAAATCCAATTAACTGCGCTGAGTTATCCAGCCGAGTAGGCTCTTAGGCTTTCAAGTCGTAACCACAAACATAGAAGCAAAATTACCCTTACAGAAGTGTATTTTTGTTTGTTTAAAGATTTTTAAATTGTGTGAGTTTTTAAAAATATTATAAAACTATTTTTTTAGTGTTACAATTAACGAAATCTTTGATGTCATTAATGAAACTGTAAGTCAAGCTCTAATAAGGCGCTAATTTATTTGTTAAATTTGTTATATAGAGCTTGTTTACATAATTTTTCTCGTGCGTGCCCTATGATTGACCCCGCATGAGACGCTGTGTTCACAGAGGGGTGTGGCTTAGTCCTTTGATCTATTCGTGTTTATGCCGCCAGCTACTAAAAATAACTAATCTGTTCCAAGTAGTATTTTGTAGAATGAATGTGATTGTTCTAGAAACGTCATACGTTTTCTGGAAGGCAGGGCTTACGCGACCTATATAAGGGATTGTCAGGCAAGGACGGGGGATGGAGATTCAGATAGATTTTCTTAACATTACGAGGCGTGTTTTATTCTTTGTGTATTTGTGAGCTTATATGTGTTTATTTCGCCTTATTCATTGGCACATTATTACAACTGTATTAACTGTGTACCGGTCCAAGATCTACCATACTGTAAGTTGAAGATTGTCATTATATTTTCTTTTCTTATGTAATTATCTTAAGACCTGATAAATCTTAATTAATCGTAACTAGAAACTGTTTTGGGTGTCGTATCTTTAAAGTTGTTGACTCAATGGTATCGTCCTTTGTTAGGCACTGTTTACAACGAGCCAATTAAAATTAAAATAGGAGATTAATTTCTTCCAATACAAGTCAGTGCGTAACAAATTGAAAACAGTACAAATCACAATCTCTTTTAGTTTCTTTTTTTAGACGGTGATCCCATAGAAATTCTTTGGCAAAACAAGTGGAGGTCACGTCTAATGGGCTGAGAACCTTTGCCAAGGGAACTTGTTATATCCGGCTGTCTATGGCAAACTACTTTTAAATTATGTTGTGTCTCTTTGCTTCCAAACTCAACCGATTAAAACATGCCAAAAATAAATATACGTCTTAATATTCTCAATGTTTTTGTTTATGTGAAACGCACCCTTGTTGCAAGTTAAAACATTGTCTGGCAATTGTTTCGTGGCGCTTTGGAAACTTGAATTCGCTACTATGTCATCAACATAGTGTCTAATATTTGATACCTTGTTTAACGTCCTGTTAATCATTTTTACAAATGTGGCAGTACTGTTCACCAGCCCAAATGCCGTAAAATTTCCGCTCATAAAAACCATTGTGTGTTACAAATGCTGTGAAGTGTTTAGCTTACTCTTCCATTTTGAATTGCCAAAATCCTCTTGTTAAGTCCACATGTGTGACTATATTGTTCCTTGCTATTTCATTGATAAGATCTTCTGTATTAGGCAAAGATTCTCTGTCTATTACAGTAACTTGATTTAATCTTCTGTAATCACAACACAGTCTAATTTTTACATTTTTCTTCTTTACAATGACAAAAGGAGAAGAATATGCATAATTTGAATTTTTTTTATTAAATTATGCTCCAATAAATTCTTTATTTCTTCTTCTACAGCATTTCTCTAGGGATAAGGGATTTGATATGGCTTGATTTGAAATGGAGTATCATCTTTTACTCTGATGTTATGTTTCATTACCTCTGTGTTGCCTGGTGTATTTGTAATAGTTGAACTGTATTTTTGTAACATACCTTTGAGTTTCAGTCTGATTTCTTTAGGTAAACCCTTTGATAAATTTATAGTTTCAATCATGTCTTTCTAGTCTTGCTCTAGCACAGGCATTTTGATTTTCTTCTGTAGTTGTAATTTGCAATTACATTTATAACATTGTCATTCTTCACTGATGATGTTTCTTTACCTTCTATAACTTCTTCTATAATGGTTTGTAGAGCTTTAGGTGGTTCATCAAATTTTCTTAGTAAATCAATGTGAAATAATTTGTTTTTTCCCTATGATACTAATTATGTAATCCACGTTACTACATTTTTCTATAACGGTGTGTGGACCTTGCCACGCCTTTTCAAATCCAACTTTCTGTGGTAGAAAAACAAATACTTTGTCTTGAGGTTCTAGTTCTCCAAGGTATCTGTTTCTGTTGACTATATCTCTATATTTACTGGTTTTATTCTGTATGTTTTTCTTGGCATATTGCACACCATGCATAATTTCTTCTCTTGTCTTGGTTACAAGATCATATGGAGAAATAAGTTTTTCTTTATGCAATAACAATTCTTTACGTAATGTTTCTAATGGGCTTTTAGGTATTGATTAGGTACAATCTCAAATTGTGAGAACCTTTATTTTCATGTGGCAAAAAGGACTAAGGGTAAAAATCTGTCACAATCTGCTTGTTTATCATTGACAACTTTCTTTAACATCATCTTGATTGTTTGATTAGCTCTTTCTAAAGCACCATTTGTCTGTGTTTTTTGCAGCATATGCGAGAAAGCTACAGTAATTTGTGACCTAAATTGAGTTCCATTATCTGACAAAATTGTGTCAGGAAATCCAAATTTTGTAAAAATTGAGAATAGTTAATGGCAAATGCTTTCCGCTGTAATTTCTTTCTATGGTATAGCCTCGATCCATCGTGTTGCAAAGTCTATCATTGTTAAGTCATATTTCTTCTGTATTTTTGATGTTGCTATTGGACCAATAGTGTCAATTGCAATTTTTTCTAATGGTCTTGATGCTAGATCCATCCTTTGTAGTGGAGCCTTACTGCCTCCGGGGCTCCAGTTGACAAGTCTGTGGTGGCTTGTCGATTAGGAGGCGTCGGCCACAGACCCCCTCGGCGTTACCCTGGGGACAAAACTACTGGGCACGTCCTGCGTGGGCAGACAAGGGATGTGCTCGGTACCTGCTGTACATAAAACAGCTCCCACAGGGCTGCCAATTGTGATATTTCACAGCCTGAAAATTAGGCAGAGCCAGGGTAGGGATCATGATTACAAGTTGCCGGTGACGGGTATGAGGCCAGAGGCGAGGTTGGTAACCTCTGGCCGAGGATTCAAATAACGCAGCCCTGAGAAAGCTGCCCCTAGGCAACCGTTTCGTCCCAGCTACAGCGCGAGCTAGCTGCGTTGGGGAAACCCACTGTGGAATCCCTCTTATAGGGCGTCCGACGCTGGGGGGGGGGGGGGGGGGGGGGGGGAGATATTTTCAATCCCAACTCCGCGGCCCGATACGTTGGGCCGGGGAGGGGTAATTGGGGAAGGGGCCCTAAAGAGTGTAAACTCGCCCCGCTGACGCCATTTCTTGATGTAATTTATCTATGTTATTTATTTTTTGACATTCTTCACAAGATTTTATGTATTGCTTTACATTTTTTCTCATTTGAGGACATAATGGTGTTTAGAAATTCTCTGAATTGTTCTCCTTGGACCCATACGTCCTGCCAATGGACTAGAATGTGTAGCTTTGAGTATCAATTGTTTTGATGTCTCTGGTATCGTAAGTAATCTGTAATAGTTTCATTTTCATTCATTGTTTGTATTTCTCTTACTAATATGCCATACACAAGTTTAAATCTGTGCTTCTGTGATGAGTTGAGTTTGCTGTCTACTCTTTTGATGTAGTTGTATAAGTTTTTGTCCTCTTTCTGTTCTTTCACTAGTTGTTCTTGACTTACGTTCATAAGGGTTTCACATGTTTCATTGAGTTAATTTGATTCTAATTCCTGTTCAACATTGTTCTTTTCTTGTGCTCTTGTTATCACAAAAATTCATGTTGCTGAGTATTTGTTTCTTTCTTTTCATTGTTCTTTCTGTTTTCTGTTAACTTGTGAAGAAATTCTTCTTTCATGCTTTCATAGTTTCCAATATTATCTTGTGTTATCTTATGGGCTTTCTTGTTTCCTTTTTTTTCCCCTCTGTGTAGTTTTGCTTTCCTGTGGTCTGATAATTTTCATTATAGCAATGGCATGAAATCTATGTAAGTATTTTTTTTATGTTTTCAGTGTCATTCCATTTGCGCATTGTAATTTCAATCTATCCTTGGACAAGAGCTACCTCTATTCTTGGATGTGTTACTTCTATCCTTGGATGAGAGTTACTTCTCTCCTTGGATGAGTTACTTCTATCCTTGGATAGAATACTTCTATCCTTGAATGAGAGTTATTTCTATTCTTGGAAGAGAGTTACTTCTATCCTTAGATGATAATTACTTATATCCTTAGTCGAGAGCTACTTCTATCCATGGATGAGTTACTTCTATCCTTGGACTAGACTTACTTCTATCTTTAGACGAGAGTTTCTTGTATCCTTGGATGAGTTACTTCTATCCTTGGATGAGAGTTATTTCTATCATTTGACGAGAGTTACTTCTATCCTTGGACGAGAGTTACCTTTATCCTTGGACAGAGGGTTACTGCTATCCTTGGATGAGAGTTACTTCTATCCTTAGTCCAAAGTTACTTCTATGCTTGGTGGTTTATTTCTATCCTTGGAAGAGAGTTACTTCTATCCTTGGACAAGAATTACTTCTATCCTTTGACGAGGGTTACTTTTATCCTTGGACGAGGGTTACTTCTATCCTTGGATGAGAGTTACTTCTATACTTGGACGAGAGTTACTTTTATCCTTGGACGAAAGCTACTTCTATCCTTGGACGAGAGTTACTCCTATCCTTGACGAGGGTTACTTCTATCCTTGGACGAGATTTACTTCTATCCTTGGACGAGAGTTACTTCTATCCTTAGACGAAAGTTACTTCTTTTCTTGTGTGAGTTACTTCTATTCTTCGACGAGAGTTACTTATATACTTGGACAATAGTTACGTCTATCCTTGGATGAGAGTTACTTCTATCCTAGGATGAGAATTACTTCTATGCTTGGATGTTTACTTCTATCCTTGAACAAGAAATACCTCTATCCTAGGAAGAGAGTTACTTCTACCCATGGACGAGAATTACTTCTATCCTTGGATGAGTTACTTCTATCCTAGGATGAGTTACTTCTATACTTGGACGAGAGCTACTTCTATTCGTGTACGAGAATTACTTTTGTCCTTGGACGAGAGTTACTTCTATCCGTGGATGAGAGATACTTCTATCATTGGACGAGAGTTTATCCATGGACCGGTGAGTTCTATCCTTGGACGAGAGTTACTTCTATCCTTGGACAATAGTTACTTCTATCCTTGGATTAGATTTACTTCTATCCTTGGATGAGAGCTACTTCTATCCTTGGATGAGAGATACTTCTATCCTTTAAAGAGAGGTACTTTATCCTTGGGCGAGAGTTACTTCTATCCTTGAATGAGAGTTATTTCTTTTCTTAGATGTGAGTTACTTCTATCTTTGGATAGTTCTTTTATCCTTGCATGTGTTACTTCTATCCTTGGACGAGAGTTACTTCTATCCTTGGATGCGAGGTACTTCTATCCTTGGACGAGAGATTCTTCTATTTTTGGATGAGTTACTTTTTTTCTAGGATGAGTTACTTCTATCCTTGGACTAGAGTAACTTCTTTCCTTTGATGAGACTTACTTCTATCCTTGGATGAGAGTTACTTCTATCCTTGGATTAGATTTACTTTTATCCTTGGTCGAGAGCTACTTCTGTCCTTGGACGAGAGTTACTTCTATCCTTGGATGCAAGGTCTTTCTATCCTTGGATGAGAGGTACTTTTATCCTTGGATGAGAGTTACGTCTATCCTTGGACGAGAGTTACTTCTATTCTTGTACGATAGTTACTTCTATACTTGGTCGAAAGTTACTTCTATCTTTGGACGAGAGTTTCTTCTATCCTTGATGAGAGTTACTTCTAACCATGGACGAGAGTTACTTCTATACTTGGATGAGAGTTATTTATATCCTAGGACGAGAGTTACTTCTATCCTTGGATGAGAATTACTTCTATCCTTTAATGAGAGTTACTTCCATCCTTTAACGAGTGTTACTTCTATAATTGGACGAGAGTTACTTCTATCTTTGGATGAGTTACTTCTATCCTTGATTGATTAACTTCTATCCTTGAATGAATTACTTCTATCCTTGGACGAGAGTTACTTCTATCTTTGATGAGAGTTACTTTTATCCTTGGAAGAGAGTTACTTCTACCCTTGGACGAGAGTTACTTCTACCCTTGGACGAGAGTTACTTCTATCCTTCGACGAACGTTACTTCTATTCTTGGACGAAACTTACTTCTATCCTTGGATGAGAGTTACTTCTATTATTTGATGAGTTACTTCTATCCTTGGATGAGAGTTACTTCTAACCTTTGATGAGTTACCTCTATCCTTGGACGAGATTAATTGCTATCCTTGGATGATTTACTTCTATCTTATTTTCCTGGGATAAGCTAATCCCCGGGAAATGTGATTAACTAACCCCAATCCCCCCACCCCCACAGCACATACTCATCCCCACTACTAATTAACCTAGACACGAAACTTCCACTCAATCAAACAGCTATTTTACTATCCTCCCATACAATCAGACAACTATCTTATCATCCTTCCATACAGTCAAATAGTTATCTGAAATTTAAGAGGGACTTGCAGCCTGCGATTGGCTGAGACGGTTTAGCGGGGACCGGTGTGGCGTGTCACATCAATCTAATTATAGAATACCGGGGAGTTAACAGAGCTCAATATTCACCATGTCGGTGTAGGAGAGTGACGTCCCCTCAGTACGACGATAACTATTCTCACTGTCAAGTGCGTTAATCTAGCATTCTAATATTGATGTCCGTAGTAAAGGTGACATTCTTACATTAATAAAAATAAACTTTAAAGAAAAATTCTGTAATAAGTTTAAGTAATGAACTCAGTTGTTAGTCAATTCTTTCAACATGCTTAAATGATGTACTGTGTAGTCTGTGTATAATTGTGTAGAAATATACGTTGTGGTGCTACTGATATGGAATTGAAAGAGGATTGTGTATGAAATTAAATTTAACGTTTTGAAATGTCACACATCTCTCCCAAACAAGTGAGTACTGAGAAATTAGAGGTAAATTAATTTTTGATGTTTTAATTCTTGCCCAATACTGACATTCTAATGACGACTTTCATGAAATCTATTTGCCTATAATCAGATTTATATTTGCCTAGAATCACATTTATTTTGCCTAGTATCAGATTTTTTAAATCCTAGAATCACATTTCTTGTTGCCTAGTATCAGATTTATATTATCCTAGAATCACATTTCTTGTTGCCTAGTGTCAGATTTATATTATCCTAGAATCACATTTCTTGTTGCCTAGTATCAGATTTATATTATCCTAGAATCACATTTCTTGTTGCCTAGTATCAGATTTATATTATCCTAGAATCACATTTCGTGTTGCCTAGTATCAGATTTATATTATCCTACAATCACATTTATTTTGCCTAGTATCAGATTTCGGTATTGTAACTAACATAAATCGTTCGGTATTGTAACGGACATAAATATGTCAGTAAGTGACTAGGCTATCCATTTCGTTATAGCATCTAACATACATCTGTTGGTATTGTAACTACCATATATCTGTAGTATTTATAACTATCATAAATCTGTCGGTACTGTATTTAACATATATCTATCTTTATGGTAACTAACATACACCTGTTTGTTAGTTGTTACACCCATCCACTTGTTAACATCAAGATATGTGAAGAAAAAGTGATATTTCACTCAGGGCTGCAACTAGGGAAAATAGCGCCACCTGTCGTAAGACCTGAAGCATCCAGTGAATAGTTGTGACCTGACATGCAATTACTGCAGCTGATGTGATGGGTTATTTTTTAATTTTAAAACCTTTAAATACATGAAAATTATCGTATTTTTGTCCATACACTGTCACACCACCATGTTGTCATGTTGGCTGTCCTTACACTGTCTCACCACCATGTTGTCGTAAAGGCTGTCCATACACTGTCACAAAACCATGTTGTCATATTGGCTGTTATACACTGTCACACCACCATGTTGTCATCTTGGCTGTCCATACAAAATCACATCACCATGTATTCATATAGGCTTTCCATGCACTGTCATACCACCATGTTGTCATAGAGGATGTCCATACACTGTCACACAATCACTTTGTTATTTTCGCTGTCTATACACTTTCACACCACCATGTTATTATATTGGCTGTCTATACACTTTCACACCACCATGTTGTTATATTGGCTCTCTATACACTATCACACCACCATGTTGTCATATAGGCTGTCTATACACTGTCACACCACCATGTTGTCATATAGGCTGTGTATACACTGTCACACAACCATGTTGTCATATAGGCTGCCCATACACTGTCACACCACCATGTTGTCATATAGGCTGCCCATACACTGTCACACCACCATGTCGTCATATAGGCTGCCCATACACTGTCACACAACCATGTTGTCATATAGGCTGCCCATACACTGTCACACCACCATGTTGTCATATTGGCTGTTATACACTTTCACACCACCCTGATTTCTGTAGGGGTATCCGGCATCATATTAGTCACTTGGGATGATAGTTCTTTATGAGGAATCGTTGTCTCTAGAAATCTATAGGAATCATTGGCCTCCAGATGTCTATTGAGATCCCTGGCCTTTAGATGTATATTGAGATCCCTGTCCGTTAGATGTCATTTGGGGTCCTTGGCCTTTAGATGTCTATTGAGATCCCTGGCCTTTAGATGTCTCTTGGGATCCTTGACCTTTAGATGTTTATTGGGATCCTTGGCCTTCAGATTTCTATTGAGATCCCTGGCCTTTAGCTGTCTATTGTGATCCTTGACCATTATATGTCTAATTGGGATCCTTGGCCTTCAGATTTATATTGAGATCCATGGCCTTTAGATGTCTATTGGGATCCTTGACCTTTAGATGTCTATTGGGATCCTTGGCCTTCAGATTTCTATTGAGATCCTTGCCCATTGGATGTCATTGCAAATCAATCTCCTTTAAATGTTTCTGGGATCATTGGCCTCTAGATATCATTGGGATGCTTGACCTTTTGATTTCCATTGGGAATCATTGGGTTCTAAATGTCCATGAGGATCCTTGTTCATAAGATGCATATGCAGATCAGGGCTCTCTCTATATATATATTTGGATATTTAGCCTATTCATGTCTATGGGGATCCTTGGCCTACATGTGTCTATGGGGATCCTTGGCGTTTGAATTTGGGGATCCGTAAACTTTAAAAAAGAATGGCGACCCTTGACCCCTACATGGCCATAGTATCCTTGATATTTACTTTTCTTTGCGAATCTTTGTCCTTTAGATGCCTGTGGTGATAATTGGCCTTTAGATGTATGTGGTGATAATTGGCCTTTAGATGTCTGTGGCGATAATTGTCCTCACGATGTCTATTGGGATTTCTGGTTTCTAGATATCTATATGGATCTTTGTCCTATAGATTTGATCCTAAAGTGAGCTGTGAAATTTAAAAATGTTGGGAACCACGGCCAAATTTCTTACACGTGAAGAGAAAGTTTTTTAATGTAGAGCACTAAGGGTCTCAGAATTCATTGTTGTGTTGTTGCTCCATATTGAGTGTCAAATGTTGGGTGCATCAATGTAAGGAGCTCTTAAGAAAAAAAAAATAACGATATTCTTTAGTTCTTTGAGATAGCACCAAGTTTGTCACAATGATGTTACGGTTGAGGTTGAGTTTCTGTTAGTGGTTGTCAGAAAATACATTTTCTTTTTGAATTCATTCAGGAGTTCAAACAATAGTCTAACTTTCATTAAATAACAAGGTGATAGTCGTATAATTATTATTACCAGAGATGACTTTTGATGAAAGGTGCGATGTTTAGTATTTTTTTTATTGTTTACTCTTCAATTTTAAATCATGTCAAGTAACACCATCAGTGCAAAAACTGATACAAAAACTCCATTTCGCCAAACGTATTGAAGACATCATATGTTAGCAATAACATATTTAAACATCATTATCCCGCTGTTAAATTTCATTTTTAAAAAAAAATGTTCTTTAATGAGCGTACTCAACAACAAAACATACAAAACCTATGATGTGTGCCATAAACGTAATTTACTGATTGAACCTATTTATTGACTCACATTAGCAAACATCCCTGTTAAATAAACGTTTCACCAATAGGACGGTGTTGTTTTTTCTTTACAGGTGCGCAGTTCAGTTTACAACAAAGTTATTAACTTTAGGCAATTAGACTTTCGATATCATACACCTGACAATATCACTGTCGATATCATGCACCTGACAATATGACTGTCGATATCATGCAGCTGACTATATGACTGAGATTTATGTTCAACCTTGTTAGCGTTATTATTTTCATGTTAGACTTCAGTTTACTCAACAATTTATCCTATTTACATCATCTCGCATTACACCAGTTGCGTCTTGCAATTTGCAGAGGCAAACCTAACATTGTCTCGCTGTACACATGTTGCGCCATTTGGGCAATTTGCCACGGTCCACCTAACATCATCTCGCACTACATTAGTTGCGTCATTGGGGCAATTTGCCGCGACACACCTAGCATCATCTCGCAATACATTAGTTGCGTCATTGGGGCAATTTGCAGCGGTACACCTAACATCATTTCGCAGTACACCAGGTGCGTCACTGAGGAAATTTGCAGCGGCACACCAAACATCATCTCGCAATACATTAGTTGCGTCATTGGGGCATTTTGCCGCTGCACACCTAACATCATCTCGCAGTACATTAGTTGCGTCATTTGGGCAATTTGCAGCGGCACACCTAACATCATCTCGCAGTACATTAGTTGCGTCATTTGGGCAATTTGCCGCGGCACACCTAACATCATCTCGCAGTACATTAGTTGCGTCATGGGGGCAATTAGCAGCGGCACAATAACATCATCACGCAATACACCAGTTGCGTCGTGGGGGCAATATGCAGCGGTACACCTAACATCATTTCGCAGTACACCAGGTGCGTCACTGGGGAAATTTGCCGCCTCATAACTAACATCATCTCGCAGTACACCAGTTGTGTAAATCTGCTCTAAGATGTCTGTGGAGATCCTGGGCCTCTAGACGTCTTAAGAGATCATTGTCTCTAAAAATATATGGGGATCCTTGTTCTCTGAATATCTATGCTGATCCTTGTCCTTAAAAGTCTATTGGGAGACTTGATCTCTAGATGTCTTTAGGAATCTTTTTTTTCCAGATCTAGGTGGAGCTGTGGTTCAAGATGTCCATGGGGATCCTTGTTCTCTAGATGTCTATGGGGATCTCTGTTCTATAGATGTCTATCGGGATCCTTGTTCTCTAAATGTCAAACGGGATCAGTTTTCTCTAAATGTCTATCGGGATCTTTGTTCTCTAGATCGAATCAAGGAGAATTAAAACTAATTTTCGCTATTACAATAACGCAACATATATTTAGATCATTTTCTAACAATTTGTTTTTTAATCACCCAAATGATTGCAGGACCCATCTGTAGTGGTAAAAAAAAAATAGTATAGATCTGATGTGGTTGTATTGGTTCAAACATAGTATAGATCTGATCTGGTTGTATTGGTTCAAACATAGTATAGATCTGATGTGGTTGTATTGGTACAACATAGTATAGATCTGATGTGGTTGTATTGGTTCAAACATAGTTTAGATCTGTTGTGGTTGCATTGGTACAACATAGTATAGATCTGATCTGGTTGTATTGGTACAACATAGTATAGATCTGATGTGGTTGTATTGGTACAAACATAGTATAGATCTGATGTGGTTGTATTGGTTCAAACATAGTATAGATCTGATGTGGTTGTATTGGTACAACATAGTATAGATCTGATGTGGTTGTATTGGTTCAAACATAGTATAGATCTGATGTGGTTGTATTGGTACAAACATAGTATAGATCGGATGTGGTTGTATTGGTACAAACATAGTATAGATCTGATGTGGTTGTATTGGTACAACATAGTATAGATCTGATGTTGTTGTATTGGTACAACATAGTATATATCTGATGTGGTTGTATTGGTACAACATAGTATAGATCTGATGTGGTTGTATTGGTTCAAACATAGTATAGATCTGATGTGGTTGTATTGGTACAACATAGTATAGATCTGATGTGGTTGTATTGGTACAACATAGCATAGATCTGATGTGGTTGTATTGGTACAACATAGTATAGATCTGATGTGGTTGTATTGGTTCAAACATAGTATAGATCTGATGTGGTTGTATTGGTACAACATAGTATAGATCTGATGTGGTTGTATTGGTACAACATAGTATAGATCTTATGTGGTTGTATTGGTTCAAACATAGTATAGATCTGATCTGGTTGTATTGGTACAAACATAGTATAGATCTGATGTGGTTGTATTGGTACAACATAGTATAGATCTGATGTGGTTGTATTGGTACAACATAGTATAGATCTGATGTGGTTGTATTGGTACAACATAGTATAGATCTGATGTGGTTATATTGGTTCAAACATAGTATAGATCTGATGTGGTTGTATTGGTACAACATAGTATAGATCTGATGTGGTTGTATTGGTACAACATAGTATAGATCGGATGTGGTTGTATTGGTTCAAACATAGTATAGATCTGATCTGGTTGTATTGGTACAAACATAGTATAGATCTGATGTGGTTGTATTGGTACAACATAGTATAGATCTGATGTGGTTGTATTGGTTCAAACATAGTATAGATCTGATGTGGTTGTATTGGTACAACATAGTATAGATCTGATGTGGTTGTATTGGTACAACATAGTATAGATCTGATGTGGTTGTATTGGTTCAAACTTAGTATAGATCTGATGTGGTTGTATTGGTTCAAACATAGTATAGATCTGATGTGGTTGTATTGGTACAACATAGTATAGATCTGATGTGGTTGTATTGGTTCAAACATAGTATAGATCTGATGTGGTTGTATTGGTACAACATAGTATAGATCTTATGTGATTGTATTGGTACAACATAGTATAGATCTGATGTGGTTGTATTGGTACAACATAGTATAGATCTGATGTGGTTGTATTGGTTCAAACATAGTATAGATCTGATGTGGTTGTATTGGTACAAACATATTATAGATCTGATGTGGTTGTATTGGTTCAAACATAGTATAGATCTGATGTGGTTGTATTGGTACAACATAGTATAGATCTTATGTGATTGTATTGGTACAACATAGTATAGATCTGATGTGGTTGTATTGGTACAACATAGTATAGATCTGATGTGGTTGTATTGGTTCAAACATAGTATAGATCTGATGTGGTTGTATTGGTACAAACATATTATAGATCTGATGTGGTTGTATTGGTACAAACATATTATAGATCTGATGTGGTTGTATTGGTACAAACATAGTATAGATCTGATGTGGTTGTATTGGTTCAAACATAGTTTAGATCTGTTGTGGTTGTATTGGTACAACATAGTATAGATCTGATCTGGTTGTATTGGTACAACATAGTATAGATCTGATGTGGTTGTATTGGTACAACATAGTATAGATCTGATGTGGTTGTATTGGTTCAAACATAGTATAGATCTGATGTGGTTGTATTGGTACAACATAGTATAGATCTGATGTGGTTGTATTGGTACAACATAGTATAGATCTTATGTGGTTGTATTGGTTCAAACATAGTATAGATCTGATCTGGTTGTATTGGTACAAACATAGTATAGATCTGATGTGGTTGTATTGGTACAACATAGTATAGATCTGATGTGGTTGTATTGGTACAACATAGTATAGATCTGATGTGGTTGTATTGGTACAACATAGTATAGATCTGATGTGGTTATATTGGTTCAAACATAGTATAGATCTGATGTGGTTGTATTGGTACAACATAGTATAGATCTGATGTGGTTGTATTGGTACAACATAGTATAGATCGGATGTGGTTGTATTGGTTCAAACATAGTATAGATCTGATCTGGTTGTATTGGTACAAACATAGTATAGATCTGATGTGGTTGTATTGGTACAACATAGTATAGATCTGATGTGGTTGTATTGGTTCAAACATAGTATAGATCTGATGTGGTTGTATTGGTACAACATAGTATAGATCTGATGTGGTTGTATTGGTACAACATAGTATAGATCTGATGTGGTTGTATTGGTTCAAACTTAGTATAGATCTGATGTGGTTGTATTGGTTCAAACATAGTATAGATCTGATGTGGTTGTATTGGTACAACATAGTATAGATCTGATGTGGTTGTATTGGTTCAAACATAGTATAGATCTGATGTGGTTGTATTGGTACAACATAGTATAGATCTTATGTGATTGTATTGGTACAACATAGTATAGATCTGATGTGGTTGTATTGGTACAACATAGTATAGATCTGATGTGGTTGTATTGGTTCAAACATAGTATAGATCTGATGTGGTTGTATTGGTACAAACATATTATAGATCTGATGTGGTTGTATTGGTACAAACATAGTATAGATCTGATGTGGTTGTATTGGTACAAACATAGTATAGATCTGATGTGGTTGTATTGGTACAACATAGTATAGATCTGATGTGGTTGTATTGGTTCAAACATAGTATAGATCTGATGTGGTTGTATTGGTACAACATAGTATAGATCTGATGTGGTTGTATTGGTTCAAACATAGTATAGATCTGATGTGGTTGTATTGGTACAACATAGTATAGATCTGATGTGGTTGTATTGGTACAACATAGTATAGATCTGATGTGGTTGTATTGGTTCAAACTTAGTATAGATCTGATGTGGTTGTATTGGTACAAACATAGTATAGATCTGATGTGGTTGTATTGGTACAACATAGTATAGATCTGATGTGGTTGTATTGGTTCAAACATAGTATAGATCTGATGTGGTTGTATTGGTACAACATAGTATAGATCTGATGTGATTGTATTGGTACAACATAGTATAGATCTGATGTGGTTGTATTGGTACAACATAGTATAGATCTGATGTGGTTGTATTGGTTCAAACATAGTATAGATCTGATGTGGTTGTATTGGTACAAACATATTATAGATCTGATGTGGTTGTATTGGTACAAACATAGTATAGATCTGATGTGGTTGTATTGGTACAAACATAGTATAGATCGGATGTGGTTGTATTGGTACAAACATAGTATAGATCTGATGTGGTTGTATTGGTACAAACATGGTATAGATCTGATGTGGTTGTATTGGTACAAACATAGTTTAGATCTGTTGTGGTTGTATTGGTACAAACATAGTATAGATCTGATGTGGTTGTAATCGTACAAACTGATAACTCTCTTGTAATGATACAAACGGTCGATAAGTATGTTTTTATCTGAAAAAACTTCTTCTATATCGTTGGATGAGACGCAATTTAAATCCGTTAAGTGAAATTTTTCTAGGGATCATCTCCACTTGGACCAACTGCAGACGTTTCTATGCGTAGATGGGATTGGGATGAACGTCTCCTGGACTTGGGTAAAGTACTTTTAATTATTCATGTTTTGCGGCGATTTGGTCACGCAGGTAAAAAAAAAAAGAGGCTGGTTCTGGCAACAACAAGAAAGTCTCTAATGTTGCTTGTTCCAACCCTCGCTTTCATCTAAGTCAGTGGTTCTCAAACTCTTTTCGTCCACGACCTCCGTTAGGCCATAAACATATCCCTACCACGTACTATTTGCACCCGTTAAATTAATTGTTGAGAATGATAGTTTTGCACAGTTCTATAAGTACAAGTAAAATTACACAATCGTACAATGAAACATGTAACATATGATTGTGAACATTTTACAAATCTTGATCAGAAGATACCACGTGATACAACTTAAAAAGTAGGATAATTATGCATCATGAAATTTATATATGACACTAAATATTTGTAAATAAATTTCTTCATTGTTAATTTTTTTTCTAAATGCGTTAGATTCTGGGAAGTGATATACATTTTTTTAAAATTATTTATATTAACTTCGCTTTTGTTCGTAGCGGGAATATTTTCGGATGGTTAACTGACCCACTTCCCGTCAACATATCGAGCTGAAACTTAGCACATAGATTTGTTGCCAATGACAACACATTCTTTTAAATTTTTAGCATGTGTTTTGGAAAGTTGTACAATTTTTTTAAAAATTCAACATCTTATTAAAAGTTACTGACCAGGACTTTCAAATCTCCCCGTTCATGAAACTGGAGCCTATTCGTTTGCTTGGAGCACAGTTACATAACAACACTAAAACCACTTTCCACAACATCAGCAAAAACGAATTGTAACCAATTTACAAAACATCGGCAATAAGTTTCTTAACGACTTTCGAAAACGCCGTTTAAAAATTTGAAATGTCCAATGTCTAATTTAGTTTACCACTGTCTTACATTTAAATAAACCAAATATGAACAATTTTATTTGATCAAAATGTCAGACATTTTCCCTGCCTGTAATCTAAAAATTTGTCTCACATTACAGCCATGTTGATGCTTGAGAAAATTGGAGAACATTTTACATTTTTAAAAATAGTTGGGTTCTGGCATAATACAAAAAGTTTCAGGTTTTCTTAGTAAAAAAATAATTACACTTTATTATTACAGTATGTCAGTGACATGTATAGTTTGTAAAAAATATGTGGGACCGGTACAAAATAGATTTTTGCATTTTTTAAAATTCCGATAAGACTTTTTTGAAATATGGGGTAAATTTAAGCCATCTACTTTTTGTGTCAAGTCCTCTATGACGATTCCCAAAATTTATGCTCCAAAATTTTTACAGTAAGTCGGTTAAAATGTATGATATTTTGGGAAAGTGTACGTGTAAAAGATGTAATCAAATTTTTTTATTCGATTATTTAACAGATGCTATGAAAACATAACATTAACAACACATTTATTTTAAACTAATTTATGCAACGATTCAGTCAGTTAATTAGTAATGCCTTATGTATTTTAAGTGAATATTTAAAATAAAACCGTGTTGACATAATGTTTCTAGTAGTCTACAGTTGAAACGTAGATCCCTAAAGCTACCGTACCTAACAGTTTGCATTATGCCATAAAAAGCGTAACATGTCCTATTCATACAGTACCTTACTTTTACCGAAAATATATGGTGGCGCTGCCTGATAATGACTCTTAACACGATAACTTACCTTACAAATGCCTTACGTCACTATAAATTACATTTTTTTAAAGTTTTTACTGGCATTTGGCTTCCGGGTTTTTGGCTGTCAATGCTGACTTGACTCAATTTTTCAACTATTTCTGCTCATTGCGCTGCAGCCATTTGTTCAGACAATTATTCTTTTGACATTTTTATTGGCTAGCAATAAATAGACACCAAATTATGGTATGAAAATGGTGCTCTCCTCTAATCGCTGTGGAATGAGAGGGAATGGAATAGCGCTACATAAATACACTTAGTTCACTCCCAGTTCAAAGATTTTATGGGACATGTTATGGGGATACTTATAGACATTTAATTCACTCCCAGTTCACAGATTTCTCTCGAACTCTCCACGGCATCAGTTAAGTTAGTTAGCTTATTTTAATGCTAACTTTTTCGAAACGCCGAAGAAGGCGTTTGCCGACCCGCCCGCTGTTTCGTTTGGGTCTCATTAAAGAATTTCTTTCTACTCGCCTTTTAATGGCTGTGTGGATGGAGCGTTATTTTATTGTTTACACACGTGACATTTTAAGAGTTCTCATGCACTGTTCACCTTGTAACTAATTGAAAATAATCCTCGAGTCGACGGATGTGGGTCGACCCTGTCGCTCAAACTTTCGTGGTTGACCTTGGTCTGCTTGGTTGAGTGAACAGGTGGGTGAGTGAGCTTACGTCTACATTTTTGTTGAGTTTTATGTCAGGGGTAAAGAGTTCACTCCCTTCACCCGGGGTTTTGTGAGCATTCAATGTTTTAAAAAGTCAATAATTCTACTTTTGTCCATAATTTAAAGAACAAATTTAATCAATATTTCAAAGAAGAAAAGGAAAAAAAAATATTTAAATTAAAAAAATGAAAAGACTTTCCTTCAGTATTTCTTTCAGACAATTCAGACTATATTATTGAGCGGTGGCATTTTCGGACAACTGCAGTTTATATCGTGAAAGGTAACGTGTCAAAAATAGTTACCCCGCCTAAGTTGGCGCTAACACCAGGCACTCCGCAGGGCAGTGCATATAGGGGCACCAAAATTGGTCACCGGTCCAAGCAATGCTGCCATTGTTATCAGGAAGTAGGGCAGAAATAACTTTCTTTGGATTATTTAAAAATCAAGATGTGCAATTTGGAGTATATGTGATTATAATGTTTTGAGCAGACTATTTGATCAAGGAAAAGAGTTTGTCAAGCGTCAGGAGAGAGAGGCATTTCGACGCCAAGTGCAATAAGTAAAGTAAATTCATTCTGGTTTTGGTGCGCCCAAGATAATCATTTGACAAAAGATTAGATTCAACACCATTATGTCACATTGATCGACGCCAAGTAAGGGGGAAGCAGAAATTGAGGAATGCGAAGTGTCTTGAACCAAAGCGAGAACAGGATTCCCCTTAATTTAAAAATGAATTAAAATGCAGAGATACATTCTGGTGCATATTTAAATTCAGTGTTTCTTTCAGACAATGTGAGAAGGGGTATTTCAGCCTCACATATTATTACTATTAGATCTCCTTGAGAAACGCTACGAATACAACATCAACATACACCAACTGTATGTAGACTAAAAACAGCTCATGATTGCGTAGACAGCTCTATATAAATGTATTTTATTACATTAAATTTAATACGAACAAAGATATATGAAGTATTGCCACTAGTTTGCCTTAAAGTCTGGTAAGGTCATTACCAAATTTTAGTATGACCTTGATTTGTCCAATGTTCTTTCACCAGCTTCCGTGGTCTTCTCATAGCATGTCCAAATAGAAGTTGAAAAGGGAAAATCCAGATGATTCTAGGATTGCATCACGAGCTGCGAAGAGTAGGAGTGGAATATCTTCATCTCATTGGGGATTGTCCATACAATTTGAACGCATCCTAGTTTTGATTGTTTGGTGAAAGCGTTCTAAAGCTCCTTGTGATTGATAAGCAGTGTTAATGACATGTTTGATGCCTAGTTGTGACATCACGTCTTTGAAGAGGTTGTTGGTGAACGTATTTCTTTGGTCAGTCTGCACTAGTTGAGGGAGGCCAAAAGTGTGTAAAACACTTGACGCTAGCCTTGGAGATGCTCGTCGTGCGTACATTCCTCAAAGAAAGGGCTTCGTGAATCTGGTGGAAGCGCACATGATGGTGAGGATATACTCATTACCCGTCTTAGTCCTTGGCAGTGGACCAACACAGTCGAGGAGTGCGGTAGAGAAGGGTTCTCAAAGGCTGGAATGGGGCGTCAAGGCGCCCCAGGATGGTTTAATTTGCTTTGTCTATTCTTTGACAAACTTCACAAGTTTTGCAATAGTGTTGAACATGAATTTTCGCTAATGTCTTTCTTATTCCTAGGTGACCTGCCTTGGAGAGTTATGAGCTTAATACATCACCTCAACTCTGTAATTCTTTGGTGTAACTAACTGATGAACTTCAGTTCAACCGTGGGGACAAATTTCCTAAAAAGCAATTGTTCTTGAGAACAAAACCAGTAGTAGAGTTAGTAATGTTTTATACAGGCATTCCCCCACCCCCCGACCCCCCCCCCGAGGTATGAGTTGATCAGTCCTCATCAAGTGTCCAGGTGGCTGTCGTTATCAATATGTTAGGTGCAAGTCAAGTTCAACAACTGGATGGATGTATGTTTGTCAATCTGTGTGTGTTTTTGTGTGTATGTGATGTGAGTTACTCCTTACGCGTGTAGAATGTATGCGTGCGTACGTGTATGTGTGCGTGTATGTATGGGTGCGTGTGTGAAGTTTTGAGAATTGCAATGAGTCTATCCTAAAACACGATTCTATCCTTAAACACGAGACTATCGTGAAACATGAGTCTATCCTAAAAAATGAGTCTACCATTAAACATGAAATTATTGCATTTGAACACCTGCAAGGAAACAAGGAATTTCATTTTCTGACTCCCAACTGCGGTGTTCTCTACCTGCACTAATACTACGCCTATGTCAGCAATGGCCTATACCCAAGAAGATAAGACTTTGTGGGATTATGGCCTATGACAGCTGGATGTTGACAGCCTCATACCTTTTCAACGTGTTTCTGTCTATCAGGCTGGCCAACACGTCACATACACGTATTTCACCAATATTTCCCAAACACGTTCCTCCAAAACCAACTTATCAGGAAGTCCTAGGTCATTGTGACTTTGCCAAGTACAACCTTGCACACGTGCGACACACACACGTTTTGAAATATTCAAATTTGCGTTATATTAATATGCGTAAATCTTGCAGATCGAATGTCTCCCATTGACTTGCCTTGTCTCTATACTGAACATAATATTGAAGTTTAAAAACATATTTAAAATATGCAAAGCCTTCACATTTAAGGACGAAAACTTTAATTACACATTACACCTGAGACCGATTTATAAAAAAAAATGTCTTATTATATTGGTGCTGTACTCATTGTATCAACCGACCATGTAACATTGGTACTGTAATCGTAGAACAAACAGAACATGTGTTATCATTTAGCCTATCAACTCATATATCATATTACATTCATCATGTCCAGGACATTTTACATAATATGTGTTTATTGAATTACTGGAAATAAAATAGTTATGTTCTTTTAAACAGAATGTATGCACTTAATCAGACCCGCTTAATTCAATTGGTTTTTGAATGTATTAAGATGAGACTACAGGAGGTCCGTGGCTTCATTACAATACCAACTGGATACTATGCTTTGATGGCTATTTTTTTTTAAAATTGAAGATCTACGTTAATAAAATAAAACAGATTACACCATGCTAATGACCTACGTTGACCGGCTACACCATTCTAATGACCTTCGTTGACCGGCTACACCATGCTAATGACCTACGTTGACCGGCTACACCATTCTAATGACCTTCGTTGACCGGCTACACCATTCTAATGACCTTCGTTGACCGGCTACACCATTCTAATGACCTTCGTTGACCGGCTACACCATTCTAATGACCTTCGTTGACCGGCTACACCATTCTAATGACCTTCGTTGACCGGCTACACCATTCTAATGACCTTCGTTGACCGGCTACACCATGCTAATGACCTACGTTGACCGGCTACACCATTCTAATGACCTTCGTTGACCGGCTACACCATTCTAATGACCTTCGTTGACCGGCTACACCAT